>CACRXP010000369.1:180175-232507 GCA_902702965.1 Spirometra erinaceieuropaei | reverse complement strand
CCTATTCCCATGTTCTATGAAAGGGATCATCCCTTCACCCAAGAGACCATCAGTCCGGTCGGTCGGCGGCACGCCAGTCTCCGTTAATTATGCTCGTATCTGCTTTTTTCTCTGATGATGTGTATGAGCAGGAATCTGAAACTTCGGGCTATTAAGGCCCTCGTCCCAGTGATCGTGGTTCCTTCTCCGCAGAAAGGATTGTCTTAGACGAGTAGGAGGTAGAGGGTATTATCGCCTCCGTTCATGGTAATTTTTAAAGTTTCTGCACATCAGCAAAAACGGCTTAGGGATGAGCGTACTGTGGCTTTTACGGATGAATAAGCATTTATGAAACGCCTTTGGTAGGTGTAGAGTTTTTCCTCCTACCTGTGTTATAGCATTGCTCTCTCCACTTAGGGACAGGCTGTCATGAAAGTGCTAGGAACCCCAGTTCTCTCATCCCCAAACAAATCCTGAGGGAACCTGTAGGTTGTTCTATGTTGATTTTTGATGGGCTGCGTAGCCTCCTATATTTGTTGTCTCATCGGAACTTATAAGCCCGCTTTTCGATACCAGAGAGGAGCAGGACTGTTTACATCACCTTAGATGAGACTGAACATATACTTGTTTCTGTCGTCAACATGACACAACCTTCGCTTTTTAACTTGGAAGTGGTAAATTCATAAGCTGATTAGAAAACGCTAGTCAAACTCACAATATTATTCCTTTCGTAACAATGCCCCAGCTTGGTCCCCGAAACTTATGTGAATGTTTGTGCTGAGTGTCAGCAATTTCGGCAGAACAACCACTTTATGTAAATATTTGTGTATGTCGTACTCGTATAATGTAGACTGAACATGTAATTAAAACATACCTCAGACATAAGTAGTGGTTAAAGCCTAAGTTTTTATCGTTGACTTTCTTTTGTTGTGTGGTTTAACTGTGAGGAAGTCGACATTTTAGTTTTTCTCCAATGTCCGGTCTGTGGTTTCTCTTACATACTCTTGTAAAGAGCGCTATACAGCAATTTTGCGAAGAAAATAGCATCTTGCAGGATTTTCAGCATGGCTTCCGGAGAGGACATTCCTGCCTCTCATATCTGCTAACTTGTCTGGAGATCTGGGCCAGGGTTCTAGAAGAGGGTATTGAGGTCGATGTGGTGTACATCGATTTCCGCAAAGCTTTCGATACTGTTCGCACTAACGTTTTCTTCACAAATTGAGCGTCATCGGCATTCGGAGAGATCTAAACTGGATAAGGGCGTTGCTGGTTTGTCGGAAACAACATGTCTCTATCGGAGATGATATGTCAGAATGGGTGAACGTGAGCAGTGGTGTGTCTCAAGGCTCAGTTCTGGGGCCATTGCTCTTCATCCTTTATGTTAATGACAGCCTTCAGGAACTGAACTGCGGCAAAATAATGTTCGCTGACGAAGTTAAGTTCTGGCAAGTCGTTAAGAGTCCTTATGACCAGAAAGCCCTTCAAAACAGTCTGCGCCGACTGCAAGTGTAGTCCGATAAAGGGCTTCTGAATTTTACTGTGCAAAGGTGTGCCGTCCTTCATCTGCGTTCAACCAACTGCCATTTAACCGAGAGCCTGGGACATATCATCTGAAAGACATTACACTTCCCGCAGAATACTCACATAAGGATCTCGGTGTTTGGACACAGAACAACCTTAAACCAACACTTTAATGCAACAAGGCTGCAAAAACACCATGGGAGTGCTGCATGCCATCAAAAGGGAGTTCGTAACCTTTGACAAAGGCCATTTTAAAAGAGTTGACGGCACCCTTGTTCGGCCCTATTTATAATATGGCATACATGCGTGGCGACCATGGTTTGTAAAGGGCCAAACATGCCTTGAAAGATTACAATGTCGTGCAACAAAGTTGGTAAACGGTCTAAAAAGCCAATCCTACACAGAAAGACTGAATTGGCTTAATTTATTCCCTCTGTGTTACAGGCAGCAAAGAGGTGATAACACATGGCCTTGAGCATGGACTTCGCTTTGAGGGCATGTTTCAGTGTCACCTTTTACCCCATCTTCTTGGTCACTCGATGAAGCTTCGAACAAAAATTTCCAGGATAAATCTTCGTTCTGAATTTCTGCACGCAAATGGTGGTGGAGAAGAAGAACGATCTCCCTCAGTCAGTCGTGGAGGCGACGTCCTTGCACTCTTCAAGAAACGTTTAGATAATTATATGTATCCCCTCTTTTCCCTCGACGGCCAGAACCTGAGCTAAATACCCGAGACCCCGGAATATTTTTTCTCTGATACAATGCTACTCATATGAATCGAGTACCGTTTTAATAGCGAATATTTTCATTATTCGTTTACAGTTGAACTGACATGTAATCAAGAGGGTTTTGAAAGACCTTACCTATTATCCTCACCAAATAAACTGAAAACAAACTGAATTAGACGCACAAAGCCCCACGTGTTTGAACATTTTCAAACTTCCTGCCCTCCGAGCACTGCAAAAGAGTCGTCCAAAAGACAACCAGCATCATGCAATGGATTAGGCGTGCCCTCACAATCTTGCCTTCCGAACTCTTTTTACAGATATTCACCACGTTCGTCAGACCGCATTTGGAATACGGGATGCCAGAATGGACGCGCCAGATGAAGAAAGACATTGATGCCATAGAACAGGTTCAGCGACGTTACACAAAAATGGTGGACAGTCTCAGGACTCTGTCATACTAAGATAGACTGCTCCAGTCAAACCTGTTCCCCCTATCGTATAGAAGAATGAGGTGTGATCTGTTATGGACATTCCGCATTATCCACGGGCATGAATGTTTGCTCAAATCTGAAGACTTCTTTGAATTCACGATCATGAGTCATCTGTGCGGTCATCCGTACAAAGTCAAGCGGGAGCGTACACGCCTAGAACATCGGAAGTTTTCCTTCAGTCAGCGTGTTGTTCGACCGTGGAACCCAATCCTAAGTGAGATAGGGACATCTGATACAGTGGCTGTATTCAAAAGGCAGCTGCATCGTTCGATCTTTGATGAACGACGACTCTCACTGCAGGACTCTCTGCGGCCAGCCATAAGTTTATTTCCTGATTTCATCACTATGTAACACATCCTTGACGTTTTATGAAATATTCCCTCTCAAACAATGCAAACGACTGCACTTTATGCCGATTGTACATAATTACACTTAAAATTTCATTTGTACAATGAAAATACCGCCTGCCGCACCTTTCTCTGTCCTTCACTGTAAAACGGTTTTCCTAAACAAATGTGTCACTGGCAAAATGTCAGTAAGCTGTGCATTTAACAGCTATTTTGTCTGCACCGTTTTCAAAACGGTCATCAAAGGCATTGCTTATTACCCCAAATGTGTACTACTAACGAAAAAAGACATCTAGTCAACAAACCGTGCGAAATTAAGATAAGACGATAAATACTGACATGCTCCGCAGACTTCCTTTCAGGGAGATCACAAACCGCGTACATTGGTGTCTTAAGTTCAACCTTTACCCTCGTCCTAAGGAGTGTCCCCCAGGTCTCAGTTGTAGAGCCTAATTAACATCAACGACTGTGTCGACAATATGGGTTACAGCGCCGCCATGTTTGCTGACGATGTTAAACTGTGGAGAGCCATCAGATCTGACGCAGACAGGTACGCGCTTCAAGGACGTCTCAGCTGACTCGATAGCTGACCGTTTAGTTGGCTCTTAAATTTTAAGTTGGTAGTGCGTTGTCTAAACATCTGACTCAGAAGAACCGGTGCAGAAGGTAATTCCTTCCGATATCTCCTTGATGGGCTACGTCTTGCAAATCATGACGAACAGAAGGACTTTGTCGTTCTGATAACCTCCCAGTCTAAACTATTGTCACAGTCTGCAAAAGTAATTAGTTGCCCGACTGCAGTGCTAGTTGCGCAGGAACGAGAATTTGTGCACATCAGCAAAGAACTTCTCGGAAAAGCCTATTGGGCATTCGTTCGGTCTCGCTTAGATTATGTCGTTCAGGCATGGTGTCCATTGTTCAAGAAGAATTATAAACAACTGGAAACAATACAGGCGAGGACTAAGAAGATGGTAAAGAATCTTGGTCCTCAGCCTTGCTAAACCTGATTGGATGAGTTTAATCTGTTTTCTCTCCATTTCGGACAACTGAGGCGCAATCTCATACCAAACTACCGGATCGTCAGAGACTACGTCTGTGCGTAAACTTTGATGAATTCTTGGATATTACTTGGACAAACTGTCTGCGTGATTAATCCTTTAAACTGCATAGAAAGTTGGCACATACGGTCATCCGATGGAACGCTTTCTTGCAGGTGGTAGTTGGGACATAGAACGGGCTCTCTGGCGCGGTGATTCAGAAACTGTGGATTGATTTAAATGCAGACTAGACACTCATTTATTGAGAAAATACTGTACATTTAGGCAAGATTGTGTCAGTAGCGGCAGTTTGCGCCTCTCTCTCCCTACGACTTCAGTTTAACAATTAGTGCTCCAATGCCAAATAACGCTTGAAATAGCATCGACAGTGGTATAGACGGCTTACCGTTAGGTGTTCTTATAACTTTGAGTTGAATCTCGTCTGGCCCTGGGGATTTCGATTTGTTCAATGCCTCTAGCTCTATTCGGATACGATATTCCGAAAAGAGTATATTGCTCATGTTTGGATTTGGGAGTTCTTCTGTTATGAAGGGTAGGAACCTTGCCTGGTTTGTGCAAGCCTGCGACAAAAACTGTGAAAGATGAGTATATTTAGCTCTGTTTTCAACGATCTCAAAGTCATCAGAAGGTCAAGGCGCGCAGCTCAATTTCAAAGACAAGTGAAGCTCTGCATTTATCTGGACATTCTTAAGTAATTAATGCCTGTTTTTTACTTGAGTCCGTTTTAAAAGTCGCCTTTCTATATAAGGTAAAATTTTTTCCCAGTTTGTTTGACAGTCTGGCAAAATAGTCGTATTTTATAAAAAATCCATTGTAGTGAATCCTTTCCCTACTACCGCTTTCAAGTTTTCATAGTAAAAAAACAGTAATACTTGCTACTCAGTGCGCGTTTCCGTTTTGATCCTTCTTCTGTAACGAAAAACATTTTTTTTTCTGTAATGCCCCGCAGAGCACGTGCTAAAAGGCGAAAGCATGCGGCCTACCCACCGTCTCTGGGTGCTAAAATCGTGACTGAAGACATGGCAGACGCCAGCGTATGTTCCTCGCCGTCTGCAGATCTGATTAACTCACAAATCCCTTTAGTACATGTAGAACCTCTCGACCCTTTAGTTTTCCAAAATTACGCCTCTGCTAGTCGTAGCAGGCCATCAGCCGGCGAAATAATCGATCAGCTGATTTATGGAGACATAAACAGCACTTCTGAAAAAGTGCTTGAACAAGCTTTTAAACTTATTGGGGTAATAAGTTTGGAAACTGAGGAACGAACTAAACGCAAGCATAATTTCGTACTGCGAAACATTCCGAGCCACTTATCTGCTATGGAGCGAGCGCATTTGTTCCTACAAAGTTGTGGCTTGAGTTTCAGTGTCGCACAAGCTAAGCGACTTCGCTCGCTTAGCCGTAATGCGCCGATACTAGTTACCCTTTTCTCCATGATAGAAGTCGATTTTATCTTGTCGAGTAGGGAGATGACTAGAGACTTCTGCCGTAAATGGCGCTGCTCCGTTTCGCCAGACCTCACACCCCTGCAGCGAAGACTGAATAAACTGAAATCGGGAAAAACCAACACCAAGATAATGACACCTACTGTCAGTCTGAATAAGTCCTCTACAACACCACCTGCGGCATCTGGAAGTCACGGCATAGTCAATTCCGTAGGGAGTGCTACTACTTTTAATGCTGAGCTCTTTAAACACATTACCATGCCTGGTATAAACACGCCTCTATCGACTCCCTCAGCAACCCCTAGTAAGCCTAAGCATGTGCCTATGTCAAAGGCAAATCCAATTGCTGTCACAGCCACTCGGACACCCAATAAATCCAGCACCAGTATAAAGTGTTTTCCTCCACAATCGGCGAACAGTGCCTCAAATACCCCGACTCAAAACGTAGCGGGTTCGCAACTGCCCCCCAGCCATCATATCAAGGCAGTTAGGCCGAATATGCCGATTTTCCCACCGT
The DNA here is from genome assembly GCA_902702965.1 of Spirometra erinaceieuropaei. Lineage (NCBI taxonomy): Eukaryota > Metazoa > Platyhelminthes > Cestoda > Diphyllobothriidea > Diphyllobothriidae > Spirometra > Spirometra erinaceieuropaei. The sequence goes on along the minus strand of CACRXP010000369.1, from coordinate 226,421 downwards.
TTAATAGACCTCTTGTTCCAATGGAAACAATGCGTCCCCCACCCCCTAACTTGTTTCCTCCATGGCCGTTTTACCAACTTATTCCTCATGATAATGTCCATACTGAATCAGTTAATTCATTCGATCCTCAGATTCGTCCCGGCGGGAATACGTTGCAGTATCTGCCCTGCGGATTTCCAGCTGAAAATAAGTTAGCTAACAATAGTTACCAGTTTACCTGCCCGTCATGCCCTCCCCCAAGTCCTCCCCTTTTTATCCACGTCAGAATTTTTTGATGTCACAAAATTTTTTGCAGAACCGGATGGTTGCATCCGGACCGTTTGCTCCGTGGGCGACCCAGAACTGGACGATGTTGCCCACCTCCCTCAAAAACTAACAGCCTTTCCCTTCAAACTTTTTTGTTTTAAATGCCAGATGCTTGCTTAATAAGATGCCTTTGCTTCAGACTCAGGTTTTCGTCCATTGTCCTGATATTGTTTTAGTAACTGAGACTTGGGCATCAGCCTCAGTAGCTGACTCCGAACTCTCTCTTCTAGGCTACAATTGCATTCGAAATGATCGCCAAGATAGCCGTAGTGGGGGCAGCTGCGTCTACGTTAAGCAAACACTTACATGTTTGCCGTTGGACCTCCCGCACTTTTCAGCGGTAGAAGGCAGCTGCTGGCTCCAGGTTGCACTAAAAAATGAGTTCTCCTTACTCGTTGGCTGCGTCTATCGCCCTCCCAACGCCAATGACAATTTTGATCGCTTACTCTCACAGGCATTTCATGCTGCGGCCGACTTAAGTTTTAAGTATCAACTGGTTGCGGATGACTTTAATCTCCCTGAAGTCCGCTGGTCTCCGCCTTCAGGCCCCAGAAGGTTCGATAACTTTCTTGAGGCTGTGGATGTCGGGATGTGGACTCAGGTTGTCGATTTTCCCACCCGAGGCTCAAGTATACTTGACTAAATTTTCTGTAGAGGCTGCATGCCATCGTCATTGTCATCCCTAGGCCCACCCGGGGGCTCAGACCATGACATAGTTGTTTCAACGTTGGAATTCGAGGCTGACAAAACGTCGTCCCCAAAGTATAGCATTATCCGCAATTTCCGATCAACTCGCACAACCGAATTATTAACACACCTTAATTCCTACGATTGGACTGAGTTCTTCCTTAGTTCGGATGTAAATGCTCGCATTGCAAATCTGTACGAAATTTTGGGTCCGCTTATTTCTCGTTTTGTCCCCCGTAAGAAAATTATTGATATCGGGGATGATGTTTTCCTACCCTTTTCCCTTTCGTCGCAGATTGCGCAGGCTTTATCGTCGTTTCCATCTGCAGAACGATGTTTCTGTTCTGCCCTTGATTTGTGATATTTTTGATCGAGCCAAGAGATTGTCGGAAGAAAAACAGCTAGCCGATGTGGTCCAGTTCACCGAAAACCATTCGTTAAATGTCTCGAAACTTTTCTCTAGAAAAATACGATCTCACCGAAAGACGCAGCATCCCATCCTCTGAGACGCTCTCGGAAATCCCATAATTGATGCCCCGTTAACCGCGGATAGCTTCAATGATTTCCTGTCCAAAACGTTTATTGAAGACTCGACCACTCCGCTTCCGACCATCCATTCATTGACCGGGGCAGTTCTAGAAACTATAACTTTCACTCTGTGGGATGTGACTGTTGCGATTCCACGGTTTCGTCAATCTTATAGTCCAGGCCCTGATGGTGTCCCAGTAAGCATTTTAAAAGCCGATGCAAACACGATCGTCCCATCCCTCTTATGCAAGATATTTAATCTTGCTCTTGAAAGTGAAACTTATCCTATCTTGTGGAAGGAATCACACATTTTGCCCATTCCTAAGCACGGCAAATCTACATCATTTGACGACTTTCGGCCAACAAACACCCTCCCTGCAGTTTCGAAGATCTTAGAGACATTGATCAAGGATAAGATGATGTGTCACTTAACAGCGAACAACTTACTGAGTGTTGCTCAGCATGGATTCCTCAAAGCTCGATCTTGTGACACCTGTCAACTCTCTTTCTTTGACTATGTTCTCCAATCTAGGGACCATGGTTTTGCTCTCTACACAGTATATTTCGATTTCCCTAAGGCTTTTGACCGTGTTGACCATGCTCTTCTCCTCTTGAAATTGTCCTATTTCGGAATAGGTGGCAAACTTTTGAATTTTATATCCTCTTATTTGGGCACTCGCACACAACGAGTAAAGATTTCCAATACCATCTCCAACCCCACACGTGTGAGGAGTGGAGTCATTCAGGGTAGTGTACTCGGCCCGCTATTATTTTGCCTTTTCGTTAATGATGTACCCGATTTATTTCAGAATGGTAGGCCTTTCATGTATGCCGATGATCTTAAAGTTGCATATCGATATAAGCCGGCAGATCATGACATCGTGCTTGAGCTCCTAAAGAGCGATCTACAGGCTTTCGCCCAGTGGTGCCGCACATGGCGCCTTTCTCTTTCTTGGCATAAGTGCTCAGTCATGGTGGTTGGCGACGACCGCAAACCTCAACTAAGTACTGAAGGTCACGCAATAAATGTGCCAGGGGTTATAAAGGATTTGGGCGTATCATACTCCAAGAGTCTCAATCTCTCGGAGCACTGTGCCTTGATAGTCTCCAATGCACGTAGAACGACCGGGTTTATCCTCCGAAATTTTAAAACTAGGGACATTAGAATGCGCCTTTTCAACATGTACGTTAGACCTGGTCTGGAATACTGTTCGTTTTCACTTAGCCTCATGCGTGCTACTGAGCGGAAGAAAATAGAATCCGTTCAACACTTTTTTACTAAGAGAATTTTAACCCCGGAACACCGAAATTTGTCTTACCAAGAACGTTGCAGGCTTACAGGCCTCGATCCTTTATGGTTCGGTAGATTACAAAGGGACTATTTTTGCTACTTAAACTCTTATATAATCACACATTTAACCCACTCACCTCTTTAAGACATCATATCCACCCACGACGTAACAGTCACCGTGAGGTCTTCTTAGTTCTTCCTCCAGCTCGTAATGTTAAATATCGTCAGTTCTTTTCTGTAAATGCAATTGCTATTTGGAATAAACTACCCATGAGCGTGAAAACTCTGCAAAATTTTCCTTTATTTAAGAGAACTATTACTGGATTTTTGCATTCAGAAAAGCTCCCACAAATTTTGGGTGCTGAATCTACTGATCGACTGTACCGTAGCGATGGCGTTTGTGGTCTCTGAACACTATGGCCGGTCTCACCAGCTGTTCCTCGACGCCTCTACTTTGACTATCCCCAACTTCATGAAAGGACTTTGACGTCCGATAATCTCCGATAACGTGCAACCTCCCCCCTTCTTGACAGTCGATATTCTACCATCGCCGACAGTTTTTTTCTCCTGAGCCCTCCAAACCACAAAAACCACCATCAACTATATTTTTATGCCTTAAGCTCAGGAGTTTTTTTTTCACTGCTGGTCGGATTTTCGTTTAATCGCTTCCCTTGACAATGCCTGTAAACTGGCATTAAATTAAAAATTTATTCATTTATTTATTTATTTATTTATCAATAGTCTTCATTAAGGACATATGATGGTCGTTCGTTCGATACTGTAAGCTGCGGTGTTTTGTTGCTTTTCGAAGTAACGTCATCCCGAATTCCCGACGTATTTTGATAACCACGCTTTTCAGTTCTTTTTTCTGTGTCTTGCAATTGCTGAAATATTCGATCTGCATAGTGACGTGGTAATTTCTCCACTACTTATGCTTATTGTTGTTTATTTCTGAGGTCGTTTTTAAGCTGTAAAGAGCTATGAGATCTAACGCAGACAGGTACACACTTCAAGACTGTCTCAACCGCCTGATCAGTTGGACAGCTCGCTGGCTCCTTAATTTTAATGTGGGCAAGTGTGTTGCCCTGAAACTCCGCACCAAAATGAATAGTAAGTTGGAGGATTACTTTCAGTTGTCTTTGGTAAGCGGCCCCGGTGCCCTTCTGATGTCCTCGCTGAGACCATTATCTCAGTTTCAAGGAGCAACCAAACGTGCGATAGTGTTATATTCGCTGGGACGAGGATTTGTGCAGGTCGATAATGAGCTGTTCCGTAAACCCTACGGGGCATTCGTTTGGTTTCACTTAGAGTATGCAACCCAGGCCTGGCGACCTTGGTTGAAGAAAGATTATAAACAAATGGAAAGAGTACAGGCGATATCTACGAAGATGGTCAAGAATCTTGCTCATCTGCCTAACGAAACCAGGCTGACCGAACTAAATCAGCTTCTCCTCAGTTACAGGCAACTGTGCCGTGAGCTCATTCAGGCCTACAGGATTGCTAGAAGCCGTAAGTGAGCCCTAGACTTTGACGAATTTTTCGAATTGAACGGGAGTGACCGTCTGCGTGGTAACCCCTTTAAACTGCAGAGGAAGCTGGCCCACACGCATGTCCGACGAAACGCCTTCTCTCACAGGGTCATTGGGGCACATAACGCATTCCCTTATGCGATGGTTGCTTCCGAAACTTTTGAATTCTTTAAGTGCAACCTAGACACTCACTTGCTAAGAAACTACTTTATATATCATCACGATTGTTTTAGCGGTTGCATTTTGCGCCTTGCTCACGCCTACCGTTAACTTTTGTATTTCCAGATTTGCTGATGCAACAATTGGTTCGATTTTTGTTTATCGATATGAATAGACGGCTCAATAGCGAAAGCCTCATTCCCTTAATAAACCTTACGGCCAATATGTCGTATTTGCGATCGTTCTGGGTTGAATTTATCAAATATTAGTCAACAACGGCCTATGCATCGGAGAAAACAACGGTGTGGCTGGCAATTCGCATTCAAACGTCAGCCAAATAATAAATTGTCAATTCTTGCCTTGTTGTCGACAAACTGTCGTTCTATTTTCAGCAAAGCGCATGATTTGGAGCTACTTTTGTCGAAAAAAGAACACAGCAGAACTGAAGTTGTCTGCCTTCAAGAGACGTGGCTAACTAGTGACATTGATTCTCAACTTATTACTCCCCCATCCTTCTACAGCTTTCGAACAGATAGAAATTCTTTATCTTGTGGCAGAGGTCGAGGCGTTGCAATTTTCGTAAATCAAAATTGGTGTAGAGACGCTAAGTCCCTTATTTCTTACTCTGATGATTTGATAGATGTCATCGCTGTTTTATGTAAGCCTCGTTTGTTAAGTAATTTTAAAGGCATCATCGTTGTTAGTATTTACATTCCCCCCTCTTCCTGTGAAGGCGCATTAACCCGTTTTTTCGACTTCCTCTCACAAAAACTTGCTATATTATCCTGCGACAATCTTATTCTCTTATGCGGTGATTTTAATCGCGTGAATTTACGTCCCCTTACACTTTTAGGCTTCGATGATCTTGTTTCCTTTAATACTCGCTCTGATGCTTCTCTTGATCATATTCTGACTAACGACAGCAAGCTTTTTTGCGTAAAAATAGGACTCCATTGTCAGTTTCTGACCATTCCACCTTATTGTGTCTTCCAAAAATCTATTCCACTTCAAAACGTGCACTGCTTGTCAAGCCTGAGAGAAAGGTTAAGGTTCGCAACACGTCCGCCCAAAACATTCTCATGCTTCAGACTTGCATTTCTCTTACTATCCCCACTTTCCTTGAACAATCGAATGTTGAATCCTGTTCTTTTAACCTGACAGCGTTTTTAAATGAAATTTTCGATATTTGCTGCCCTCTTGATACTGTTATGCAACGACCGGGTAGAATCTCTTCCCCCTATCTGAAGTTGTTAAGACGTAAAAAAGAACTCCTTTACAAACTAGGCTTACGTGATAGCCTTAAGGACGTTACCGTGTTAATAAAAACAGAGATTGACAGATTAAATAGTCTGTTTGTCAGCCAACTTTTTTCCTCTTCTTCCTCCCCCCTTTCCCCCCTTCCTCAGCTGAGATTTGGAAAAATCTTAAGCGTCTCACTGGCCATCGCAACACGTTAGTGCATTTGGATGCAGATTTAGACTCTCTAAATAAAAAATTTATATTAAGTCACAATGACACCCATCTTCCCTTGGATGACATTCCCCTATCACCGAGTACATTCAAACCCGTGTCTTTGGCAACAGTAGAGAAATAACTTTAAAAGGTTCGTGGATCAACAGCTGCCGGACCGGATGGTGTCTCGCCTTTTCTTCTTAAATCTTGCAGTTCTCATATAGCCCCTGTTTTAACGCACCTAATCAATGTGTCTTTCATGGAGTCCAAGATTCCCGACGCCTGGCGTACAGTGAGAATCCCTCCCATCCCTAAAAAGCCTGCTAACTTTGGTCCTAAATCTTCTCGTCCAATTGCCTGCTCCTCTGCAATACTAAAGCCTGCTGAAAGAGTTGCCCTAGATATCATAAAGTCTTTTTCCTCCAGTTTTTTTGACTCTTTACAATTTCAATACAAAGCCAAACGGGGTACTTTAGATGCTGTCGCTCTTGTGGTCCACTCTGCTCTGAAAGCATTAGAAAAGGGTTGCCGCGAGTATGCGTGCGCTTTTCTTGATTACTCCTCCGCCTTCTATACCGTCCCGCGCCCTCTTCTCATTACCAAAACTTCCGCATGCGGCTCTCCAGGCTAGGTCGTCTCTTGGCTGAGTTATTATTTTACCTTCCGCACCCAATTTGTCAAATCTGGCAATTGTAAATCTTCGACACTTTCCAATGACTGCGGTGTTCTTCAAGGTTTCATTCTATCCCCACACCTTTTCTCCCTCCACACTGATGGTCTCAGGTCCCCCAATGACTGTCTTCTGGTAAAGTATGCTGACGATGTGGTTGTTGGACACCCTCTCAAAAGTCAGAAACACCTCCGGTCTCTAAAAGATGGCGTAAACCATATCTTAGCGTGGTCGGAGGAAAATGGTCTCCTAATTATCAACCAAAAAATCCGTTCAGTGTATTTTTCGACTGCGGCCCTCTCCTAACCCTGATTCCTCTGACATTCTTCCTAACGAAGTATCCTCTTTCAGGTATCTGGGGGTTACTTTGTCCTAAAATCTTTCATGTTCCCTCCATGTCGAGTCCCTATTTATTAAAGTTCGTAAACTTCTTTACTACATACGTCGCTTACGTTCCTACCACACACCTCAACCCTTTGGCTGGCGATTCATTGTTGCCTGCATTCTTCTTCTTATCTTATACTGTTCTGCTGCCACTTTTCCTGCTTTGCTAAAAAGGATCTTTTAATTTTGAGACGAGTCCTCCTCATGCTCTCTTCTGCTGCTGGTGTTTCTTATCTTTTTTTAGTTGACTCTCTCATACAGCGACACTTCAATGCGGTCAAGCAATTTGCTAGTCGAATTCTAGATGACGTTGCCCATCCCTAACATTCCGATCCTATGTCTGCGAAGTCTTCCCGATCGATGCGCCGCAGCTTCCGACTTATATCCTGTCGCACATCAGCTTATCGAGCTTCTGTAGTGCCATTCCTAGCGCGCTACCTTTCGTGCGAAGAGACAAAAATACAGAAGCTAAGACTTGAACTACCCCCATAATAATCGTTTCTTTGTGTTAAACTTTGACTCTTGAATAATTTATTAACTTATTTTCTGCCCATAGTGAATGGAGCCAATATGTTTGCTGGAAATTTTGAACTTACGATTTCAAAATAAAGCGAATTCCTCTCTCTCTCTCTCTAGCAGGTGGGATGTTCTGTCAGTAAAAAGCGATTGCTGGGAAAGTGCAGAAGGACATTCTTTAACAACTCCCAATCTTCGTTGCACTACTGGTAGACATTGCACTTCCAGTCGATACCGAACTGATCTGCTTTTATTCGACTAAAGTCGCTCGCCAATTGTTACGCCTTTTTGCTCAAGAGTATGCAACACGGAGAATAACGAATAAACAGTACTCGGTCCTTTCTGCCGGGGGTAGTCACGGGGATGATCTCGTCTATGCTGTGTGATGTTTTCACAAAAACCAAATCCGGATAGTTAGCCCTTTGGCCTGCATGTGTTCTAGTTGGAAGCATTGCATGTTGTGTGAGGAGCGCGTACAATGTTTTGTGTAACAAACGGTAGTCCAACATCGATTCTAGACAGTGTTCCAGTCAAATCTTGGCGCGTTGAAATCGCCCATGACCATGACATTTGGTCGACTGTAAAATCCCTTCAGCGGCTTCAGTGGGTGAACGTCGGCGATTTGGTCTTTCCTTGAGATCGGTCAATAGTGAGGACACCGAGACCTAGAGAACAAGTAGCCTTGTTGGTCAACCAAATAGCCCCCTTGACTCACACAAACGTGAGGGTATATTTTCCAATATCACCATGACTTTTTTCGCATGCGCTAGTATGTTTTGGAACGATTGTAGCCCTTAGACGCTTTGTACTCTCGCTAGTGGCCTATCGATGTAATGGAAACTTCCTGTTAATGTCTGCATGTTGTTTAATGTCGAAAAGTGGCCGAGAGTGTTGTAGGCCGTGAGTCAATGTCGGTGTCAATTTGCCGGCCTATCTGAGGCCTTCATCTGTAAGCAGATGATCAGATGGCGATACATATATCATGCACCGACGTTCAGTCAACTGTGAAACGCATTATGTTATTGCTGCAGCCCACACCGCAACATAAAACTCAACATATACAAGACTGCCATTCAGAAAATGCTGCTATATTGAGTGCAATCTTGGACTATCTATGCCAGCTAGAACAAGGAACGCAATAACTTACACCTCGACTGAGTTCATAGAGTGGCAAACCGATGTAACAGGTCAGTGCCTTAGGCACGGGGTCCAGGAACAGACCGGAATTCTCAACTTCCACGACTTCCTGAGGCAAATTATTTGGAACGGGCGCCTGCCCATGCGGCACTTCTACGGACATACTGACACCATGATCGCCGAGGAGGCGGAGGGCAAAACAATGCTACTAGAGATCCCTTAAGACCTCTGTCAAGAAATGGGTGAAAATCCGGAGTTCCGGGATAACCTCGGTCAGGATATATCGACTTGGAGAACAGCAGTTATGACTGGATTTGCGAATTTGGATTTTGCAGTTATAATTATCATACGTACAGCACTGACAAACCTAATCACAGACGGACGTCAGTACATCTGGCTGCCCAAATAGAGGGTTACAATTTATGTTGCCTATATTTCGTTACCTAACTCGCTGTAAATTTTTTTCGATATTTTCTTAAAGTCGATAAAAAATAAGTGCATTATTATTGTTACAATTATTCGAGCCTCGATTAAGAACACCATTTCGACAGACTAAGTTTCCACAGCCCACCACGAAGCCCGGAGACGCGTAGACTGAAACGGTCAACTTAATCCTGCATGCAAATTTATTACGAAATGCATTTATTCCATGTAAGAGTCCAGGGTGTCCAGGATGATACAGGTTTTATGGATTTAAAGAGATTTTGCACATCAACGTGTAGATTGGGCTGCTGGATAACACGAAAGTGCACTTGCCGGATGAGCATGGGCTGAATTTAAATAGCACTTTTAAATAAAGAAAGGCTAGTCGCACTGGAATGCCATTAGAATTTACTGTGTGTTATGGCAACTTACATAGTATATTAGTGTAACCTTTCTTTGGCTTTTCGCTCCCGCCATTTTTTCAAATTGTATCCTTTCAAGTCGGCCTTGCCCACTTTCACCTTCCGCTTTGTTACCCTTGACTTCTGCGCACTAGTTTAGCCGCTGCGATTGTCACCATGCCCCAAGCACAACCATCTGAATTGCTATTGCAAACTTAAAAAACTGTCTTGGGACGTATATTCCAAGAGTACAGAAGCAAAAGGCCATCCAGGACTCGTTTACTATCAAAAAATTGAAAGCATCTACTTCTACTTGACTTCGTGAAATCCCTGCAGACTTTTGACTTTTTACATTACATATTTCTGCAGCGCCTTTATTAATAAGGTGTGTGGGTGTGTGTTTGACATTTCGAAGCTATTTGCAGTTATTGTTGTCATATGCGCTTTTACACGTTGATTTGCGCCAGACGCCTGTTGATCGGCTGTAATCTTTAACACTCAGGAATTAATATTGTAGGTCGTTATCCTTGACAGATTAATTGCGATCATTTATAGCTCGAGCCTATTCAAATATGACGCGATCGCAGAATTTAGGCATAGAAGCCAAATGAAGTGCCGTCGAAGAAGTCCGATAAGGGTTACCGATCATACCGGAGGCGGACCAATAAACTGAAAAATAGGCTGGGCAGTTATGACGAGACACACAATGCACGATCAAGTGGCTCATGAACTTCACGAGGAAAGCTGCAGCATTCACTTGAAGGGGTCCGCCAGTGAACTTTAGCAAAAAATTGCGTGGTGAAATATGATCTGGTACTTAACTTATTGTAGAATGTTTGAGACTAGTCCAGTCCAGGGTGTCCGGCTCTCTAAGGGCTTACCTGTGAGAACTTGAGATTGCTTGTTCAGTGACAACTTTAACGTGCGTCCAGAATTTAGGACTGTCTTAATTGGAATGAATTTGGTCGGTTCACGAAGAAATTTGAGTTGAAAGCGATTATTCTGGTCTTCTTCACCGTCGCCAAAAAACCTTACTACAGGATCGAAGCCACCTAGATTGAATTCCAAAACCTCTAGGATAGGGATATACAGCGGATAGCAGAACCCAATGAGTAAACGCGTAGAAGCAGTAAAAAGAATGGATTAACTCTTTTTGGTGAGAAACGCTACTCAACTTGTGAACCTACCTTCGACTCCCAGGACGCCGACATCATGGGCCGAGGGAACGATTAAGCGACTGGAGAAGCGCATAAAGCTGACACCGCAGCAACTTCTACAAACCGTTGTGTAACCCTTCCCGCAGTTTGTCGAACTTTAAGTCTGCAGCTCTTTTGGCAACCTGCGTTCAGGACATCAGCCCAGATGCGATCGTGGACACGGGTCGCGCGTAAACGTCCGTTATAAAGATCGTCTGTCTGCTCTTAACAAAAGCATCGGTTCGGACGTAACAAATACCAGTCACAAGGGTACGGAGAATTGCAAACGGAGACAAGGAAGAGGTATTGGTGTCTGTTCAGCAAAAGCGAACAGAGCAAAGGAAGGCAATGACTGTTGTTTCCAGACGCTGGCCCTCACTCGTTGACAACAATCTCATCCCTCCTGATACTTAGCCAGCGCAGGCAACCTTAAAAACATTGGCATGCCAGCATGAGTAATACAGTAGTGCCTTCAATACTGTTAGACGCCGTGCAGAACTTACCGCCAACGATCGAAGGTTGGTTATCTTTAAAACGTCAGGGCATAAAACCCATGGGCGGAGTTATCGACCTTTCTTTTCAAGTACGATCTGGACTCGCCTTTTCACTTCCATTACCGGTGGATGTATCGTTTCAGTCAAAAGTTTTTTATTGTGAAGTTTGGACACGTCCGTTTTTCCTGGTTCTGGCGGCCTTGCTTCTAGTTCGCTCATTAGTTGCTGATAAACTGATAAGCTTCGGCGAGGTCTTTTTTGCACGGCCTACCTTAGTAGGAAACCTTGGAACAGCTCAGGCATGCCCAGCGGTTCGCTTTTCTCCGACGCATGAACAGCGCGTTCCGTTGTTCGGATGTCAGTACTTGCCACCTATGTTTGCAAAACAAGCTGCTTATAGTTGAAATAAAATTAAGTTGGTTCTTCGTCCTTCTATCACACGCGTTCCTGTTAGCCTGTGGACGTTTTCGTTGCTCTTTCAAGCTCACCGTTAACGCTGTAACCTTCTTAGTGTCAACTTTACGCCCGAAATGAAGATCTTTAGTGTCGGCGTCTTTTGGGCATCCGCACCCTCTACGTTTGATTAAGCTCAGACGTTTTTCTGTGTCCACTAATACACCTTGTTCACGCCAGTTCTGCAGTCTTCTTAATAACGCTCCTACGCTGTCCTGTCACTTATTATTCATTCCATAATGATTGCAATCCTAAGGCCTCCTGCGAGGCGGCCTCGTCTTCTGACAATGTTTTTAATGCTTGCATATTTTAGTTGTTGTGGAGCCAAGATGTTATCTCCATCCATTGTTATTCCAATTTTGGGCGTAGTGTACACTTAATCGCATTTGACATCTAACTCAACCGGACACATATATTACTAACATTCTTTTGAACTTAAAGTTTGCAGTGTTCACCATGCTTTGCTAACTTTGGGATTTTGCGTTCTGCTTCACGTTAAGGGTTATCCACATTTCACCAGTTAGTCTGTAGTTACGCACATTGACTACGTCTTTTTGTGATCACTGGGATTTAGTGAGTCCAGCACTTTCCTTTACGCGATGGCCAAATACTTCGGTACCAGTAAACATCTTGGCTGACTTTCATGAAGAAGGAGACATGAGCTGGCTTTTACTTTGTCACCAGAGTGCGACCACGACATTCCACTCGAGTCAACCGACTGAAAGTATGCAAACCATTTGAACCGTCTCTCTTGTATTGCTAGTGCTATCTTGGTAATGTTTTTCAGTCGAACGAAGTCTGTCTCAACAGAGATTAGGCCCGCATGGTTCACTTGAACGTTTTCCGACAGCGAATAGGGGAGGCGGGTAGACACTCGAGTTTTTCTTCCTATGTCCATAGCTCAGGGTTCATGATCATGGAGTAGGCGGGTCTCACGAATGCCCGATAGGCAGATCTCTTTATGGCTATCAAGATGTCCCGATGAGCCGACAAGTCCTTCGAAAACTTGCTCACAGAGAAAGCCACATATATTCGAGTGGCATCTTTCTTCATGTATTTAGTAACACATCGATCCCGATATATATATTCAAATACCTTTTTCCGCAGGCTGACATCCTTCAATCACTGGGAGTACATTCCCCTTTTCTCGAATTTGACTCGAGAATGCCTTAGGTTTTCCAATGTTACTGGAGAAGTCCACAGAGCATCGAAATCGGAATGACCACAATCCCGCGAGTGGGATTGGACAAACAAATAAAATAAGAGGGTCCGAATGGATGAATACCCTAGAATTTGGCTTTATTCATCTTTTCACTGACGTCTCATAACCAAAACGGTAAACATAACAGTAGTTAATGAGTTAGAATGCAGTCAGGGCATTACACGGAGACAGTACACCCACGAGACATTGTGTGACGTTATCAGGACCATATTAGTCTCGTTATTCGTCAGCCGGTGTCCCGTTAGAAACCTAGCATTGTTTAGATACATTATAGCATATGTCCATAGCATTATGTACATTTAGCATTGCTGTATACAACATTTTGAAAACTTTTCATTAACACTCCTAAACGGAATCAGTACTGATGTACAGCTTTCTAGACACCAGAACTATCTCGAACAGTTGTGAGAGTTTGTTGTGGATAACAACATGAACGCTGTTAGTACAGTTGCAGTTGTTGGTCCCAACTCTATCATATTTCACATTAACTTACGAGCAACGGACCCGGAAGTTATAACGAAGTACACGAAGCGAACTGCTGACTGCTGATTACCAACCGGGTGCGTCATAATGCTTATGTTTGTTTCTCTACGCACTGACAGCTCTCCTACCTTCTATATTACTTTACTCTTTGCTGAATGCCAGTGCGTTAACAGTCCGGGCTGTTTCGTATTTTCATTTACTTATCTTTACACTGGTCGTAAATCCCCTGTTTCTTTCATTTTCCCCTGTCCCTCAGCTTCAGAAAATCACATTGTAGCAATTGAAGGAGGCCAAACCCAGTGAATTGAATCTTGCAAGCATGTCTTCGACTCTATTGAGTTTATAGTCACATTTGATTTCCGCCCAACGATGCAAACACCCTTCGTTTTGCCCCCTATCTGGCAGAATGATGATGAAATGTACCGTCTCATGCAAAGAATCAAGCGCCCTCGCCAGATAGATCCCACGGGCTTTGACCAGAAGATTTCATTTTGGTCTAATCTCATCGAGGACTACGCCAACTGCCATCGCATTGTTGTGGTCTCAGAAAGTGCCTTGAAGAAACTTTTCTCGCGCGCATTCCCTCCAGACGGGGCTGTACTTTCACCTGACTGCCTGCATCAAGTCCTCAACTATAAGCTAGAAAACGGCACTTTAAAACTTCCAGAAGTGGATGGTCTGATTTTAAAGTTTGCTGGCCTTATGTATGACATGGCGATTCGAAAGCCTCTCTCTTGGACATGGTCGTACTTGTCCGGATCGGAGTAAGTTTGCCGATTCTGTGTCGAAGCTATCCACGCTATCCCTAGGGCAAGTGCCTACTCGGAGGAGAGACGTTATGGGAGTCCAGACGCGGATCTTATACTCGCCCGTCCGTTGGAGAAGTTTTGTGAGGAATTCAGACGTAGCCTCGTATCCGACCTAGAGTCTTTATCATCAGAGGACCTGGTATTTATCTACGAAGACTTTGAAATGGCCCTGTCCAATTTTTTTGCTCATGAATTGTCACGCAGCTTCGTTGAGCAATCACTGCTTAAAGATGGATATATTAGGATTGAGAGCTCATCCGACCTGAAGGTATTTTTGCCTGAACTCGTGACCCTTTATAAACGCTTATTGATATCTTCCAAATTTGGACACGCACGACGCCGCTCACTTAGAAAGGTTAGATGAGACTTAGGGCTTTGCGAGGAGACGCAATCGCTAGAACGAGGGTTTTATTTGAATGATGTTTCATATTCACACTGGAACATATAATCAGAAGAAGCATCGAATAGGGGTGTGGTTGCGAAATATTTGCAGTATTTATGGGATGCAGTTGCTATGTCACTGCATACCTGTAAAAGAAGGGCTTCCGCATTCATCGCCGATGGTTGCACTTGGGACGTTACTTGCTTGATTACCCACAGCCGAATCGTTAACTGCCGCGTTTTCTCTGCCGCACGCCGGAACTCGTTTTTTCATGCATCGACAATTAGTACATCATATTGACTTTGTTTAGTGGATGCTCGCGTTTCTTATTCGGATGGGAGCAGTTTTAAGTTAGGCGACTTTCTGTAAAAATTTTTTCTGACATTCTTACAGTATAACCTAAATTTTGGTAAGGTGTAAAAAAGCTTTTATAGTGTTTTATTGACTACGTTCCTCAGTGGTTATGAGACTCGCCAGTTTTCGTCGTACCGGCTCACTCGTGCGGCCTACCCACCGGAAGTGAGAAAACAACCCTACTTAATTGTAAGCAGTAGCCAGTTTCGCTCGCTCATTGAAATTTTATGTACAAGGATTTACCTGGCAGTTCGTATTTTCCAAAAACTTGAGCACATGTTGTTAACTGTAGGTTTGCCACTGCCAACTTCAATTCCGTTGCATTTCAGTTTGTGTCGTCGCATAAATTCACCGACTTTATCCTGGAAATGTGAACAAAAAGTCGTAGTCGAGGCATTCGAATTATTTCTGCAAAGTAGATGCGATTGAACGGAAATCGCCTTGGACGCATCCGATTTCTTCTACTTTTTTGCTCCTGTCTCAAAGATTTGCTCTATGTTTGACAGAAATATTTGCAAACGAATAAGTGGCATG
Organism: Spirometra erinaceieuropaei; assembly: GCA_902702965.1. Classification (NCBI taxonomy): domain Eukaryota; kingdom Metazoa; phylum Platyhelminthes; class Cestoda; order Diphyllobothriidea; family Diphyllobothriidae; genus Spirometra; species Spirometra erinaceieuropaei. Next base: position 211,011 of record CACRXP010000369.1, on the reverse strand, counting down.
TTGATGGGTTATCCGACCTGCGGAATCATTGCTGCGAACAGTGGAATGGCTGGTTTTCAAAAATAAAGACCGAGGTTATGGGCAACCGACTGGCTTTCCGTAGTATCTTTACCTCGTAAGGATTATGATCGTCTAAACACCACGGACATCGGGAAAACAGCAAACCATGTAGGTTTCGAGGCGTAAATCACTTACGAACGCGTTTGTGTTAGGACGCTCTGTCGACATATTGAAATGCACAGCAGTGAAACGAAGACAAAGTAGGTAAGATGCAACATCTGCAAAGTACACTCAGGATGAATGGCTATCCGCACACCTCCAACAGTAAGTGCGCACAGAGATGAAGTGAAGGACCAGAATGCACGCAATTCAAGTTCTGGCGAGCGCTTCCTTATTCCGGGATCATTGAAGCCACCGACCGTCTTCCCACATCACTCACATTGGAGGGAGGGGAGGAGGGAGGTTGCAAGTGAACCACAGGCAATCATCCGATGTCACCCGGTGACACCGACAGTGCCTGAAGTCGTTTACCGGATTTGGTGCAGTTGCGGTCAAATCAACTAAGTGAGGGAAAAAGGGAGCTTGCTTCGGTCACGGATGACCGAAAGTACATCCGTAGTAAGAAGGCATGGCGCCAACCCTCAAGCGCTGGCTCTGTAGACGGGATTCGGCTACACCTTCCTGTTCGACGAGGGATGACAACCGCATGAATCGCTAGCTGCTTAACTCATGGAACTTCAATTCACAGAATCCATCAATGAAAACAACAGCATCATCTGTTCACATGTAGTTTCATTCGTGCGGAGAGAGCTTCTATGAGTACTATGGTAAAAAACGGAGAGGCTTATTGATCACTTTACAGGGTATACACTTATCTTTGCACCCTGGGGCTCAATCTAGGGCCCCACAGGCATCCGCCCAGCGACTAGTAGTATAGACAAAAAGAAATTCCCGATGAAGGCAAGGGAGACTGGAATCGCCATTCCTTATTTATTAGCCGTCATCAGCTGGGCATACTTAACTTAAGACTTTGTACCCCCGTGAGGCCCGAACCCCTGTTTTGTCGGTTAGGAGTCCGACGCTCTATTCATTTAGACACGATCGAGCAAATAACTATGGTTGAGAGGCTCTCACCGAACGCGTTAAGAGACCTTCTCCTCCCGCCCTTTTGGGGCTTGATTCTGAATCCAGTAGGCCGCCGCACGGCGGTAAGTACAGACAGTGCGTGATCGATCTCATGAAATGTTGGTCAAAATTCTGGAATGCGTTTCCCATTAGAACGGATTACTTAAGCGGGGTTGTTGTACTGATCATCATGCAGCATAACCCTATAACATTTCGGACTCGCCAGGATATCGGCTTTTGAATGCATTTCTTTTTGAATTCCTGCAGAAACCACACTCGGTAAAAAATGACTACTTGAGTAGCATGCATTTTCCCTATTTATTTTCGGTGCTCTTATAAATTCAAATATATTGTACAGAAAACGTACACAAAATATGCTTTCGTTTGCTCATTTGATAGGAAATCACACTGTTATCATATTTTATGCCCGAAAAAGTGTGTATTTAGGTTTTAAAAAAGTTTTTAATTATGAGATTTTTAAGACCATGCGATGTCCATGCATGCAAGGCCACACATCTCCGTTTACTAGTGCTCCCCATTAAATGTACAACACAATCTAGATCCATTGCAAAATTTCATGAACTCTATGTGAAATCTCCTTAAAGGCATAGAGGAATATATGATTTTCTTTACGCGGAAAGCATGCACCTTGTAGACTGAAATTGCTAAACGCTGATGCAATGGCAGATCAGACTTAAAATTATTCGGGACTTTGGAGACTTTTTAAAACCTGAATACACGCTTTCTACGGGCATAAAATATGAAGGCAGTGTGATTCCATACCAACTGAGCAGAAGAAGGCATATATTTGTATATATATTTGTATATGACAATCAAAAATTAATAGGAAAAATGCATGCCACTTAAATAGCCATTTTTTACAGAGTGTGGTTTCTGCAGGAGGTCAAAAAGAGGTGCATTCAAAAGCCGACATCCTGGCGAGTCCGAAGTGTTAAAGGGTTATGCTGCATGATAATCAGCATAACAACCCCGCGTAAGTAATCCTTCCTAATCGGAAACGCATTCCAGAATTTTGGCCAACATTTCGTGAGATCGGTCACGCACCGTAGTACTGTTCTCGGGGAGTGTCGAGGCGCTAATTAGCAGCACGCAGGCTAAAATCGCGGCTGTTCACGAAAACGGTCGCATAACACTCTTTGTAAAGGGTTTTAAAGTTTTACGCACGACAGTTTTTGAGTCAGTTATCAGGGCCTTATGATTTCGATAATTTGGTGTTTTATTCAAGCGAGCTGTAGAAAATAGGTAGGCCATACAGCCAAGAAGCGTTTTCTAGAGGACGCAGGTGAACCGCCGTTCCATAAATAACCATATATAATAACACACTCATCTACCTGCTATACCCATCACTCTGTATTTTTTTGTCCCTTGCTTGCGAAGCAAATCCACTTTAATCCGAGCGACTCTGCTTTAATTGGATTTCCAAGACAAATCGCATCTAATTCTTACCAACTTTTCCCGCCTTCAGCTTGTCTTCCTTTCGAAGTCCTTGGAATCTTCCTCAGGCAGAAATCAAGCGGCAGACTCCAGCGTTCTCTTTTCGGTTGCACGACTACGGCTTTCCGCCCGCAAAATCTCTTCGGAAGAACAGAAGTTGGCCAAAGCCATCGAATCTCTGCTAGCAGAAATCAAGAAATTATTACTTGCTAAGAGGTAACTTGCAACCCGTGTTTTGATCTACTCTAATTCTGCTTCATGCCACCACCGAATTCTGCCTCACAGATGTGACCTCCCTTAGGGTCAGTTTGTACGGCCCGCGGTGTATATAGATTACACATGTTGTTACAAGAACTAAATCAGTTGAAACGCAGTGCAAAATACCCCCGCGACCCCCCTACAACAATGATACCGTCAGGTGTGGTTAGTCAGTAGTCGTTCGAAAGTCTGTTTGATTTCTCTCCCCTCCCCTGCGTTAGACGTGCCATCGTATCGATTTTCTTGGAGTCCGCAAAGGTTGTCCCTTTTGCTGGTACTTTATGTCTGATAGTGACCCAGTCCGTTACAGCTATTCCTACCTGTTATGCCTCTGTAGACGCAAAGAAGCACTGGGTCTTCTGAAGCGCAAAAAGCAACTGGAGAAAGCAAGGAACGAGAGGCTGCAACAGCTGGCCAATTTGGAGGCTCTAGAGCTCCAACTTGGTGCAGCCAAAGACAACAGGACCGTCATTAATGCCCTGTCGACTGCTGGAGAGGCCCTGAAGGTCGCCACCCGTGGTGCAGAGGGTGTTGAAGAAGCCGAACGTACAATGGATGACCTTGCTGAGATGGTGGAAGATAACGAGGCGGTAGGTCATCCTCTAAGCCCTTGCCCATCGTGGACTATTTAAGTAAAACATAGTCACTTCGCATGCATATTTTGGTAGACCGCCGTCTGTACACCTAGTGGGAAACTAACTTGTCTTGTTACCTAAATTTCAGATATCCAAAGCCCTTGGTTCTATGTACAGAGAGACCGAAGGTGATACAGACTGGGAGAAGGAGTTAAGTGAACTTCTGGCGGACAGGACTGAACCCAAGACTAAGGCTCCCTCCTCGGCGGAGCCATCTGATGCTGAATTAATCCGCCAGCTGGAATCGCTGCAGGTTTATGATTCTTCAGAGCCCCGCCCATCTTCAAAGGCTGCACCAGCCCAGTGACCTTTTGCCTACTCACCGTTACATCCCTTTCCCTCACACTCTGAAGAGTCCTACATTTGGCGTGCGACACATTTGGCTATTCTTTTAAACTCCTAAATGTTAAAACTCAGCTGTCTCACTGTGTGGCCCACCTCCCAGTCGTCTTTCAGTAATAACCGCTTATCCTCTTCATTTCATACAGACTTTCTTTGCGCCGAGTGTGTGTGCTGTGTCTTTTTTATTACGGGTCGCATGACTCTTAAAGTAATCGGCGGTTCGTTTGTAGGGGCATGCGAAGATCATTTCGGTTCGAGAAGGAAATGGTGTCTTTCGTGGGAGTTGACTGAAGGCCTGCGCTGCATCCACCCCGGTGGTTTTCTGTTTGACAAGACGAGGCCAACATGGCTGCGTGTGTTTGAATGTTGATACACGCGGACCCGACTTTGGCTTTTTGATCTCTTGGCCGAGGTGCGTTTAGATGTGGGCCACAGTGGGAAGAAGTCATTGGGGAATCGAGTTATTTCGCCAGTGTCTCATGGTAGTTGAGAAGTGTGCCAGATGTTTCTACCGAGGGCAGTGCGTACACAATCCGTCTCGTCCTCTTCTCGCGTTTTCAGAAAGTATCGGTGTAAGTCCGAGCCAAGCTGACGGAAATGTAGGCGGATGCATTGTCTGAGGTGTTGCGAAGCCGCACTTTGGGTCGGGAAAGAGCACAGTCTTCGCTGGAGCCAAATATGACACTGATATTATCCATAAGGGGGATGTGGGTTGGTCCTTCCACGGAAACTGCCACGAATTTCATGTCATCCAAATAATCAAATTTAGTTACGTCAACAGCTGTGGAGCACCACTACAATGGTGCCACTTCGAAGATCCTACTAAAGTATTCATTTGTCAGTAAGCCGGGGTTTATACATGGAGCAGAGTCCTTACCCACCCTTCTGGGTGACCTTCGCTTAATAGAAATCTCTCCGAAGTGGTCGGCTTATCGTTTGAAGCTGCTGTGAGTTCGAAATATCTCGCGAAAATGATGCAATGCGTTCGTCCTGCCCTCTAGCTGTCTGGAACAGCGCCTGCGCTTTAGGCCAGAGGCTTATCGAGAGCGGTGTCATGTACAGGCGGGCTTGCTGAACCGGTAACGTCTCCTGCCAACCTTGCATTGAAATGTGAATTTCCCCTTCTGTGTCTCTACCCCGGATTTTTCGCCGGTGAAAAGTGACTTGGGGTTATGGTTCATGGGGTACTTCTCTAAGTGCGTGCTTTATCGCGAAATCATGAATGTAACCAAGTGAAACACGTCTGAACCAGTCCCCTATCGTATGTCCAGTCCTTAGCGGAAAGCGCGCTTGGGGATTAGTTCGTGTCACTTCTGTCATAGTGGGGGAATTCATGGCAGGTCGAAATCAGTCAGTCAACGCACTTGGTATAAACGACAGAAGCTATTGAGAACTCCACTTTTTCTGTACAAGATTACGCATAAAGTAATTAAGTTACAAATTTTTACAGGTTGTTTTCAGCATGCTAACTGTATAAGGCAGAATGTGAAGCAGGTGTGCTAAAAAGATGGAGAATTTGCGGAATGAGAGAGAACTATACATTTATAGCATTTGAACGCAGAGTATTCGGCAATGTCAGGATTCATGTAAATAACAAGTGTTTTTAAGACCAAATTAATGTTATGTCTAGAGTAGTAAAGGTGGTTAGGGGGATTATGTCGGACATTTAACAGGTGAGCATCCAGACTCCCCTTCACCCCTCATGGTTGGGGGGCTCCACTAAGTGCAGTAAGTGACCTAACGTGGAATATGTCTTAAGTCTCGAACTATATCCAATTATGCGGAGGCCGGCCCAAATTTATCGGCCAGGATTCAATTCATAATGAAATACAGGAACAGCAAAAGTAATATGACGTTGTACGGATAAATGATATTTACGGAATGCAGAAATGTCGAAAAAACTAATAATCTTACCAAATGATCAAGCTTAACTTTTAGAAATGCGAAGAACCTATCAGCAAAAATAACGGAATCAATGAAACAGCACCAGAAAGGTGTGACGTTCGGAAATAGTCCTTTAGAGAGTGTATAATTCAAGAATCCTTCATGAATTACTATTACACCAAAACGGCGTGCCATCCACTGCGCCCTAATTAGGTGTTTATATACATGCTACTTGGCATATTTCAGTAAAGGTTCTTATGCCATTAAATGCATGCACCGCTCAGTGACATCAGTACTTGCTCTTCGCCGCCCGTTAACTGCTGGAGATGTGCTGAGAGATGCGGATCCATCTCCACTCTATCTTCGTGGATTCGACGGAAACCTCCGGCACGGTGAATCGCAAAGGACTGTGGAAGGTCAGACGGAAACTCGTCTGTCCCGAACCAGTCACCCAGATGGTACGTCAGCTTCACGATGGCATGACGGAAAGCGTCAAGGAAAATGGAGTCCTATCAAAGGCCTTCACAGTAACCAACGGAGTGATGCAAGGCTGCGTAGTCGCTCCCACCCTCTTCAATCTCAAGTCATTTGTCATTTTGTTGGACGCCTACCGTGACGAACGCCCCAATTTTCTCGACGTCTACTGGGTGGACGGCCACCTCCTCAACCACCGGCAGAAGCACTTACAGTCACGGGTATGCCCATACACTGTCCATGAACTTCCCTTCGCCGACGACTGCGCTCTCAACAACACCTCCGGAGGGGACATACAAAGGAGCATGGATCTCCTCACCGCCTTCTGCGACAACATCGCCTTGGTCATCAACACGGAGAAGAAGATGGTTATGCATCGACCGCCACTCGACGCTACCTACAATGCACCCCAAATCAACGCGAACGACGTCCAACTGCAAGTCGTAGACAAATTTGCCTATTTGGGCGGCACCCTCCCCGTGGCCCCTAGATTTCCAAAGCCAGCTAAGTCTTTGGACGTCTGCAAAACCGCGTCTGCAACCGTCACGGTCTCCATCTCAACACGAAGCTGAAGATGTACAAGGCAGTCATCCTGCCGACGCTGCTGTACGGGGCTGAGACCTGGACGGTCTACAAGAAAGAGGCACGCAGACTCAACCACTTCCACCTCAGCTGTCTTCGCCGAATACTGAAGCTGAGGTGGCAGGACTGCATCCCGGACTGAAGCCGATGGGCATCCTTAGTATCTACGCCTTGCTGAGACCATTGCAGCTGCTCTGAAAAGGCCTCATAGTTCGAATAGACACCAAGAGTCTACCCAAATGACTCTTCTATGGAGATATCGCCACGGGTTCACGTCGATAAGGAGGTCAAGCCCGGCGCTACAAGGACGTTCTGGAGGCTTCCTTGATGCGCCTGCAGACCAATCTTGTCAGTTAGGAAGACCTCGCCCGGGACTGACCGACGTGGAGGAGAGCAGCGAAGACAGGCGTAGCAATCTAAGAAGCCAATCGCCTCTACGCCGCCAAAGTGAAACGCAAAGCTCGTAAATCTCAGCTGCCCCTACCTCGAAACGCCAACGCTCAACCTCCCCGATCTGTCCACGATGCCGAAGGACGTTCCGGGCACCAAGTGGTCTTATCGGACATCTTCGAACCAAATGAAGCACTCAGACGGCACCACCCGTGTTCCCCCGTCCACCTCTGCCTCGCCCCCCACGCCGACAACCAATGCTGATCGCATTCCTTAGACCTCACAGCTATCCTTCATCGCCTCACCATCTACTACAGCGTCTCCTGTACCCACCACCACTGTACACAATCTTGACACACCGAGAAACATCAACCTCACCACCGTCAATACCAGCGATGTGGACTCGGTCTATACCTGTATTAATTGCGATCGCATATTCGCCTCACCCATCAGCCTGGTCGGTCACTTGCGGATCCATTGCACAGTGACTAGCCAATTAGCGTTTGCAGCACCAACTTATACTCGCCGCATTCGCCTCCACTGTCCACACTGCCCCTGCACATTCACTCACCGCATGAACCTACTTGGTCACTTGCGCACTCAAAAAAACCTGCGGTAGACTACCGTCAGCCAGGCCTCACCAGCACATCCCCCAAGCACCAGCACCACACAACACCACCAACCACATTCACCCAATTGCCATCTCCCATGAAAGTGGGAAGTGTGCTTCTCTACTCCTTCTCCATGCGGTTCCCCTGATGCCTGTGTGATCCGAGTCTGAGACTACCGCGTTGCGCCAAGCGCCGTGGCTTGGAAGGCTGCTGACTGACGCCTCAACTCGATCCACGCAGTGTGGATTGGTGAACTGGGGGGCTGAGAGCCAGGCTGTCACAGCTCTCCCTTACAGCGACCTCTGGCACTCTCATGCATTCGAGATGTATGTCGTCAAACCCGCGTTGTGTGAAATCCTGGTGCTTGTGATTGGGGGCCAGGCCGTGCGTGCGGCGTCCGCATACAAGGTTACTAGATAAGGTCACAAATAAGGCTCAGACAGCCAACTCCACCGGTAAGAATGCCCACGCATTTACAACTTTGGTAAATGCTTGCAAGAAGTATCTAATTTTTAAGATTTTGCCAAGCAAAGATTAGGATCTACGTTTGTGAGCAATCAAACATAGATACTGAAAATCATAAAAAAAAATCCATTATTATTTTAAGGACGACCCGCAAAATAAGTAATCGTTAATAACTTTCACGGAAAAAAGTCTTCCTCATATGCATTAAATGGTACGTTTTAGATCTCATTTGCCGATTCTATTCAAATTTATAGGACACTAACCGACCTATAAACGTGTGACCTGGTAAAACGTGTTCTTGTGACAACTATATCGGAGAAATCGGGCGAATTCCTTTTTTTCTTAAACGATGGCCTCTCGAACAATGCAAAAGCAGGAAGATTGATGTAAATCCTTTTAAAACCGTTTTCGAATCTAAGCTCAGGTTGTAGGCTGTTGGCCAAATACCATACGTAAAATTTTACTAATTCCCACAGGATACTTAAGTGCAAACGTCACTAAAGGACTATTTCCGAACCTTATTTTTACTGTGTTTTAATGTATGCTTAATTTTTTGAGTGGGCGGGTTCATTGTATACCCGGGAACTGTTTTTGTCCAGTTACGAAGTTATTGGCTTTTTTGAAATTTTCATTTTTTTGAAACACTGCTATTTCTAAAAAACATAAAAATGAGCAAAATATTCTCTTTTATGTTTTCAACTCACTAAATTTCGTTCATTGTAAATTATGAGTTTTGGTGTATATACTTGTGCCTGCTTGCGTGCGATCAGCAATGTCGTTTAAATTTTGGCACATTTCATGATTTGCAAAATTCACTATATTATAGCCGCGAAGCACTTTTCGTAGCCTATTCTTGGGAGGAAATTCTCCCCGAGCAGAACGAGTAGAATATGTTGGCAAGGTGCGTATTCATCAAGGCCTTAGGGAATACGAAATTCGCAAGAGGAAGTACACAGGTGTTCTCTCCAGTCTGTCATCACCATTTACAGTGATACATGGCAGCGTAAATCAACTTAAAGGACTTGTCGTGAACACTTCCATCGGAGCGGCTGCTACCTCACCCGTGAACAACCTATCAGTCTTAACGCCAAAGAAACAGGCAGACAAAAGCACAGTTTCGGAAACTAGAAACTACTCAAACCCAGAAACCGTGAAAAACATCCCATCAAAGTATACTACGAACAGTAAATCCGCCCTTTGCGGAACCGGTGCTGATCCACTTAACTGCAGTACATCTTTGAAATCACTGTTGTACCAAATGGACCATAAAGAGTCAAACAACCCCCCACCCCCCCCGCTCGCGTTAGCCCACCCCACCTGAGAACGAAAATGATATTAAAGAGCTAAATTCCGACCCTACCTGATTAAGAGACTTGGCCAACCACTGAATGCGACAGAGATCAGAACTGAAAAGTAGCGTTTACACATCAAAAACCGACAGCCAGTCAACATTGGTGCTTTCGACTCTACAGAACTGCTGGCCGCGAAGTTAATGAGGGCTCTGGTCGGGATAAATGGAATTGTAGCCATCTTTGCCAAAGATTGGTATAGGACAGTGTCCAATGAAAAAGATAAAGAACGCTTATGAGACCTCCGTAAAAACGGGCCTGTCCTACCATCCCCCGCTGGATCTTTTTTCATCACGAAGGCCTACTCATAGCAGGTGGTGTGAGTCATTAAACACCGACTGAAATCCTGAGATGTGATTTCGGCTAGAAAGGATTACTTAAGTGCGGTTGTACTATTGGTTATCATTCAACATAATCCCAAGTTATTTCGGCCATGCGAGGTTGCTACATTTCCAATGACCGTCTATCTGGCAGCCCTCATTCACTTCCGATGTTCTTCTGAGTATAAACACATCTTATGCAAAATGTAAAAGTCATCACTTCTCTGTTAATTTTGAAGTAAATTGCCTCTGTCTCCATTTTTCTACATTGAAAGCATATCTATCAGTTTAATTACATTTGTACTCCCGAGAGTTTGAGGAGTATTATATGATTGGCCAACCTGCATCCCATCCGTCGATTTATTAATGCTCCTTACGAAGTGTACAGCCCAGTTCATATCCTTTGAGAATTGCCATGAGCCCTACAAGAAGCCTTCTCAATAACATCAAATAATGCATGGCTTTCTTCAATGGATGGTTTGCAACTCCTTGTTTGGAAACTCTAAAATAGAGAGCAGTGGCAGTTAAAATTCAAAATCAGTAAGGAATTGAAACACTTTTAAAATCGGAAGATGCCCTTATTTGAACGTCTGTGGAATACTTTTGGATCTAGGCAGAACAGCATTACCGCAAATGACAGGGAAGAGGGATGTGGCCATTTCTGGCCTATTAGTCGTTTTCAGCCATCTATATCCGACCGCCGGGGCTCGATCCCGCGACCTGTCGGTTGGAGGTGCACTGCCTCTAACCACTGAGCCCCGGGTCTTTTGTGCTGTCGGTTGCGATCGGGAATGTTCAATGGTAGACGGGCGTCCACGGATCCTTTTTGGGAACTCACTCGTCCCGTTGTGCCTTACGAGCTCTCGCTCGAGCCGCAGAGCGATGTATGACCCACTGAATTATTAAGATTACATGTTATTTTGTGATTATGTTTCATCAGGCCATCACAATTTTACGGCATGTCTAGCTTTGGCGTAAAATTTTAAAAAGGGAGCGAGGACAATTAAATCGTTTGATATAACTCACCAGCAGACCGTCGGAGCCCATAAAGATGTAAAATGGCATTTAGGTGACTTCGGGAAATTGTCACATATCAGATTTCAGGTTGAACCTCTGTATTATTGGCTTTGGTAAATGGTATCTATGTAGTTTGTATTCCTTTTATTTGTATGCGCATTTTTCTGAAGAAATGAAAAAAGAATTAGTCGGTTTCGTTCTTTTAGGAAGCAGATTATGTAGAATAACATTACTGACAAAGACAAGGGAGATTGGAGTTGCCATTTCTGGCTTATTAGCCGTCGTCAGTCAGTCATCCCCTTCCACGAGGTGTGGAACACCTGAAGCTCGAAACATGGGACTAGTTGGCAAGAAGTCCAACGCTCCAACCCCTGAGCCGCACAATGGTGCATGATATAGGCAGAATGTCTTAGCACATATGACAGGATGACGTCGGCTAATCAGCCAGAAATGGCCATTCCAGTCTTTCTTGTCTTTGCCGGTAATAACATTCTGCCTGTATCATGAGTGCCGTGCGGCCGCTGGTTGGACTCGAGAGAGAGCCCTAAGGCACAACCGATCGGTGAACGTCCCTCTACCATATTTGGATTTGTACGTGCATCAAAAATTTGTGGAAACAATTATGCTGATTAGGTGGTTATTTCTTACCCAGAAGTCAGAATCTTGGCGCAAATAAAATATTTTTGAGATTATGCTGTGTGATAGTCAATATTACAGTCACACTTATGTAATCCTTTTCAAGCGAAATCACATTTCATATTTTTATTTGGTTCTTCATTGTTTACCTCATAAAATGTATGGGCCTGATTTGGTTAGAAGAAAAATTGTCTTACTGCGGGCTTATAAACAATGGTCCAACCAGTCGAGGAATTCTGGACTTGCAGTTGAAGTTGGGAGAAGGTATTCATGTTTGATCACACTTTACTACGCAGATTAACACCCCATTCACATGCACTTGGAGCGAGTACGGGATGAATGCATGACAACTATACTGGGAACAACGACCGACCGGAATACATTAACCCCAAAGAACTGCCTGGAGACCATTCTAACTTTTGCAATGACCCTCTAAAAATAAGGGATTCATGGAAAGATCCACCGAAACCTCGACTGATTGTTAAGTAAGCCAAAAATCCCAATTTATGGGCGTGTGAAACTGAAAAACTCACATCTTCGGCGCGTCCCATCAAAGACTCCTTCGTCGCCATCAACCAGGACATGCTTGAGTTCTACAAAAAGTAAGCGAACTCCTTTAGTCTGCAAATTTTGGATGAAGGTGGGAGGTGAGAATCGACTTCCCTTCTGAGACACCCTTCTGTGCTGCCATTATCACCCCCAGATAAAACCAGGGTGTAAAGGAACCAAACCGTTACGCTTCAGATGATATGTCAACATAGCAGCCACACTATGCAGGAGAAACGGGATTGCATGTGTTTGCTTTACAGATTAAAGGGGATTAAACTCTGTGTACCATCAGACAAGAAGGACGTACATAGTTCCCTCATCTTAATGGGTATGAAAGTATACCATAGGTTTGTTCCCAAACACACACACACACAGGCTCTGAATCCAAAATTTCATTCTCCATTGACTTCAGCGCAGTTGTAGATAAGACAACTCATAAGACGAAAATGATCTACGTTTACTGTCGTGGGTAAGCAGAATGAACTCCAAGTCACAGGTGATATCCAATACAGCATGATGAGGGCTGAACGTTGCCTCCAAGGCAGTAGGTGCGGTGTCCTGGGATGAGGCTTACATGCAGGATGGCTGCAAAAGACGTGATTGTTAACTTACCGCTTAGATATCATCAACAACAATGGCATCGATCTGCCTGTGGCCTATGGGGCTTTGCACCATTAGTTGAAGCAAACAGAAAAAAAAAGTAGTCGGGCGCGTCAAGTATCGCTGTCTCCGCCGCCGCCGCCGCCGCCGCCGCCGCCGCCGCCGCCGCCGCCGCCGCCGCCGCCGCCGCCGCCGCCGCCGCCGCCGCCGCCGCGACGACGACAAAGACGGCAACAACAAAAACGGTCAACGGGCATGAGCGACTCACCCACAGATGCCATTAGCGGAACAGGCGTGGGTACGACTTCCAGTCCGTTGGCCCAGGCGATCTATGGAGCTACCTGGTCAAAGGACACTCTGGTCATTGGCGGGGATAGTCAAACTCACGACTTCGAAGGCAGTGCGGGTAGTCCGGCGGCTTCAATACAGTGCATCCCCAAGAAGATTTCCAGCCCTACCCCCATTTGGAAAGTGTGCCTTGCGGGGACAGAGTCGTGAGTGGCAAGCAGTGACCGGCTGCTTTATCACTATCAGCCGCTGTGTCCAATTTCTTATATCAACTGAATCAATAGGTGTCGTTTATTCTATCAGCTTACAAATGGTGCCATCTTATAAAGGTGTCCGCCTCTTTATCCCCCCCCCCACCCCCAGAAGATTTATCTGGATACTGCGAACTTTGAGATAGAAAATATACATTTTACTGTATAATTTCTGATTCAGTGATATCAAATCAGCTGAAATCACCGGTAATATCCTATTTCGTATCCGCACCTGCTAAGGGTTAGGGACTGGGGGTTAGGGGTCAGAGATTAGTGTTATGGGTTAGGGGTTAAGGTTAGGGACGATCTCGTAGGACGAGCGGCTGGGGCTTATCTACTGCAGGTGCGGCTACGAAATAAGATCCAACCAAATCACCACCAGTAACGATAAGAATCGCTGGAACCAGAAACTCCTTCGTCCGAATTTTCGAATTCCAACTCGAACCCAACACCAGTGATAGAAATCAGCGGAGACAACAAGGAACGACTGAAGCGGAATCCCCAGCATCAGCAGAATAAGGTGCTTGTCGCGAACAAACGAGTCTGCTGTCCTGAGAATACATTTATAAAGTGTCTATTGGCGTGCATCGATCACTATGTACGTCATCAACGCATGATGTCTCCGAGCCGGATCTGAGTTCCCGGTTTAGGCAATCTGTATCACCTGATACGTCCAAAGTCCACAGTCGTTAAATTTTTAAAGTTTGGGGATCCCTCACTTTTATATGGCCAAAATTTTGGTCGGCTGAACCTGATGGCTTTGACGACTACCTCATCAATCCCAGTGTCTGCACTTCGTTAAATTGCAGTTCTGTAATGTTCACGGGACTAAATCTGCAACCTGTGATAGAGCAGTCTGTTTGAGACCTATGGGCTCAGACTGAAATTTGATATGAACATTTGGGCCGAAGTCCATCGACTAAAGCCGAATAACCGCTTTGTATTCATAAACTGCCGACAGGGAACCAGTAGTATATATATAGGTTGCATAATATAGTGTTCCTGACGGGAGAACTACTAGCTGAATGCCTAGCCCAAGGTCCCACCGATAGTGCATCGCAGCATGACACAGCTGCGAGGGGTCCAACTTATCAATTATAAAATATCATGTAACTTTTCCAAATTTGTCACCAAAGCCCCTAATGTTCCCATGATGACAGAACACGGCATGAAAGTTGTACGCTGGATTAGAATTTGCTTGAACACCACCCGTCGTGTTTGCAGCGTGTAGTCTTAACTTTGATTCACTGGATTGGAAGGCTAAACAAAATAAAATAAACTGCGTCTCCCCGAGAGTTTTTTGAATTAGAGTACTATATTTGGCTTAATGAAGCTGGCGGACATGAAGAAGTACGGTTACAAACTGTGCGCGAGGTGATGTCTCAATATTTACGTCTGTCGTTTGTATGAAGGGAACTGGGCAGGTTGAATAAATGGGTTTGATCGTAAGAAAACCCTGTTTCAGACAAAAGAAGCCGCAATGGGTCTTAAAAACGGTCATTTTTAGATACCTCAGTAATTAATGCGCGATCGTGGAGTAAAACCTTCAGAGGAGAACCTTCCTGGATTTGTTCCCAAAGGTAATGCAGATATATGAACTGAAATCCAGCAGGTACTGCAGAATAACTGCGGACTACCTGCAAGCTTCCAACAGCCGGTCAGTTGTGTACGCATATCGGCAGCATACACATACTTAGAGTACAGGTACTAACTAAAAGCCCAGACACATATTTCGTCTATTTAGTGCCACTGTAAAACGCACCTTTGAGGGGTTCATTGGGCCTCCTCGCATTCCTTGTGTGCTTCTCGGGGAAACTGAAAGACCAATTGTGAAAACTTGAAGTATATACCAGAAAGCGCAAGAGGAACGCTGGGAGACACACTGATGAGTTCTGTCGTGCAGTGGCACATGTGCGTGAGCCTTTAGCGTGCACCTGTGCTCTGCGTAACTAGTAAACCATTCAGTACGAACCTTAAATGGCAACACTTTCGTTGACGAATATGCCATTTCGGGCTTGAGTATGGCTGGCTGATGACGGCAAATAAGCCAGAAATGGTCATTCCAGTCTCCCTTGTCTTTGTCGGTAATACCATTCTGCCTATATATCATGCGCCGCTGTGCGGCTGCTGGTTGGGCTCGAGAGAGAGCCCTTAAGGCACAACGGAACGAGTGAGTTCCGTATGAACGATCGGTGAGCGCCCCCTACCAGTTACAAACAGCTAGCCAACCCCTGTTTACACGCCTTCAGCAGCATGCTCTTTGCTAAATCGACCCTACAGTAGTGGGCATGCAGTCTGCACATACACAAATAATTGCCTGCTCAAACACGTCTGAGACGGTAAATGGCGCAAACAGAGCGCAAAGACTGTGGACCAGCGCGTGGCCTGAGCACGGAGGGCGAAACTTTTGTTTATCGGTTGTTGCCACACGTTGTGCAATCAAAACAGACGAAACATCAGACATCGGGGAAAGATGATGAATGTGTTTCTGCTTGTGCAGTCGGCTTACGTTTCGTTCTTTATCCAACCTTTCGGCGCCATGTTAGCTCCCTAGCCCGGGCAATGACTGGATGCCCACAATTAAATTTTCTGATGGGCTCTTTGTCCTGATAAATTTTGCTTAGAGGAGAAAAGCTAAGGAAACTGACATCAAAAACTATGCTGACAGGATCAGTTGGTTCATCTCTTTCAGATACTTTTGCAGCAAACCCAATAGCCACTCATCTGCACCGTCAAGCATGTCGGTAATTTGGAAAAAATTATTAGTCTGAAATGCGCACCAATATGTTAAGGTCCGATATTACATTCCTAATTTCGAAAACGTCCTTAGGTTCTTGATAAACACTTGTCCATTTAACCGAAAAATAGATCACTCTGAAACGGGTGGTATTCGCCCACAAGTTTTGTGCTTTGGGACTGGATCGTCGATGGCTGGAAGCCGGCGGCGATGTCACTGCGGTATTCTTCATAACGAGAAAGTCTTAGGACATAAATTCTGATGTAAGCAAAGATACCTGTACTACCTTTATACCTATGAGGCAATTTTGCTAACTTTCAAGAAGCCATAACAAGCCTTCGAATGGAATTAACTGTTTCTGTTTAAATTTCACAAAACAAACGTCCGAACAATCCGACGTGAAGAAAACAGTTATCGAAATCATCTTCTGGTCCTATAGGAAATATGCAATTAGGAATTTTATGACAGTTCGGCCGTCGATTCGGATTTTGTCCACCGCGCGCCCCACAGCAAGTTGAGCGCAGAAATGGTGATTTGCGAGTGAATTAATTTACAGTGATGGTTGATCTGCGTTGCACCAACCACATTCTTCCCCCATATCTACTTGGGCCCGGGGTCAAGACGGAGCAAGGAATAATGGGGTGCTGGATCGTGCACAGTTGGCTGGCGCGGCGAAAAACTGCACCTAGGCGTGTCATCCCACAGTCTCGTCCATTCAGTACAACTGACCGGGGTTTCTCACAAGAAGGGTTAAAGGCCAACTCGAATCCCAACTGAGCGGAGATATCATAAAGGCCACACTAGGAAGGAACTACTGCAGCCTGACTCTGTGTCCTCTGAGGGAGATCCAAGTTATGCATTCAGATGGCAGTGTGCCAAACTACGCCTTTTGGCGTACCGCGACAGATTCAAGCCTGACAGATTGGTTATAATGAGGAATAAAAGTTGAGACCGTCAACCTCACTCGGCTCTTCCCTTCCCTGTGCACCAGCCGATTGTCCTAGCTCGTCAACTAATTGTTGCTATGATTGGGCGCAGTAGCACGACAGTGCTGAAAGCAGCCCTTCTGAGCGTGCCGCACACACGACCGTGGGAGCCGCCTAGTTCTTGTCCGTATAGTGCGATGTTTATTACGATTTAAGTTTCGATGGGGAAGTGTGTGGTGACGAGGTCATGTACAGCATGATTTTGGCGCATTATTCATGAAGGCGTGTGTGTTTGTGAGTAGGTTAATGCGAAGCACTGAATATGTGAGGGCAATACGGACGAATGAGACAGTGGCGACGAGTGTATGTTGGTGCCCCAGGCACCGGTTCGCCTATCTCTGTGCGATTTTTTCGCAAATGATCGACCAGGCCGATGCGCGATGCGCATATGCGGTGGCAATGTGGGCTGTTGAGTCTTCTGCGGTGATGCTGCTGCTGGTGTTGGATATGCTGTTGGATGGAAAGTTGGTAATGCTGGAGATGAGAGAGTTGTCAGACGTGCAAGGTGCGCTTGCGTGTCGATATTGCGATTAATTTTGCTGCCGTGGATGCGCATGTGGCCGAATAGGTTCGTGCGGTGGGCGAATTTGTGCGGACGGTGAAGGCAGATGCGTCGAATGTGTGCCAGACACTCGGTCATCCGTTTGTATGGCATGGTGCGGCGAATTCGCAAATGACCGACCATGCACATGGGTTAGGTAAACGTGGGATCGCAATGAAGACCGGTTGGGGTCGGTTCCGTATTTTTCCTGGTGGGGCAGTGATTATGAGGACAGTGGTCAACGAGGCATCGAAAGTTTTCTCATCGGTGGCGGGAGTGGGAGATTTGGAATTCCTCGTCGACATCGTTGCGGTGGTTGTGGCAGGAATGATGGGGATGGCGGTGGTCGACGGCGGCAACGGGCATCAGGAGTGCGCGGGGGTGGTCGTCGTTGTGGTCACCATGGAGCTTGGTGCAGGTGTGACAACAGAGTTTTTGTTGAGGCAATGGGACAAGTTGTTGCCCTGTTCTTGGATTGAGTCCGGAGGTGTCCGAGGAGGACTAATTGTCCATTGGTATCGCAGGTATGCTGAAAGGCATGGAGTACTGGCATTTTGAATCGGAGGCGTTAAAGCCAATAAGCTATTCTTCTGGCTTTAACCACGGAAATCCGATTGGTTTCATAGAATGATCTTCCCATAAGCACGGTCATTCTCTAGGCCAGGGGATCCTGAACGAGGATCTCCCAGGTCTCCAGGTTGGTTTGGTGGTTTTTGAAAGAGTTACTCCGAGTGTGCTTTCATTGTCATATTGGACATCTTTATCGACGCGCATCCGTAACTGTACCCTCGTAAAAGAGTCGCTTGGGTAATCGTTGGTCGTCCATCCTCACAAGATGGCCGCTCCGTCGCAGTTGAAGTTGCCTCATCACGGCGTGTATACCGAGGATTCCGGCCCGTTGTCGGTGATCCGGTCCTACCAACTACGCATTAAGATTCTCTAGAGGCAGCTGAGGTAGAAGTAAGTGAGTTTCCGCGCTTGATTCCTGTAGACAGTCCAGGTCTCATTTCCATATAACAGTGTCTTCAACATGGAAAGTTCGTACATAATGCATTTAAGAAAGCATCGTACAGTCAACGTAAGGACATTCCTAAAAATATGTCTGCAGCAAAAAATGGTCTAACTGTGTTCATCCTTTAACAGCAAACACTGATAAAACGGACTAGGTCACGGAGCACAATTTATTTCTGCTTTTGAGATCTCATGTAGTTCGTACTTTTCCACGTCGACAGTTGTACAAGACAGCTCCTAGGAAGGCTAACGGGTCACACATCAGATGTTGGGGGCAAGAGATATCCAGTGTCACTTTTAGTCTTTAATGGTGACAACATTGCAGGCGAGAAATTTCTCCAAATGGAGAAAAGTTCGGCAGTTTCTAACCTACTGCCTACTTGCTACGGGGAGGGGTTTATGCTGGAAAAATCATACTTTACTGCCTTCGGCGTACTCAAAATCGCTGTGCCTTACGTGGGCAACGGGTTTGGCGAACCAGACAAAAAGTCTGGAGACCATCGCACAGACACCAACTAAAGGTGCAAGGAGAAATCGATATTCCAGGTTGCTAAACACAAAAAGCACCGGTTCCCAGTCTCAGCCCTTACAACTGGAAGACGGTTGATGGGGAAAGTTCGTGGGTGCAACGACACAAACCCTGAGACTCAAATAGATAAGGAGACATGTCAGTCGCCTCTGATCTACCGAGTCTTACACCATTTCCTACAGTGAGGGATGCTGACTAGAAAGGGGACGCAAGTGTTGTGGTCACCGTAATGGCACCAGACAACTTAACCAACACAACTAAATGTGACAAATGATCAAAGGCAGATTATCAGACCATACAATGATCAACGACGAGTAAAATAGTTTACAGTTAAACGTCACGCATTCAGCCGAGACGTTTTATTTGGATTAATTTGAAATTTCAAGACGTCTACTGGCGCTGCGCATCAGTTAAGTAGGGCAGAAAGTTGTAGGCATGGAAACTGTCATCTTTCGAGAACTGCAATACAGTTATATTTGAAGCATTTATAACACAAATATTGACCTTCAGGACCTCAACAATGACAGAAAGCCAACGCCACGTTACTACGCATGTTTGAGAGGCGAAAGAACATCAGGGGACATTTAGGATAAAGCAACCGTGTTCTCTTTATAAACGGCGGACACCTGATCTGTGCAAAAAGCTAAATTTTGTAAACAATATCATCCGATGTTAGTAAGGACTTTTTCCCTGTCAGGCCTGCTGTCCTTATTAAATTTTTGATACAGTGTTTGGGTAATTTACTAGTTCGCTTGGTATCACGGCCGTCAACCGTCTTCCTTATCCTCTAAATCTCGTCAAATGTGGATGACGAAAATATCGTTTGTGACATTAGGATTCGTTTGTCTTTGAATGCCATACTAGTATGTTTTCTCCAAGTACGGTAGATGTGCTAACTCATGAAATGTTAACCGAAATTCTGAAATACGTTTCGACTCTGAAGTAGGGTTGACATATTATTAACCGTGAAGCATCCTTTCAAGATTCTTCAGGTACTTCAGAATGCCGGCTTTTTTTACAAAATTCTTTTCGGTCGCACGCAAAGCCTGCGCTATAAAAATGACTACATAAGTAGCGTGATTTTCTTATTGATTTTCGGTGCCCTTTTAAATTCAAATATATCTCACAGAAAACATGCATAAAATACTTATTCTTTTACTCATTTGGTAGAAAATTTCGTCTCCTTCAAATCGCAAGCTTAAAAGAAGGTGTTATAGGTTCTTGAAAGTTTTTAACTATAAGATTTTTTGAGACCGTGACATGCCCGTTCATAAAACCTCGCGTCTGCGCACTTACTAATGTTTCTTGTTTAGTTTAAAATAGATCTCAAATCCACTGCAGACTTTTATGGACCCCATATGCTCTCGTTTATTGTTGATTAGAAATGTATGATTTTACGTTTACGAAAAATATAAAGCTTGTAATTTGTGAACCCAGGATGCAAGTGTAACGGTAAGTTAGGTTCAGAATTTTTTAGGAATTGGAAACGTTTTTTAAAACCAAATTATACCTTTCCTTCAATCATAATGTTTGAAGAACACGTAATATCCCACTGAATGAGTAGAAATTAATGTTATTATGCATTTTTTTCTATGAAAAATATTTGAATTTACAAGGGCATCGAAAATCAATGAAAAAATTGTGCCACTTAAGTAGCCACTTTTTCCAGTGTAGTTTTTGCAAACGAAAGAGTAAAAGCTCATTCGAAAGTACGCCTCCTGAGGTGGGCGAATTATTTTGGGATTAGATTTTGCGACGATTAATATTACAGCCCTACTTAAGTAAGCTTTTCGAGTCGAAAACGCATTTCAGAATTCCGGCTAACATTTATTGAGTTAGCACATCTACTGTACTTCAAGCATACACCTCACTAACCTCCCACGACACATAGCCCTAACATTTTATGACTTTTTTGCTCGTCGACCGAGTCAGAGTTACGCTGGTGAGATTAAACCTCCAGCTGGGCGCTTTCCGAACGGCCCTATCGAGGATGCGTCGCAAAGTTGCCCAACTACAAGAGAATCTGCCTTAGCCAATCTCAAGTCCAGACTGAAAAACAATTTCTTAAGATACTGGAGCCATTCAGGCGTTAAGCATGGAGAATGGGACGAAGCTGTGCCGACGCATGGTGCACCCTTCGTCACTCCACTAACGCTGCCAGTTCCATACCTGATGCGTCAGCCACCACCACGCAGCACCCAACGCTTCCTAGATCTGAGTACTCGAACAGTACGTCTTACGCTCGCTAACTCCCAAGGTTCCTCCATAAGCACGAATCCAAGACGTGCATGGGGGACACATAGACACGCAAATTTTACCGCTTTCAACTACCGAACTTAGTTCCCGTCTACAAAATAGGCTGCCCTGCAGTGGCCCCACTCGATGTGCCTGCTGAGACCTTGTCTCTCATAAGAACTTATCTAGCGCCCGACGAATCGGACTGAGTTGTTTGGCTGTGATTAAATTTTAACGCGGACCCAGGGTAGAGATGAAGTGACTGCGTGTCGTTGAAAATAGTCAGCGCCCTGCCCCCGCATAACCACCGACCCCCTTCCCGCAGTTCTCGTCGTTAACCTGATTCTTATCCAGCTCCAAGTCGGCACTTTCCAACGGCCCTCCCCCGCAGTTGCCCCCAGCGCAGAAATCTCCACCGGTTGTCTGGCAGATATGGCGTCACCTGTCCATCCAGACGGATTATCCCCTTGGTGTAACTCACCCTCTCTTGTACCACTTATCATATTCCTGAATACAACTCTCCTTCCCCGTATATGATTTGCGCCTGTCTACAGTGCGTGACCAATCTCATGAAATGTTGGCCGAAATTCTGAAATGTGTTTTCGATTAGGAAGGATCACTTAGGCGTGGCTGTAATATTGATTAGCATGCAGCGTAATCTTATAGCATTTCGGACTCTTGGGAATGTCGGCTTTTGGATGCACTCCTTTCTGACCTTCTGCAGAAACCAAGATCTTAAAAAATGACTACTTAAGTAGCATGCATTCTTCGCATTGATTTTCGATGGTTTTGCAAATTCAAATATCTTTCACAGAAAACTTGCACATAAATATGCCTTCTTTTACTCGTTCGGTAGAAAATCACACTGTCTTCATATTTTATACCCGAAGAAGTTGCATACTTAGGTTTTAAACAAGTTTTCCAATTCCCGAATAATTTCTTGCCAGATCTGCCATTGCATTACCGTTTAGTGATTTCAGTTTACAAGGTGCTTGCTTTCCGCGTAAGGAAGATCATACATTTCTGTATGCCTTTAAGAAGCTATCATATAGGGCTCATACAATTTTGCCGTGGATCCGGACTGTGTGATAAATTTCATGAGAAGGTTTAGTAAACGGAGATGTACGATGTTTTATGTATGGACATCGCACGGTCTTTAAAATCTCATAATAAGAAACTTTTTTAAAAACTAAATATAAACTTTCTTCGAGCCTTAAATATGAAGACAGTGTGGTTTCTACAGGAGGTAAAAAGAAGTGCATTCAGAAGCCGACATCCTCATGAGTCCGAAATGCTATAGGATAATGCTGCATGCTTATCACTATTACAACCCCACCTAAGTAATACTTCCTAATCGAAAACAAGTTTAAGAATTTTGGCCAAAATTTCATAAGATCGGTCACGCACTCTATATCTTCTTTCGCTTTGCTTGATGAGGTTGCTGCACGTGGAACTACCTTCCTCAGCTTCTTTTACGTCAGGAGTTACCTTCAGTGCTCCATGTTACCCCAACGTCCTCAACCACTGCTCTTGCACGTGCGCACAACTGACAGTCTGGTTCTCGCCCAATCATCTTCAAGGCCGGCGCAGAGCTGCTCTCACGCAGAGCGCTGTAACGCATTCCTCACCGGCACTTGGGACTGCGCTCCCTCGGCGCCGGAGGTACCCTCGTCTAGCTGCTAACTCTCTTCCATCACTCCCCTCCCATTATCCTGTACAGAATACCCTATTCTTGAAACTGGAGTACAAACCCGTCTTTGAAGCAAGCAAGGACAGCAGAATTTAATGACACCACAAAATTTCGCGACCGCTTCTCAACTGCTGCCGGTCGTTGCATAACAGAAATAACAAGTGAGAAAGGTACAAAGGTTTGAATTTCGACAGAGAAAATCGATGTAAAACAGCAAGGTCAACGTGTACTGTGCGTAGACTAATCGATAAAATGGTAACTTAAAAATGCAACATGGGAATGAAAATGGGGAACTAGGCATGCCGAGGGATTTCGAAACTCAAAAGGGGCTCGGGTCTACCAGGGCAAGCTGAGGTTGACCACGTGGTCTAACTGTTTACATAGGTCGGGTTTCTCCCGCCGTATATAGGCTGCCTCCAGGTAGCGCAATAACCGAGTAGTTCGTGCTCGAACTAATACTCGAAAAGACGTCTTAGGGTCGACCGAATGGCCACTATCAAGGAGATGTTTTGTAATGGAAGACCGTGGAGTCTTGTTCTCCTGCTTTAGAGGCCATTTGGGCAGGTGCTCAACTGCTCTGGCTGCCAGTTGCCTTTGCGTTCGCCCAATGTACTTGCATCCACAAGTACATGTAAATTCGTAAACACAATTTGACGTGGCGTGCAATGGCAAGGCATCCTTCGCCCGTTGAACTTCGATAGCCATAGTAGAACTGTAGAAGACGAGTTCAGCTGCGTTGTAAGTTCTTTCAATAGTGCATGTACATGTGGATGCAAGTACATTGGGCGAACGCAAAGGCAACTGGCAGCCAGAGCAGTTGAGCACCTGCCCAAATGGCTTCTAAAGCAGGAGAACAAGACTCCACGGTCTTCCATTACAAAACATCTCCTTGATAGTGGCCATTCGGTCGACCCTAAGACGTCTTTTCGAGTATTAGTTCGAGCACGAACTACTCGGTTATTGCGCTACCTGGAGGCAGCCTATATACGGCGGGAGAAACCCGACCTATGTAAACAGTTAGACCACGTGGTCAACCTCAGCTTGCCCTGGTAGACCCGAGCCCCTTTTGAGTTTCGAAATCCCTCGGCATGCCTAGTTCCCCATTTTCATTCCCATGTTGCATTTTTAAGTTACCATTTTATCGATTAGTCTACGCACAGTACACGTTGACCTTGCTGTTTTACATCGATTTTCTCTGTCGAAATTCAAACCTTTGTACCTTTCTCACTTGTTATTTCTGTTATGCAACGACCGGCAGCAGTTGAGAAGCGGTCGCGAAATTTTGTGGTGTCATTAAATTCTGCTGTCCTTGCTTGCTTCAAATTCATTCCGGGGAAATATTCATTCAAGTTTCTGAAACCCGTCTTTGCCTATTCGGGACCGAGCTTAAAGGTCATAGTGGCTAAGTTCTCATTATGGCTTGGGCCGCTGTACCAGTTCTACCAGTCTTGACCTACAGTGGGTGGGTTAACTCATGAAATGTCAACCAATATTCGAAATGCCTTTTCGTTTCGAAAGGATTAATTAAGTACGGTTGTAAAACTTATAAGCCTGCAACATAATTCAAAAATATTTCAGTTACCTCAGGATGTCGGCTTTCGAACGAGCTTCCTTCCGGCTACATTCAAAAACTACACTGTGTAAAAATGACTACTGAAGTAGCATGTATTTTTCTTGTTGATTTTCGATGTCCCTAAATGTCAAATTTTATTTCGTGGAAAACATGCACAAAAATATTCATTCTTCTGAGAATTCGGTAGAGAAATACGTTTTCTTCTAATTTTATGCTCGAAGGAGGGAGATAATTCGGTTTTGAAAAAGTTTTCCAATTCCAGAATAATTCTGAACCTGCTTTACCTTCACACTTGGATTCAGGGTTTCCAAACTACAAGCCGTATACTTTCCGCGTACGGAAAAGCACACACTTCTCTACGGTAATAAAGGGAGACCATATAGGATTCATAAACTCAAGTAGCGGGTGTGATTCATATTGTTACTCTACAAGCTACATTGGTAAATACAGAGATATGATGACTTATGAACGGCCATTTCACGGTATTTAAAAGTCCCACAATTAGAAACTTCTTTGAAACCGAATTATATCCTTCCTTCGAGTATAAAATTAGAAGAAAACGTAGTTATCTACTGAATTAGAAGAAGAATGAATATTTTTGTGCATGTTTTTCATAAAATAATACAGGACATTTAGGGACATCGAAAATCAATGCGAAAAATGTATGCTATTGAAATAGTCATTCTTTAAAGACTGTAATTTCTGCATGCAGCCGGAAGGAAGTTCGTTCGAAAGCCGGCATCCTGAGGTAATTGAAATATTATATAATAATGTTGCAGGCTAACTAGTTTTATAACCCTCCTTAATTAATCTTTTCGAAACAAAAACACATTTCGGAATTTCGGTTGAAATTTCATGAGTTTACCACCTACTGTACTTAGGCAGAACGGTCGCCCTAATAGACCAAGAAGGCCTGAGGTATACCTGGAGGTTATTTTCGTTCCATAAAATCTGCTTAAATAAACGGTCGGCTACGAAAGAAATAAATTATATACACAAAGTGATAGTGCATAATGCTGCTGAGGTCGTTTCCCGTAGGAATTTGGATAACAAATGTTCAGGCTATGCAGACGGTAAACACGAAAATAATTCTACAATGTTTCTATTTCTAGAGAGGAAAGGCATTTAGAATGATAGAAAACATGTATGGTGAAAAAATGACGTCTGGGGGGAAAATTATGAAAGACATAAAAAGGACAAGTGGAGGTTTTGGGCTAATCGGCACTGTCGTCCTCTCCAGTCACAGGCTCTGGCGCAACAACCTGGTCCTCGGACTGCCGGACGTGAATAGCACTCCTGGCCTGTCCTATCAAGCCTGATGTGGCATCCAGCAAGTTCACTGGCGACCGACCATCTGTAATGAGGGTGCTCTTCAGGTTCAGGGCACGCAACATGCGCACATCGCGCTCCGGTCCGGCGCAGGCAATGCGACGAAGGTTTTCGGCACCCAAGGCCTCAACTCGCTTGAGGAAGTAAGCTGTTTCGATCTCCACATCTTGTTTTTTGCGTTCGAGGTTTAGTTGGTTCTTCTTTTGTATATAATCCAACTCCGCTTCACGGGCCAACTTCAAACGTTCCAGCTCCGCGTCCTACAAAGAAAACCAGACATACACGGCATGAGTGGGGTAGAAAGTGATTAGGTGACTAACTTACTTGTACTTGGTACGGCTGCGATCATGCCTGATCTAGTCGGCCTAGATGGTGTCCCGAACTGTACCACTCCACGCGTGACGATTCGCGGCAGCAGATCTGGACAATTCAATCCATTCTCTTCGACAACTACGGAGACGGAATACCGAAGGTCCAAGATCCACCTCAGTGTCTTGACGAACTGTGTAGAGGCAGGTTTTGAGCTGACTCCCTCTTCGACGCCTCCAATGGTGTAACGGTGCCGGAGAGAGGCAGTAACACTGAGCTCCTGAGATGGACGACGAAGAACATGCCCAAACCACCTCAGACGTCTTTCTTGGATGGTCTGGGTGGTCTTTGCGATGTTGTCGCAGCGAGCGCTGACTGTCTCATTTGAGACGAAGTCGGTGTACTTCACTCGAAGGATGGTCCTCAAGCAGCGACGGTCAAATACCTCCAGTTTCCGCACGTTCTCCACGCACACAGCTCAGCATTCACAACCATCAAGAAAAACAGACGGGACAGACGCACGGTCCACGCGATGGGGAGGTCGCGTCGGATCCAAAGGCATTTTCGAAGACCTGAGAAACGCGCCGGGCAGCATCAAATCGGGAGACAATTTCATCCTTATTCTGCCCATTTAGCAGGAGCCTCGCCCCGAGGTGTTTAAAACTGTCAACTTCTTCAAGTTGACAGCTAGCAATCCCCAGATATGGCTTCTACTGGTCAAGGTGACTAAGAGAGAGAGAGGACGGACAGACACAACTTACTGCTTTTATTTCCTCCGCCTCAGTCTCTAGCCTGGCTTTCTCGACTTCAGCCTGACTGCTGATGAGAGCAGCCTCCACGCGACTCTGAGCTTCTGCCTTGGCCTGACCGGTGCTCTCTAGAGTGGCCGACTGCACTTGGAGCTCCACCAGATGACGGCGGGCCTCCTCAGCCTTTGCCTCGTCCTCAATTCGTTCACGTTCTAGTTTGCCGCGGGCTTCCTGGTTCAGTCGTTCGGCCTCCTGTCTGAACAGTAAACAGGACAGAAGGATCAACGTACAGATCGGCCCGAAAGTAACAAAAGACTAATCACGGGTGTATGGGGAAACAGTACGAAAGAGAGAAAAAAGGTAGGGGCACTAGTGATGAA
The DNA here is from genome assembly GCA_902702965.1 of Spirometra erinaceieuropaei. Lineage (NCBI taxonomy): Eukaryota > Metazoa > Platyhelminthes > Cestoda > Diphyllobothriidea > Diphyllobothriidae > Spirometra > Spirometra erinaceieuropaei. The sequence continues at coordinate 183,711 of CACRXP010000369.1, read as the reverse complement.
GGTGAAAAAACGTAAGGGAGTCAAATGCGCACGGAATGAATTGCGACCAAAATTAGCCGGTAAAACGCCCATATGGGAAGATCGTTCGCAAAGCACAGCACACAGGGTCAAAAGATCTGTACATGTGACCGGTAAATCGGTCAACTTCTACACAGCAGCTAAGAGTCAAGAATGACGACGGCTTACTAGACTTAACGTCATTGTAGGTACTTGGGAGTTAGGAAACTCCAAGTTCAGTCTTCGCTTCGCACCACAATCATTCACTAGGTGAGACCGTTTTCAAAGTATCGGTTCGACATTGAAAATTACGCAAGCTTTAGGATTTGGTCTAAAAATCACCATAGGTATGTGTGCCATATTGTGTGAAAGAAAAGCTTGACAACAGACGACCTTGGCAGGGCATGCAACAGAACGGCCAGACGTGCAGATAACGACCTTCTTCTCGGATATCATGTTTGGCTGCCTAGCTAACCACATCTGAAAGGTCAGCTGAACTACGCCAGTGTGTACCGCCGTCGATTGGTGCCTGCACCTTTCGCTTTTTCTCAGCACAACGCCAAGTAGCCGGGGTCCATTCGGCCTGTCATAAGGTCGCCCTCCAGTCTTTACAACGACTGATATTCATACCAGGACGTCCGCAATTAACACGGCCTTTATATGTCACAAGGCCATGGTGGCGTCGATTAAGATCTCATTTTCTGGGGCGAGGGGGATGAATGTCCTCAAGTAAGGCTTTTTAGACAGCATACTAAGAAACCATCCTTGGTAAGCTGGCTAAAGAAGGCCAGATTGTGGATACTTATTAAACACCTGACGTGGTAACCAATAATTACATCCAAAGAATTGCAGGGAAACGCAGTACTGTGACTACCGCCGTGCTCGGAAAGTGACTGTCAAGAAAATCAACGACTGTAAAACCGCACTGTCTGGAACCAAAATAGTTAGGATGGTACAGACAAACAGAAGAAAAAACTGATGTGCAACAATTTACCTGGCGGCGGCCTCCTGAGAATTACTCGTGATCTCAATTGCCAACTGAACAGACTTCTGCAGCGCATCCCGTGTGCGCTGATCTACCGGCTCAACGGCCTGCACGTCCACGCTAGTCACCACGAGGTTATTCTGTGGAAATACAAGCCGGTCTCCAATATTCTCCTCGGCATCGATGCCAAAAACAGACTGTCTGATCAGAGAGGCCGAATTCTAAAAGCCAAAGTAAATTGTGGTGAAGTCAGTCGTTATCAACATCCCCGAGTCATCGCGGTTGCCAGACATATCTAAAGAGGGAGTAGATCAAACGCACCTTGTGAAACCTATCAAAATTGACTGAAGCCACAATGCCACGCACGCGAGCTGCAATGGCCTTGCAGAAATCGCCTACAAAGTCGGGTTGAGAAAACAGTTTCGTTGCATCCTCCTGCGTCGGGTTAGCCGGGATTTCAAATTGCCAGTTGTAGGAGAGTTGGATTGAGAGACGTGCGTGGTCAGCGGTCTCCACAACTAGAACATCAGTGCAGAAATCAGGACCCAGCAACAGACAGATGGTCTTAATCATGTTGGTGCGTTTCGGCTTGCCGCCGCTGAGGCTCAGGAGAGTGAACTCTTCGTCCGGTCCAAGCAGGACTCGTTCGGGACCAAATACAACACGCGACTTTTTGCCCTTGTAGTCGTAGATCTGGACGGCGGCGTTGTGCGGCACGCGATAGGATACAACCTGTACGTACGAAAGCAAAGTGCTTATACGTGAGAGCATCTGTAGTTTCATTCATGGGATAATGAGAACTGCCGTATGTAACCCCACAATTTTCATCCTGGCAGAACGCATATGGCAACCTAACAAGTTCCAGAGTGTCGCATATAAAAAAAATCAGCAGTAAAAACGATCCTGGAAAAGCAGGAGAGTTCTTTCCAATTACTTGGAACAGGATGAACCATCGATTGTCAAAATATACGTCAAATGGCGCACCAAACGTCAGGATATCAAACTCCGTCCCTTTTATGAACTCTGAAGCCCCTATTCAAGACTCGGTGGATTGTCTGTGTAATATGAAAAACTTGAAAGTTGCAGACAACGAGAGAGTGGCAGCATCTAAAGATATTTTTCTATTCACGACTACTCCTCTGGAGATAGTCAAAAGGCACACTGATGAACTCCCGCCGGCCTACACTACTGATGTACCTGCGGAAGCCCTACTTGAACTCCTGGACCAATATTATTGACAATAAAACGGCGTACCCATGCGTTTGCCAACATCAAGCTTTTGCAAAAATAGGAGGCTATAACTCAACCCACAGTTAACTCGAAATTTCGGCTGTGCTACGTAGATGGTACATTTGTTATTCTTTAAAAGGGTCAGTTAGAAAAGCATTACGTGAACTTTAACTCTTCGCCTTCCAGAATACCGAAAGTCTGGATCAAGGAAACGACCGCGTAGCTAGGGAAAAAATCGAGGCCTGGTACAAGGGGACAACCTCTATCGACCGTTGTGCGGCGCTTCCTGCGGCCTACTAAGCACTCTGGGTGCAGCCCGATGAATAAAAGAGCAAACGCAAAACTAGACCAAACATTAATTCAAGCATGAGCGAGTCCACGGCGGACAGCACGTGGACGCACCACAACACTGATCTGACAAATGGGCAGTCACTATTAAAGCCGTACCATCCACTAATCCGGCAGACGAGAAAGCGGATAGTCGTAGCAACGAAAACAAGACTGCCAGCCTAGGAGGACATCTAAATTTAATGAGGGTACGAACGACGGTTGCCAACGTCTCAACGCCGGCCTCCGACGAGGGGGAAGTAGATTGAGGACAGTCCGTCACCCTCTTTCCCTTTTCCCCCGTCTGCCAACGTCCTCGTTAGTGTATCATCCCCTCATCCCACCATAAGACGCTCAAGGAGTTTCTACCCACCCCTTCCCCCTGTCGTCCTGACTGTTTAGGTAAACTCGTTTTAACATGACTGTCATCACCTACAAATACTTTGAGGCACAATAATACGCTTACTTCCGAAGATGAAAGCTTGTCTACTTCTGAGACGTCAAGACAATAAAACTATGGTTTATGAGATCGCCTTTTCTTGCAAAATTCTTTTATATATGACCATATAATAGAGAACTATCGTCCTTGACAGACAGGTGTTTGTTCTATACGGTGTCCATTAAATCGTTTGAACACAAATACGGTCTGCATATTAAGGGGAAAAATTAACAAATGAAAGCTGAGTACGGGCACACGCATACCCTGGTAGGGTCCCAGGCGTCTTCTCCATCGTCGCCTCTTTTTCGATAGTCAGCCCTTTCACCCAGAGGATCCTTGTTGGCTCTTAATATCTGCTCTACTGCGGGGGAAAGTTTCTTGGGCCAGAGTTCCTCGTCCTGATTCAGCATGTAGGAGGAACCAATGACCGCCCGCACTTGACCAGAGCGCTTCTCGCGCACGTAAATGCCCTCATTCTCGTCGAGGGGTATAGCTTTTCTGACGACGACTACTTCCACCTCCGTCGGCGGCACATACTCCAGAGGTCCTGTGAGCATC
>CACRXP010000369.1:154177-175138 GCA_902702965.1 Spirometra erinaceieuropaei | reverse complement strand
GTGCACAGGACCTCCCAGTCCCTGAAGATGGGTAGACGAGTAAACTACCCGAAACGTCGGATCTCAAATAAACCCCTCCCGGTGAACGCCCACTCTTCTTTTGATATGCCACCTGGGAATCGGATTTTCACTACTATTGATATATATATATATGTATATATATAGGTTCGGAAAATGACCTTTGACAAAGATCCCCAAAAAGAACTACGAAGAAAGCTGACAAGTCATGGAAGAAGGTTCCCCTTCGCCACTTTATTAACTACGGTTTTTAAAACCAATGCTTGGTAGTACAGTTTCGAAACGCATTCTCAAGCCTATCCCATATTGCTAGTGGAGTACTTCAAGGCACTATACAAGGCTCCTGGCAATTTCTCATGCATAATCACGAATTATGCACCATATCACGTTTTCGTATGCAGACGAAGTTAAACTCGCATATGCGTGTGGTAGGCATACAGTAGTCAATATTCACACAACGAACGAGGCCGATCTCAGAAAACTTATCTGATGGAGTAATCAGTGACAAATGCCACTCTCACCTGCAAAATGTCATCTCCTGATATTTGGCCCTTAAAAAATTCGTCCCATAATTCTTTTAGATAAGGAAATAATGGAACCCCAATCAATAATAGACTCAGGTCTTAACTATATAAAGTCACTCGCCTGTGCGGATTCATATGTGAAAAATTTACCTTAAATCCACTAAGAAGAAAAATTTTCAAAATGCACGTTTTACCCCTCTTAGATCACTGTCCCTTTTTTTTCAGCAGAGTGACCTCAAATGGCCAAAAGAAACTAGAAGGAATTCTAAGAGGCTTTACCAGATTTTTGTCCTATTGTGATGGCATCCAGTGTTCATGCTTAGAACCGCTCTGGATCAGAAGACACCAAAATGATCCAAATTCGCACTCGAGGTCACGCATGACCAAGATATTCTTAAAATAAATTAACTAACGAATCAAAACGCCCCGAAGCACAAGGAAAAACAAAGATATTATAAGGATTTCCAAATTAAAAAGTCCCAACGATTAAATTACTACTCCATAATATATGTGACCATCTGTTATACCCTCCAAAGTTTTACTCAAGAAGGATGAAACGTAATCAAGTTTATGATAAAAGCTAAGAAATCCCTTTTGAATGGCAGTACGAATTTATTTTGAATAAGATGGGAGAAATTTCAAGTTAATTTTTGATCCAGAATTTGGTCCAACCGGACAATGAAAATGTCAGTGACTTGAATAAAAATATTTAGGTAAGACTGAGAAAACCACCAGGGTAGAGGATTTGTCAAGCAGCTAAAGAACAGCCTGACCAAACGTTATAATACTGAGAAGATTACTGGCAATGCTGAGGCATTGACAGACGACAAAATTATTGGGCGCATCATGGTTATATACACACTGTCGGAGACGGATCTTGAAGCAGATACGTGCCTGCCAGAGAACATATTGCGATTGATATTTGACCTGCTAATGTTCTTATGGGCGACTTCAATGCACCCTGCATTTGATGAAAAAATATGCAAACAAAGTGCACGATATGTGTGACGAATCACCGTCTCCCAATGACAATAATTAAAGCACTTCTCCCACAACTTATCCTAGTTCCAAAAAGACGATTTGGAGGCCAACATGTTTGTTACACGTATCTCATCCCAAAAAAGTCCTGTCAGTGTTGACAAGGTATACTACTTTGCTCTGCTGAAATGAAGGCGCCATGTAGCTTTTTAACTGAAAAACTGTTTATGCTCAGTACCGAATGGCACAAAAAATGAGACAAAATACAATGCAACAAAAGTTTTCTTAACGAGAGATGAGATGTTATGAATATACTGCATTATATGAATATACTATTCTCCGGAAACTTTGCCGAAGACTTGATTTATTGAAGTAGTGTTTGAATAATATTATTTGTGTATTACTGCCCCTTATTTAAATTAATTTATTAAATGCCAGTTTACAGGCATTGTCAAGGGAAGCGATTAAACACAAATCCGACCAGCAGTGAAAAAAAACTCCTGAGGAATAAAAATAAAGTTGGTGGTGGTATTTATGGTTTGGAGGGTTCAGGAGAAAAAAAAACAGCTGGCGGCATACATCCGACCGACAACAAGGGGGAGGGGGTTGCAAGGTATGGGAGATTATCGGACGTTTATTCCTTTCATTAAGTTGGGGGTAGTCAAAGTAGAGGTGTTGAGGAACAGCTGGTGAGACCGGCCATAGTGCTCAGAGACCACAAACGCCATCGCTACTGCACAGTCGATCAGTGGATTCGGAAACCAAAATTTGAGGAAGCTTTTCTGAATGCAAAAATCCAGTAATAGTTCTCTTAAATAAAGGATAATTTTGAGGAGTTTTCACACTCATTGGGAGTTTATTCGAAATACCAATTGCATTTAGAGAATAGAGGCAAAAATAAAAAGGCCTCAAGGTAACCGTTACGTCGTGGGTGGATTTGATGTCTTAAAGAGGTGAGTGGGTTAAATGTGGGATTATATAAGAGTTTAAATAGCAAAAATAGTCCCTTTTGTAATCTACGGAACCATAAATGATCAAGGCTCGTAAGCCAGCAACGTTCTTGGTAAGACAAAGGTCGGTGTTCCGGGGTTAAAATTCTCTTGGTAAAAAAGTGTTGAACGGATTCTATTTTCTTCCGCTCAGTAGCGCGCATGAGGCTAAATGAAAACGAACAGTATTCCAGACCAGGTCTAACGTAGATATTGAAAAGGCGCATTCTGATGTCCCTAGTTTTAAAGGTTCGGAGGATAAACCCGTCGTTCTGTGTGCTTTGGAGACTATAAAGGCACAGTGCACCGAGAGATTGGGACTCTTGGAGTATGATATGCCCAGATCCTTAGCAACGTTGGACACATTTATGGCGTGACCTTCAATACTTATTTGAGGTTGGCGGTCGACCCCAACCACCATGACTGAGCACTTATGCCAAGAAAGAGAAAGGCGCCATGTGCGGCACCACTGGGCGAAAGCCTGTAGATCGCTCTTGAGGAGCTCAAGCACGATGTCACAATCTGCCGGCTTATATCGATATGCAACATTAAGATCATCGGCATACATAAAAGGCTCACCATTCTGAAATACATCGGGTACATCATTAACGAAAAGGCAAAATAAAAGCGGGCCGAGTACACTACCCTGAATGACTCCACTCCTCACACGTGTGGGGTTGGATATAGTATTGGAAATCTTAACACGTTGTGTACGAGTGCCCAGGTAAGAGGATATAAAGTTTAAAAGTTTGCCACCTATTCCAAAAGAGGACAGTTTCAAGAGAAGAAGAGCATGGTCAACACGGTCAAAAGCCTTAGTGAAATCGAAATATACTGTGTAAAGAGCAAAACCATGGTCCCTAGATTGGAGAACATAGTCAAAGAAAGAGAGTTGACAGGTGTCACAAGATCGAGCTTCGAGGAATCCATACTGAGCAGCACTCAGTAAGTTATTCGCTGTTAAGTGACACATCATCTTATCCTTGATCAATGTCTCTAAGATCTTCGAAACTGCAGGGAGGGTGTTTATTGGCCGAAAGTCATCAAATGATGTAGATTTTCCGTGCGTAGGAATGGGCAAAATATGTGATTCCTTCCACAAGTTAGGATGGGTTTCAGTTTCAAGAGCATGATTAAATATCTTGCATAAGAGGGATGGGAAGATCGTGTTTGCATAGGCTTTTAAAATGCTTACAGGGACACCATCAGGTCCTGGACTATAAGATCCACGAAAACGCCGAATCGCAACAGTCACATCCCTTAGAGTGAAAGATATAGCTTCTAGAACTGCCGCGGTCAATGACTGGACGTGCGGAAGCGGAGTGGTCGAGTCGTCAATGAACGTTTTGAACAGGAAGTCATTGAAGCTATCAGCGGTTAACTGGGCATCAACTATAGGATTTCCGAGAGCGTCTCGGAGGATGGGATGCTGCGTCTTTCTATGAGTTCGTATTTTTCTAGAGAAGAGTTTCGAGACATTAAACGAATGGGTTTCGGTAAACTGGACCTCATCGGCTAGCTGTTTTTCTTCAGACAATCTCTTAGCTCGATTAAAAAAATCACGAATCAAGAGCAGAGCAGAAACATCGTTCTGAAGAAAGAAACGACGAAAAAGCCTGGGCAATCTGCGACGAAAGAGTAAGGGTAGGAAAATCTCATCACCAACATTAATAATTTTCTTACGGGAGACACAATAAGAAATAAGCGGATCCAAAATTTTGTACAGATTTGCAGTGCAAACACTAACATCCGAACTGAGGAAGAAATCAGTCCAGTCGTAGGAATTGAGGTGTGTAAATAATTCAGTTGAGCGAATTGACCGAAAATCGAGGAAAAACTTATACTTTGGGGACGACGTTTTGTCAGCCTCGAATTCCAATGTTGAAACAACTATGTCATGGTCTGAGCACCCCAGTGGTCCTAGGGATGACACCGTCGATGGCATGCAGCCTCTACAGAAAATAAGGTCAAGTATACTTGGGTCTCGGTTGGGAAAATCGACAACCTGCTCCCACATTCCAACATCTACAGCCTCAAGAATGTCTTCGAACCTTCTTAGGCCTGAAGGCGGAGACCAGCGGACTTCGGGGAGATTAAAGTCACCCGCAATCAATTGACACTTAAAGCTTGAGTCGGCCGCAGCCTGAAATGCCTGTGAGAGTAAACGATCAAAATTGTCGTTGGCGTTGGGAGGACGATAGACGCAGCCAACGAGTAAGGAGAACTTATATTTTAGTGCAACCTGGAGCCGGCAGCTGCCTTCTACTGCGGAAAATTACGGGAGGTCCACCGGCAAAAATGTAAGTGTTTACTCAACGTAGACGCAACTGCCCCCACCATGGCTATCTTGGCGACTATTTCGGATGCAATTATAGCCTAGAAGCGAGAGTTCGGATTCAGCTACTGAGGCTGATACCCACGTCTCTTTTCCTAAAACAATATCTGGACAATGGACGAACACCAGTGTCTGAAGCAAAGGCATCTTATTAAGCAAGGATCTGACATTTAAAACAAAAAGTTTGAAGGGAAAGGCTATTAGTTTTTGAGGGAGGTGGGCTACATCGTCCAGTTCTGGGCTGCCCACGGAGCAAATGGTCCAGATGCAACCATCCGGTTTTGCAAAAAATTTTGTGGCATCGAAAAATTCTGACGTGGATAAAAAGGGGTAGGGCTTGGGGGAGGGAACGACGGGCAGGTGAACTGGTAACCATTGTTAGCTAACTTATTTTCAGATGGAAATCCGCAAGGCAGATACTGCAACGTATTCCCGCCGGAACGAAACTGAGGATCGGATGAATTAACTGATTCAGTATGGACATTATCATGAGGAATAAATTGGTAAAACGGCCGTGGAGGAAACAAGTAAGGGGGTGGGAACGCATTGTTTCCATTGGAGCAAGAGTTTTATTAAACGTCTGATAAATCGGCATATTCGGCCTTAATGCCTCGATATGAGGGCTGGGGAGCAGTTACGAACCTCCTACGTATTGAGTCGGGGTATTTGAGGCACTGTTAGCCGATTGTGGACGAAAAGATTCAACAATGGTGCCAAATTTATTGGGTGTCCGAATGGATGAGACAACAATTGGATTTTCCTCCGACTTAGACACTTGCTTAGACTTACTAGGGGTTGCTGGGAGAGTCGATAGAGGCGTGTTTATACCAGGCGTGATGGTGTGTTTAAAGAGCTCCGCATTAATAGTAGTCGAATTCCTTACGGAATTGACTATGCCGTGATGTGCAGATGCCGCAGTTGGTGTTGTAGAGGACATATTCAGACTGACAGTAGGTGTCATTATCTTTGTGCTGGTTTTTGTCGAAGTTAATTTATTCAGTCTTCGCTGCAGCGGTGTGAGGTCTGGCGAAATGGAGCAGCGCCATTTACGGCAGAAGTCTCTAGTCGTCTCCCTACTCGACAAGATAAAATCGACTTCTATCATGGAGAAAAGGGTAACTAGTATCGGCGCATTACGGTTAAGCGAGCAAAGTCGCTTAGCTTGTGTAATACTGAAACCCAACCCACAACTTTGTAGGAACACATGCGCCCCCTCCATAGCAGATAAGTGGCTCGGAATGTTTCGCAGTGCGAAATTATGCTTGCGCTTAATTCTTTCCTCAGTTTCCGAACTTATTACCCCAATAAGTTTAAAAGCTTAAACAAGCACTTTTTCAGAAGTGCTGTTTATGTCTCCATAAATCAGCTGATCGATTATATCGCCGGCTGATGGCCTGCTACGACTAGCAGATACGTATTTTTGGACGACTGAAGCGTCAAGAGGTTCTACATGTACTAAAGGGATTTACGAGTTAATCAGATCTGCGGACGGTGAAGAACATACGCTGGCACCTGCTATGTCTTCAGTCACGATTTTAGCACCCAGAGACGGTGGGGAGGCCGCAAGCTTTCGCCGTTTAGCACGTGCTCCGCGGGGCATTACAGGCACGAAAAGTTTTTCGTTACAGAAGAAGGGTCAACACGTTGCTAACGTACGGAAAATCGCACTAAATAGCAAGTGCAACTGTTAATTAACTGCGAAAAATAAAAAGAGATAGTATGGAAAGGAGCCACTTCGAAGGTTTTTACAAAATACGACTATTTTGCAAGATCGTCAAATTAAACTGGGATAAATTATATCTTGTATTGAAAGGCGTCTTTTAAAAGGAGCTCAAGTAAAAAACAGGCTTCAGTTGCTTAAGAATATCCAAATAAATGCAAAGCTTCTCTTATCTTTGAAATTGAGCTGCGCGCCTTGACCTTGACCTTCGAAACAGAAGCCGGTTCTAGTGGCTAACGTGAAATCCACAATTGGTTATGAAGAAAGAGATGTTGAGGAAACGACAAAATTTCAGCCTATAAGCAATACAAAATCGACAGGAATAAGGTTAAATATGTATTCTTTTAAACGACTACGTATATCGAAACAATGTGTTCTACTGGGCCGTTAATGCTCCGATAATGGTATCGAGACGCCGGACAGCACAAACGAAGTTGGGCATTCTTCCCAGTTCTTTCAGTGCGTATTCACTATTGAATATTCCTTATACCTTGTCGGTATCAACGCAATATTCTCGTATCGTTACTTGTCCAGATATGTGTTTATTTCATTCACGTTGTCCAGGCAGTAATTTTTAAGTTCACTCAGGTTGGCTGGCGAATTTGTAATGCTGTTTTTACATTTTTCTGTATTGTGTCGTGCACGCGGTTGTTTCTGCTGATACGAATTTATTGCTGCCAATGTTTTTTCTTCTATTATTTACATATCTGTCAAATTTTGATGATTTCGACCAACGGTATGGTAAGGCAGGCATCTCAGCCAAAAGTAAGTAAACATATTGCGCAGCTACAATGCCATCCGCGTTAGGACGTAACGGTGAGACAATCCCATTCACTATGACGTTCATTGACTGTCACAGTAAAAAACGCCCAGGAAAAGAGTACAAAACGAACTACCTAACTAACAACAGTCATCAGTTTGCCTGTCCGTCACTTTCTCACCCAAATCCTAATCCTTTTTATTCGCATCAAGATCCTTTGATGCCAAAAAATGTTTTGCATAAACAGTTAGGTGCTTTTGGCCCGTATTTTCCGTGGGCAGTCAATCACTGGACGACGTAGCCCACCCCCCTCAGAAGCAAGAAGCCTTTCCCTTCAAACTTTTGTTCTCAATGCCAGAACCTTTTTAAATAATATGCCTTTCTTCAGAATTTGTTGTTTGCCCATTGTCCGGATATTTTCTTTATAAATTAGACAAGGGTATCAGCTTCGGTAACTGATTTTGAACTCTCTCTTTTAGTCTGTACTTTTTTCGAAATGATCTTCAAGACAGCCGTGGTGGGAGCAATTGCATCCACGTTATCAAGCACGTACATTTCTGCCGATGGACCTCCCACATTTTTCCACGGTAGACGGCAGCTGAAGGACCACCGCTGCTCTTAAAATAAGTTGTTTTTACTCGTTTGCTGTTTCTTTAGACTTCCGAACACCAATAAGAATTTTGATCGTTTATTCTCACAGGCATTTTTGTTGCGCCCGACTTACGCTTTGTAATAGTAATAGTTAAAATAACAATCGTGCTTAACACCAGTTTATAGGCACTGTTAGGAAAAGGCTGAACACCAATCAGACCAGCTGCGAAAAAAACTAACAAAAAATAAAAATAAAGATGATGGTGGTTTTTACTGTTTGGAGGGTTCAGGAGGTAAAAAATGCCACCCATGAAATGACAGACACAATAGGGAAGGGTAGCACTGAATGGCATATTATCAGTCGCAAATTCTTTTCGTGGAGTTAGGGCTGGACCAAACAGAGGCCCGGAGAAACAACTGTCACTATTGACAAAAAATGTCCTTGGTGAGACCGGTCATAGAGAGCCGAGACCGCGAACGTCATCGCTACGTTAGATTTGCTCGATTGACTCAGCGCTCAAAAGTTATGGGAGTTTTTATGAATGCAAAAAGGGAGTAATAGTTCTCCTGAGCAAAGCATAATATTGCAGAGTTTTCATATTCTTGGGTAATTTATTCCTGACAGCGATTGTGTTTAGAGAAGAAAACCGACGATATTTAACCTTGCTTGCCAGAAGAAGAAATAAAAGACATCACGGTGAATGTTACATCGGGGATGGACGAGACGTTTTGAAGAAATGAACGGGTTAAATGTGTGGTTATATAAAAGCTTAAGTATTGATTGTTTGCCGGTGACCTCAATCTTCCTCAAGTCCGCTTGTACACGTCTTCCGGGCCCAGAAGGTTCGAAGACTTTCTTGAAGTTGTGGATGTTGGGATGTACAATCATTCTACTGTTTTTTCCATCTGAGCATCAAAAATACTTGGTCCAATTTTCTGTAGAGGTGGCACGACTTTGTCAGTGTCATCCCCAGACCCACTCGGGGACTTAGATCACGTCATAGTTGTTTCAGCGTGAAACTCGAGGCTGACAAAATTTTGCTTTCAAAGTATGGTTTCTTCATCGATTTCGAATCAGCTCACTCGACCAAATTATTAGCATACATTAATTCCAATGACTGGGCTGTTATCTTCCTTAGTTTAGATGTAAATGTTTGCACTGCAAAACTAAACGAAATTTTTGATTCGCTTATTTCTCGTTTTGTCTCCCGTAAGAAAATAAGTAATGCTGTGGTGCGGTTTCCCTACCTTTACCCATTCGCCGCATGTTGCGCAGATTTCCTCGTCGGTTCCATCTTCAGAACGACGTTTCCGTTGTGAACTGGATTTATGATAATTTTGGGCGGGCTAAGAGATTGTCTAAAGAAAAACAGCCAGCTGGATGGGTCCAATTAACTGAAAAACGTTCGTTAAATTTCTCGTTACTTATTTTCGAAAAGTACGAATTACATAAAAATGCAGCATCCCAGCCTCCGAGACGCTCTCGGCAATCCAATAGCTGAAGCTCATTTAACAGCTGATAGGTTCAACGCTCTCCTCTCCAAAACGTTTACTAAATACTCAACCACTCCGCTTGCGACCATCCAGGTATAGACCGGGACAGTTCTCGAAACTATAACTGTCAATCTGCGGGATGTGACTGTTGCGATTGGGGGTCTTCGTCAATTTTATAGCCCCGTACCTGATGGTGTACCAGTAAGCGTTCTAAAAGCCTATGCGAATGCAATTTTCCCGTCAGTCATATGCAAGATATTTAGTTTCGTTCCTGAAATTGAAACCTACCCTAACTTAGAATAGAATAGGTTTATTGTAGCGCCCCTTGGGCACTGTCAGTCCCCTTTGAACTCAGGAAAAAAACCTAAAACAAACTCGTAAATTTCAATCGCACTTTGACTTCATTTGTTTCGGGTGTCTGGTTAGCCAAAAGAGCGCGAATTGAGAGTTTGTTTTAAGTTAAAAAACCTCACTTCTAAGGGAAAATTAAAACACAAATTTTCGAAAAATAACGATATGGACAATATAAAAATTGAAGTTTGCAGTTTGATAGTTCTTGGGGGCATGAAGAATATGTCCTTCATGGCAATTGAAGAACTTTGATATCGGCCTGACCATGAAATTATTTTCCTGTTGGGTAAATTTCGGTGTACTCTAGTTGCTGGTTGTCAGTCTATCTGGCCAGCTGTAAGGGGGCGGTCGCGCAGCTCCTACGTGTTTTTCAGGAGGCTTACCATCGTTGTCTGGACTAAGAGCTGGAAAAGACGAATATATATCAGGAGCAAGAAGCATTCAATGGTAAGTCACAATCAAAACTGTCAAAATACTATTGAATCATGTATCATATTGTTCTTGTTAATGTGAAATTATAGGAGTAGTGGTCGACTTTTTACTATGACCTAATACAGTTCTATATATGTTTAATATGGCTTTAATATAGACATACGCACGACTAATATGCAGGGTTTTATCGAAGGGTATATTTTTATTAGCTGTATGAGGGATATTTAGTGTCAGATGACATAGCTGATGAAAACGAGAAAGGGAGGAAAAATAAGAATATCATTATCTGTTCTATGTTTATCAATGATGCTGTCTTTTATAAATTTGATTATTTTTCGTGCTATGTTCCGGTATTTTTCAATCGGCTGGCATCATTAGAGCCCTTTTGGACCAAATTCAATATCAAAGAATTGACTTGAAAAATGTCCTATCTTATTCAAAAATAAATGTGTATTGTTATTTGAAAGGAATTTCTTAGTTTTTATTTTAAATTCGATTAGGGTTCGACTTTTCCGGATAGAACTTGGAAGAGAATTCCAGATAGTCGCATATCTTACGGTGTAGAAATTTGACTGTTGGGACTTTCTGAATTTGGGAATCCTTATAATATCCTCGTTATTTCTGGTGTTTCTAGGGGCGTTTTGGTCGGTAAGTAAATTCATTTTGAGAATATCTTGGTCGTGGGTGACCTTGAATAGGAAGTTTAGACCATTTTGAAGTCTTCTGATCCAGAGTGGTCGAAGACCGTATTTATGATATAGTTCTAAGTATGAACCCTGAATGCCAGCACTTCTAGACAAAGATCTAGTAAAACGTCTCTGAATGCCTTCTAGTTTCTTTTGGCCGTCTGAGGTCATTATGCCGAAGAAAATTGAACAGTAATCTAGGAGTGGTAAAACACATTTTGAACAGTTGTATTCTAAGTGCATTTAAGGTGAAATTTTTACATATGAATCCATACAGGCGAGAGGCTTTCGGTGATGTTTGTTGGGCGTGGGGAGATAAATCAAGGGTATTTGTATAGCTGAGACCTAAATCTTTTACCGATTGGGCCTCTGTTATTTAATTATCCTCGAATATTATGGGGGGAAGTTTTCGTGGGCCAAATATCAGGAGATGGCATTTTTCCGTTGAAAATGGCATCTGCCACTGACTACTCCATTCGCTGAGTTTTCTGAGATCATTTTCAATTGTTCTATGAATATTGGCTACTGTATTCCCGTTATATGCATATGCAATTTTAAGGTCGTCCACATATAAAAACGTCCTAGCTGAGACAGATATGGACGATAAGTCGTGAATATATACAAGAAATAGAAGGGGGCCTAGGATAGTGCCTTGAAGTACTTCACTGGTAATATTGGATGGTTCTGAGACGACGTTTCAAATTTGCACCACCTGGTATCGGTTTTGAAGATAAGATTTAAGAAAGTCGAGAAAGGGATGGCCTAATTCCATGACTTTTTTGCTTTACGAGTAGTCTTTTATGGGGTACTTTGTCAAAGGCCTTTCTTAGATCGAAATATATTGAAGCTACTGTGTTTTTATCATCTCTGTTGCTGGAAACGAATTCCAAAAAAGTAAGGTGGCAGGACTGACATGACTTTTTGGGCAAAAATGCATGTTGAGAGGAGGGAATGAGGTTGGCGTTCATGAGATGGTCCAGCAATTGGTTATGTACTATCTTCTCGAGGATTTTAGCTATAGCGGGTGTTCGGTGAACACCACGATAATTTTGGTCTTCAGATCGGCTGCCGCTTTTAAATATGGCGCAATGGCCGAGTATTTCCACATGTCCGGAAAAATTGCATTTGACTGGAGTAGGGTGAATAACTTAGAGAGGAGTATTGGAGAATATGTCATATGCTTTAGAATACATGGTGGAATTTTGTCTGTCCCATAGGATTTGGTGTTTGATAGTTGTTTGATGGTTACTTTAACGGTTTCTTCACTAAAATGGATCTCACTAAGGATGCGTTCATTCATCTCGGTCGGCAGGGGGATGGTTCACCCTTCGACTGTGTAGTTAGCTGAGAAGTATCTGTTGAATAAGTTTACTATTTGTTTATCATTGGTTATAACTTGCCCTAATTCATTAATAATAGTTCGTGGTCCTGACTGTCGATGATTACTCATTAGTTTCTGAAACATCTGAGCTGTTCGCTCGGGGGATTCTAGTGCCCGAAGTTCTGCTGCTATGGTCTTTTGTGTTTCTATTTTCGTGACTAGGTCGTTAATTTCCCTAATTCTTCAAAGTGTGGAAAAATAACTTACAGAGGGGTCGCGTAGCTGTTTTTGTAGCTTTTTTAGTTTAGTTGAAAGGAAGTTCGGGATTGGTGATTTCTTATACGGGAGTCTTTCGTCTATCAAGGTATCTCGAATTACAAATAGGACAGATTATAATAGGTTAACTGCTTCCATAGGGGATGTTGTAAGAAGATATGGGCTCCAGTCCAATGATCTAAGATAGTTTTTCATTGAGTCCTCGTCAAGTTTTTTTGGATTTAGGCGGGTGTTACTAAAATGGGGTGCTAGTTTTGCGTTTAAGGAGAGTGTTGATATTATTGCATTGTGGTCACTTTCAAAGGTTGCGCAGTCGTAGTGCATATAGAGGGGCCAGATATCGTTGGTGAAAATAACGTCTAGTATATTGTTTCCTCGGGTGGGTTTGTCAACTATTTGTGTCCAGTTATTAAAAATAATTGAAGACAATAATTCACTGTGCCTGGTAGGTGATGATAATTCGACCCAGTCTATTTCTGGGCGGTTTAGGTCGCCTGCAATTATCTTATATTCAGTTTTTATGTTAGCTAAATTGCTTATTAAGAGGTTGAGGCTTGTGTCATCACTACTACATTCTGGAGGGGAGTAGAGGCATACAACTAGTATTTTTTCCTGGGCATGAGATTTTATTGTGACAAAACACGCTTCGCCAGCAAAGGTTTCGGTTGGGACGTCAATACCACTTTGCTAAATGCTAGTCTTGATGTACATAAGACATCCTGCGCCTCGTTTATTAACACGGTCTTGTCGATAGAAAATATAATTTGGGACATATAGCGAAGCATTCGATGTAAGTTCATTTGCCCATGTTTCTGTAATGCAAATTACATCGGGGTTATATATTTCAACAAAAGTTCTAAGTTGGGATATTTTGTTGACCATCCTTCTGGAATTTATAAGAGCTATCTTTAGGATGTTGGATATGGAAGAAGTGGGCTGTGGTGAAAATAAAGGATTTCTGGGGGTACTTTGAGTGAGTGATGGACTAAATGGAGGTAGGTAAGTGATTCTTGGAGGATATGGTGATGCGTATGGCGTAGTGTGAGTGCATGGGCTAGTGAATATGGACTGAGGGTACATATGGGGAGGTGCGTTAACTAGGTGGTAATTGAACCTAAATGGAGTTTCAGTTGGGGAGGTGTAAAAGCCAAAGTAATTTTAAGGGTTGTAATTAGGTGGTAAGGAGTTTGGAATGCTAGAGTGGTTTGGCTTATTCGTATGCCATGCAGGTGGATTTTGGGGAGTCGAGATGCGGTTATAAAAGCTTGTTTGTTTTTGGTTAGAGTTTGGTGGGCTTCTATTTGTTATGCCAACATACCTAGGGCGTTCTGATTGTGTTGGTGTGCTTAGTAAGGCCTTTTGGTTTATATGTCTTGTTTGGCAGTCGTTTTCTAGTACTGATTGATCGGTCTTGGGGGATGTAGTAAAACTTATACTGCTATCTAAGGGTGTCACATGACTCGGTCCGGGGTCTGCATTACCGTTCTGCTCTGGTTGAAAGTTATTATTTTGTTGTGCTTCCCTCGTTTGTTTCTGACCAGCAGTCTTTAATTCTTTTGCAGTTGCGCGTTTTTTTTCATGAGAACTAGAGTCAGACGTATTTGCTGGAGGTCCTTCTGCGGGGGCTTTGGGTTTATTATTTGGTTTACGCTGGCCTGTGTATTTCTTTTTATTAGTGCTAGAAGTAGAAGTAGTGGCAAAAGGTTCAGTTGAGGGACCGGAGTGCTGATTATCGTATTTGTAGCTGGTGTCTTTTTCGCGAAGTTTACGTCTTTGCATAGGTGTCAAATCTGGACCTATAAACGAGTTTAGGTTCCTAAGATTTCTGTTTACTTCGGGATTTTGTAGCACAATCTCAGCTTCCGCTTGTGAGTTGAAGGTTACTAAGACGCGCTTATTTTTGCTTCTGGAGTGAAGTCTTTTAGTGTTAGCTACTCTGATGTTTAAGCCACACGAATGTATAGAATTTTGAATTGATGTTGTCGGATTAACGGTGTGGGGTATATTACGGATAACTAAATTGAGCCTGCGTTTCGATCTATCCGCGACTTCGGAAGAAACTAAATGTATAATCGATTTAATTTGTGGTAGGCTCGTTAGGCTGTTCGTGAATCTATTTGAGTCTGTTAGTGAATCGAGAATCGTAAAAATATGTTCATGTTTCTCAAGGAAATTCTGTAAACGGACGATGGCCGAAAGATCTACTTTGTCGACAGCGAACGTAACATCAGTCATGGTTAAACGGAGAGGGTGTAATGGATTTATGTGTTATTTTCGACAGCTTATAAAAATCGACGCAAAATCGACGCAGAAATATGTCAAATATTTCAGTTATAAATGAATTTCAACTTATCTCGAGTCTAAGGATTTTGAACAGTTGTGCACAAACGGGCTGCTTGCTTGAGGAAGAAATCACACATTTGCCCATTCCCAAAAATGGCCAATCTACGTCATTTGATGACTTTCGGCCAATAAGTATCCTCCAGCAGTTTCGAAAATTTTAGAGGCATTGATCAAAGATAAGCTGATGTGTCATTTAACGGATAATAACCTACTGAACGCTACTTAGCATGGATTACTCAAAGCTCGGTCCCATGACACCTATCAGCTTTCGTTGTTCGATCATTTTCTCCTATCTAGGGACAGTGGTTTTGCACCTTACACAATGTATTTCGATTTCACTTAGGCTTTTGATTGTGTTGGCCGTACTCCTCTTCTCTTGAAACTGTCCTGTTTCGATATAAGTGAACAATTTTTGAATTTTTTATCCGCGTTACTGGGCGCTCGTACACAACAAATTACAATTTACGCTGCTATCTCCAACCCCGTAGTTGCGAGGAGTGAGTCATTCAGGGTAGTGTACTCGGCCCGCTTTTTTGCCTTTTTGATAACAATGCACCCGATTTATTTTAGAATGGTAAACTTTTCATGTACTCCGATGATCTGGAAGTTGATTATCGATATAAGCCGGCAGATCGTGACACCGTGCTTGAACTCCTAAAGATCGACCTTGTTATGACCCGCCTGCTACTTGAAATCCCGTGGAGCGTATACGCACGCGACCCTTGTCCCCAATACCAACGCGGCAGAAAAGGAGAGCGCGACCCGTCACGAAAATATGTATTAGGAAATTGCAAGTCAAAAAAACTGAAAGTAGCGCATATTTATAAAGCCCTCCTGTGCTTCGCGGGCATTCGGCCCAATGCACTTCGGAAAGAAAATTCTAGACAAGCCGATCGATAATTCGGATATGCAGATCGATCATGCCTGAGAGGAAAAGCCAATTGCGAGGCGCCACGATTAAGATGACAGCGCAGTAGAGAAAATTCAAATGGTCTCCCGTGATTGGCTGGCTCTTGTTTTGGGAGTGTAGGCACTCCCAACAGACCTACAGGCCTTTGCCCAATGGTGCCGCTCATGGCGCCTTTATGCTTCTTCGCATAAGTGCTCAGTCACGGTAGTTGGCGACGACCACCCAACTCGGCCAAGTATTGACGGTCACTCATAAATGTTCCTATGGCTATTTAGGATCTGGGTGTATCATACTTTAAGAGTCACAATCTTTCGGAGTACTATGAGTTGATTGCCTCCAAAGCACGTAGAACGACCGGGATTTTCCTCCGAAACTTTAAAACTAGTTACATTGAAATGCGCCTTTATAACATGTACGTTAGACCTGACCTGGAATATTGTTCGTTTTAATTAGCCTCATGCCTGCTGCTGAGCGGAAGATAATAGAATCCATCAGATATTTTTTACGTGGAGAGATTTAAGCCTGCAACACCGACACCATGCTCAAGGTGGTGTACTGCCTTGTAAACCAGGAGAAGATTACCTCGCTGTGGCATGAAACACTGTGAATAAATTAAGGCAATTCAGTTTTTTCATGTACGATTGGTTTTTTAAATCGTTAAACAGATTTGTTGCACGACGTCGTACTCGTTAAAGGTAAGCTTGGTTCTTTATTAGCCCTGACCGCCACGCTTGTGTGCCACATTCTAAGTGGGGCTAATCAAAGGTTTTGTAAACTCTTCCACAACTGCCTTTTTTAAAGCTTACGAAAGCCCATCTGATTGCATGACGCTTTTTCAGCCGTGTTGCCCTGCGGTGCTGGTTTCATGTCGCTCTGTATTCACACACCGACATCCTTCTGCGGAGATTCTGCGGGAAGTCAAATGTCTTTCAGCTGATGTGTTCACAGGCTCGCAGGTAAATGACAGCTCCTTGGACGCAGATGACGGACGACCCACCTCTGCACATTGAGATCCAGAAGCCATTTCTCCGACCACGCCTGCAGTCATGCAGATTTTTTGCAGGGCTTTCCATCATTTGGACGCTTAATGACTTGCCAGACTTGTCTGCATTGTTACATACACCATAAAGTCCATATTTAATAAAGTCTGGCATTTTTTCAGAGCACCGTCGAACATCCAATGTTCTGCCATTTCCTTATGACATTTCCCACTTCTCGTGATATTATTGCATAGTCTATGAGGAAAATGATACTTCAAAAAACCACCAGTGCCTTTCAGAAACATGTATTGTTCCATATATCGGACCACTCAAACATTTTTAAGCAGTAAATTATAATTTACAATTTAGCAGGTACACTTACCAAAGGTTTTCGGAAATCAAGTCGCGCACATTCGAGTTATGATTGATCAAAACCGACACAATCCAGAGAAACCAGAATTATATAGAAGCGAGGTTAATCACAGCAGCAGCTCGATCACTTTATTTGATAACCAACTGAAAATACAATGGGTAACGCATTGGTTAACGTGACTGCTTTAACGGAATACTTAAATTTAACTAACGACGAGATTTTCACTGTGGACGAAACACGAAATTACACGAAACAGTGAGGTCAAGGTCAAGCCGCTGGTTTTAAATTTGAAGATAAGTGGAGGATATTATTTTGAGTGGTTTTTCTGTGAGATCTAACGATTTGAGTACCCGTTTTTTTGGTTGAATTTCCTTAAATACAGGCCTTTTCTCTAAGAACTGCCCGCTGCCATCTCCTTTCGAGTTTTGCTAGTCTATGCCCGTTGTTCACTAATCGCACTTTGTAATTCTCATTTTGTGCATTCGATTTCTCTCTAACTGTTGTAATTTATTTTTACATCGTTAGCCCCTAGCTGAAATTCAGTCAACTTGTCTGCCAGAAGTTTTCTTAATCACAAATTGCCTCGAGACAAGATGAGACCAAAAGTCACTGGTCGACGTAAGCTCTCGGCTCTTGTAAGTAAACATGGCCTAACTAAACGTAAGTCAGAAGCTTTACCTAAGTCTAAGTCAGATGATATTACTAGTCGGTCGTCACCCGTTGTAATTGGTCGGCAGCTTAATCTGTCTGCACTTGACAGGTGCAATGACTTTATGCTAAAGTTTGGCTCTTTGCTGACAATTCTTGGACATTTATTCGACGGGAACATCTCCGATATTCCCTCTGAAGAATGTAGGCGTCTCGACTCACTTGTTCACCTGATCGCCAGTGAATCTAGTGATAGACAGAAGCGTTCTTACAACTTCCTGCTAAAAAATGTTCCTCGATCTGCTCGGCCAATTGATGTTGCGACCAGTTTCCTGTATTCATGTGGTTTCAACTATAAAATAGCGGATGCCAAACGCTTGTCATCCCGTAGTACAAATCCACCCATCTTAGTCAAATTGTTTTCATCAATCGAGGTTGACACAATCTTTAACCATCGAGAGCGTGTCACTGCGTACCTAGAGAAGGCAAATTATTTCCTTTGTCATGATCTTACTCCTATGGAGCGTAGAATGGGGTCTCTATTCTCACGTAAACCTACTGCTTCTCAGTCTAATGCTCCCCAACTCGGTCATAATACAAGTGGCCGTAAGGATTCAGCTTCTCAGTCTAATGCTTCCCAACTCGGTCATAATACAAGTGGCCGTAAGGATTCAGCTTCTCAGTCTAATGCTCCCCAACTCGGTCATAATACAAGTGGCCGTAAGGATTCAGCTTCTCCTACTTCTGCGACATCTGACTCCCTCCTTCCTCTTTCTCCGACATCTCCATCTCACTCGAACCACTTGACGCATTTGCCTGCCCCTAAACTAGCAGCAGCAGCAGCAGCAGCCCCATTTGTCGTTTCGTATCCTCCGGATAGTCACGCTGAGACACATGAAAATCCGTCTACATCAGCTAGACCGATAACTTCTAATGTCCAACTGGGTGCTGTAAGGTATACAGCTAAGTCACCTGTGGCTTGGCATCAGAACGGTGAGACTCGAAAATTGAATCAGACTCCGACCCAAAAGAAAGGTAATACAGTTCCATTTGGAGGTACTACGCCTTCTCTTAGATCTAACAAGTCTCCTCAGCCCAGCACGTCTACAAATTCCGCAGCTCCAATTATATCCTCGAAAAATTCTCAGTCCTGCGTACCGGTTACTTATCAAAGCCCTACTATATATCCAGCAACTAATTCATACATGAATTGCCCTAAATAGATAGATAGATAGATAATTTTTATTAAAGACCCGTCGGGGTCCCATCAAAGCAAGTTAAAATAAATTTGCATGCGAGTTTTAGACGAGGTAGGCTGAATCTTTACAAAATGCAATTCATAGTTTCTGAGTTAGAAGTCCATTGAGAAACATGAAGATTGAGGGGTGAAAAAAACTCCTCGGAAATCATTTATGCCCCAACCTAGTTCAGGCTTCCCACCACTTAAGGCCAATTGCTCTCAGGTACGTCAACCTATCTCCTTTGACTTCCAATCTAGACCTGGTTTCCCACTATTTCATTTTTTAGTGGCCTACCCTCACCCACTAGCCCCTACTTTCCTTCTAGCCTCCCTCCTCCTCCTCCTCCTCCTCCTCCTCCTCCTCCTCCTCCTCCCCTTCCTCCATTATTTAACTACCAACAAGTCTATCCATATTCTAACTCCCCTAGCATTCCAATGTTTGAAAACTATATCCCCACCTCCTTTAGGTCTCATACTCAGCCTTCTCTTGCTGACTCCCCATACGTCAATAACTCTAAATTAACTGGTACTTATTCTCCAAGTGTCATTAATTCGCAGCTTACATATCCGCCTCCACATTTTTTTAAATACCGTCGAAAATAGCATTGCCGTTCGAAACACATTAGATATAATATTATTGAATGCCAGGTCTGTTATAAACAAGATGGCCCAAATCAGTGCCATTGCTCTGGAAATGACGCCTGATATTATATGTGTAACAGAATCTTGGACACATTCTCTAATTCCTGACTCTGCCCTTCTCATAGATGACTTCGATTTTTATCGCCAAGACCGCACGACTAGGCGTGGGAGTGGTTGTCTTCTTTATCTTAAATCCTACCTAAAGCACTCTCCCTATTACTTGGATGTTTCCTCATTCGCGGGAAACTTCGGCTTTGCATCTGTTATTCTCTCGCCACAAAGAAAGGCAATTATTGGCTGTATCTACAATCCCCCAAATTCTTTAGCCAGTGATGATTCACAACTGTGTGAAATCTTTAAATTAATTTCGGAAGCTGCTTTCGATGTTAAAATAATCACTGGGGATTTTAACCTTCCTGAAATTGACTGGGTTTCCAATAGCTGCCCACCCAGATTCCAGTCCTTTCAAGATATTATCAATTTTTCTAATTGGTCCCAACTGGTGCGCTCTCCAACAAGAGATAATCACATTTTAGATCTAATCTTTACCAATGACATTGCTCCTCTTTCTGTTGATTTAAAAAAGGACCTCTTTGACAGTGACCACGTATTAATTCATTGTTGCCTACCGCTTGCCTTTTCATAAAAGACAAGCGCTGTTCAGACTTTCATGAACTACGATTGCGTAGATAGCGACTTAATAAATAACTATATGAGATCCTTGGATTGGTGTGGCTTCCTCACTTGTAGCGATGTAACCATTCTTCGTGATGACATGTCCAATGTTTCCAAGGACATTCTAGAGTTTGTGCCGCGTAGATATCTCAAGCTTTATTCTTCAGATTTTCTTGTTCCTCATTTTCTTCAGAACAGACTAAAATGTTGAGGCGACAACTGCGTGACCCATCCACTAGTTCCTTATCTGTTCATCTTAGAATCACAGAGATATTTGAGATGGCCTCAAGGATGCGCCAAGCGCGCGACAGGCAAAGAGAATCAATTGCTCTCAGTGGTTCGAACCCTGGCAAATCCGTCGCTAACATCTTCCGTCATCGGTCCTCCTCTAAGCGTGGTCATGAGCTTCCACCCCTGCTAAATGATAACAAAGTCTTCCTCACCGATGACACTGACAAGGCGGAGTTGTTTAGTGCTTTCTTTGCAAAACACCTTGCTACCGAGTCCGATCCGGTCCCTTTCTTTCGATCACCTTCAGATAGGACACTTAGTACAATTGATGTCTCCTCAGATCTCATTAAAAAACACATAAGCCGTTTGAAATACTCACACTGCTCAGGAACGGACGGGATTCCGAATTCGATTATTAAACAAGCGTCCGACTTTCCCATATTG
>CACRXP010000369.1:115950-138152 GCA_902702965.1 Spirometra erinaceieuropaei | reverse complement strand
CTGTCATACAGTTTTCAAGGCCACTTGGCAGTGAATTGGTTCTTATTTTCTCTCTTGTCTCGTGGAGCATGTTGTGCTTAACCCCCTGGAGTCTAATGCCTCCAGCGGCATTTTATGGCAAGAGACTGCTAATGAACTAAAGACCGTTCTCAGCTGCTCTTCTGCAGTTAACAAACTTATCTGACCAGCGTCCGGCCGTTCGTCGGAAGTGTAGTGGTTAACATCCTAGCCTCCGGATCCGCAGGCAACGGGATCAAATCCCGATTGAGCAACGTTTGTGGACGCGTTTTTTTCTAGAATAGAATAGAATAGGTTTATTGTAGCGCCTCAGTTTTGATTGTTTTCAAACTCGTCAATCAGTTCTAGAGTGGTGCAGGAAGTTTTCAACAATTGTTAGAATAAAGAATTTGCCAATTATGAAGTTTAATATTTAATTTAATTTATTAAATGTCAGTTTACGGGCGTTGTCAACGGAAGCGATTAAACACAAATCCGACAAGCAGTGAAAAAAAACTCCTGAAGAATAAAAATATAGTTGATGATGGTTTTTATGGTTTGGAGGGTTCAGGAGAAAAAATAACTGCTGGCGGTAGATTTTCGACCGTCAAGAAGGGGGGGAGGGGGTTGCACGGTATCGGAGATCATCGGACGTCAATTCCTTTCATGAAGTTGGGGACAGTCAAAGTAGAGGTGTTGAGGAACAGCTGGTGGGACTGGTCATAGTGTTCAGAGACCACAAACGCCATCGGTACGGTACAGTCGATCAGTGGATACAGAACCCAAAATTTGAGGACGCTTTTCTGAATGCAAAAATCGAGTAATAGTTCTCTTAAATTAAGGATAATTTTGCAGAGTTTTCACACTCATTGATAGTTTATTCCAAATGGCAATTGCATTTACAGAATAGAACCGACGATATTTAACAATACGTGCCAGAGGCAGAAATAAGAAGACCTCACGGTGACTGTTACGTCGTGGGTGGATATGATGTCTTAAGGAGGTGAGTGGGTTAAATGTGTGATTAGATAAGAGTTTACATAGCAAAAATAGTCCTTTTTGTAATCTACGGAAACATAAAGGATAAAGGCCCGTAAGCCGGCAACGTTCTTGGTAAGACAAATGCCGGTGTTCCAGGGTTAAAATTCTCTTGGTAAAAAAGTGTTGAACGGATTCTACTTTCTTCCGCTCAGTAGCACGCATGAGTCTAAATAGAAACGAACAGTATTCCAGACCAGGTTTAACGTACATATTGAAAAGGTGCATTCTGATGTCCCTAGTTTTAAAGTTTCGGAGGATAAAACCGGTCGTTCTGCGTGCTTTGGAGACGATCAAGGCACAGTGCTCCGAGAGATTGAGATTCTTGGAGTATGGTATGCCCAGATCCTTAATAACTTTGGGCACATTTATGGAGTGACCTTCAATATTTAGTTGAGGTTGGTTGTCGTCGCCAACCACCCTGACTGAGCACTTATGCCAAGAAAGAGAAAGGCGCCATGTGCGGCACCACCGGGCGAAAGCCTGTAGATCGCTCTTTAAGAGCTCAAGCACGATGTCACGATATGCCGGCTTATATTGATATGCAACATTAAGATCATCGGCATACATGAAAGGCTTACCATTCTGAAATACAGCGGGTATATCATTAAAGAAAAGGCAAAATAAAAGCGGGCCGATTGCACTACCATGAATGACTACACTCCTCACACGTGTGGGGTTGGAGATAGTATTGGAAATCTTAACTCGTTGTGTACGAGTGCCCAGGCAGAGGACATAAAATTCAAAATTTGGCAACCTATTCCGAAAGATGACCGTTTCAAGAGAAAAGGAGCATGGTCAACACGATCAAAAGCCTTAGTGAAATCGGAATATACTGTGTAAAGTTCAAAACCATTGTCCCGAGATTGGAGAACATAGTCAAAGAAAGAAAGCTGACATGTGTAACAAGATTGAGCTTTGAGAAATCCATGCTGAGCAGCACTCAGTAGGTTATTCACTGTTAAGTGACACATCATTTTATCTTTGTTCACCGTCTCTAAGATCTCCGAAACCGCGGGGATGGTGTTTATTGGCCGAAAGTCATCAAATGATATAGATTTGCCGTGCTTAGGAATGGGCAGATTGTGTGATTCCTTCCACAAGGTAGGATAGGTTTCAGTTTCAAGAGCGAGATTAAATATCTTGCATAAGAGGGACGGGAAAATCGTATTTGCATCGGCTTTTCAAATGCTTACTGGGACACCATCAGGTCCTGGACTATAAGGTTGACGAAAACGCTGAATCGCAACAGTTACATCCCACAGAGTGAAAATATAGATTCTAGAACTGCCCCAGCCAATGGCTGGATGGTCGGAAGCGGAATGGTCGAGCCTTGAATGAACGTTTCGGACGAAAAATCATTGAAGCTATCAGCGGTTAACTCGGCATTAACTATGGGACTTCTGAGAGCGTCTCGGAGGGTGGGATGCTGCGTCCTTCTCTGAGTTCGTATTTTTCTAGAGAAAAGTTTCGAGACATTAAACGAATGGTTTTCGGTGAACTGGACATTTTCGGCTAGCTGTTTTTCACCAGACAATCTCTTAGCCCTGTCAAGAATATCACAAATCAAGGGCAGAACAGAAACATCGTTCTGAAGCTGGAAACGACGATGAAGCCTGCGCAATCTGAGACGAAAGGATAAGGGTAGGTAAACCTCATCCCCACCATTAATAATTTTCTTACGGGGGACAAAACGAGAAATAAGCGGATCCAAAATTTCGTACAGATTTGCTGTGCAAACATTTACCTTCGAACTAAGGAAGAAATCAGTCCAGTCGTAGGAATTAAGGTGTGTTAATAATTTGGTTGAGCGAGTTGGTCGGAAATCGCGGAAAAAGTTATATTTTGGGGACGACGATTTGTCAGCCTCGAATTCCAACGTTGAAACACATATGTCATGGTCTGAGCCCCGAGTGGACCTAGGGATGGCACTGACGATGGCATGCAGCCTCTACAGAAAATTAGGTAAGTATGCTTGAGCCTCGGGTGGGAAAATCGACAACCTGATTCCACATCCCAACATCTACAGCCTCAAGAAAGTCTTCGAACCTTCTCGGGCCTGAAGGCGGAGACCAGCGGACTTCGGGAAGATTAAAGTCACCCGCAACCAATTGATACTTAAAGCTTAAGTCGGCCGCAGCATAAAAAGCCTGTGAGTGTAAACGATCAAAATTGTCGTTGGCATTGGCAGGGCGATAGACGCGGCCAACGAGAAAGGAGAACCAATTTTTAGTGCAACCTGGAGCCAGCAGCTGCCTTCTACTGCGGAAAAATGCGGGAGGTCCAACGGAAAAAATGTAAGTGTTTGCTTAACGTAGACGCAGCTGCTCTCACCACGGCTATCTTGGCGATCATTTCGGGTGCAATTATAGCCTAGGAGAGAGAGTTCGGTGTCAGCTACTTGGGCTCATGCCCACGTCTCAGTTACTAAAACAATATCAGGACAATGGACGAACACCAGAGTATGAAGCAAAGGCATCTTATTAAACAACGATCTGGCATTTAAAACCAAATGTTTGGAGGGAAAGGCTGTTTGTTTCTGAGGGAAGTGGGTTACATCGTCCAGTTCTGGGCTGCCCATGGAGCAAATGGTCCGGATGCAACCATCCGGTTTTGCAAAAAATTTTGTGGCATCGAAAACTTCTGCGTGGATAAAAAGGGGTAGGACTTGGGGGAGGAAATGACGGGCAGATGAACTGGTAGCCATTGTTAGCTAACTAATTTTCAAATGGAAATCCGCGGGGCAGATACTGTAACGTATTCCCGCCGGAACAAAACTGAGGATCGGTGTGATTCAGTGTGGACATTATCATGAGGAATACATTGATAAAACGGCCTTGGAGGAAACGAGTTAGGGGGTGAGGGACACATTGTTTCCATTGGAGCAAGAGTTTTAGTAAACGGCGTGAAAATATCTCGGCCCTTTTTACCTGAAATGTACGAACCGACAGTAAGACCCAGCGTCCACCCTCCATGACGCTCTCGGAAATCCTATAGTTGACGGTTTCAACGCTTTTCTGTCTAAAACGTTAATCAAAATCTCGATCGCTCCGGATCCGACTGTTCGGGCATTGACTGGGACACTTCTCGAAACTATAACTTTAATTCTATAGGATGTGACTGTTGCGATTCGGCGTTTTCGTCGATCTCATAGCCCTGGGGCTGAGGGTGTCCCAGTAAGCATTTTAAAATCGGATGCAAATGCGATTTACCCATCCCTCTTTTGCGAGATATGCAGTCCCACTCTATAGAGTGAAACCTATCCTACTTTGTGGACGGAGTCACACATTTTCAATAGAAGCGAATAGACGAGTGCTAGGACGCAGTCTTGAAGAAGAAGACACGATCGTCGGGACAAGAGCTTTATTAGCCTGACGTTTCGGATTCCTGCTCGAATCCTTCATCATAGACATAAGTAGATAAGGATGATTCATGTACATGCGACTGCAGTATTTATAGGATGCAGTAGCCATGCTACCGCATACCTATGAATATTCACGGCTGTCTCCCATTCATCAGGGATCGTTGCACGTGGCGTGATGGCCGATATTCGCGTCGTTAATTGCTGCAATTTCATTACGTGCGTTGGATGTTGGCGTGATGATTGGTCGACCATCTGACGCGCTGACCCGGGTGTCGGGAAGCGTATTCACCTCTGCACTCCCCGCGTGGCTTGTTACTCCGCCTAGGCGAAGTTTTAACACGTAGTATGGAGTGGGAAGATCGTTGCACTTGTTGATGGACTGGGGGCCAGTAAACCATGATTTCAGTAGCCCCCGGCTCACGCGGTTGTTCCGTCTTGCGAGAATTTCGGCCTCATCGAATTTGAATGTGTGGCCGGATCTCGTCGAATGATCCGCAACTTGAGAGCTGGCGTCATTTCTGCGCACCGCTGCCGCGTGTTCGACCGTTCTCATTCTGATCTGTCTTCCGGTTTCTCCGACGTAGTCGCTTTGTCCGCAACTGCACCAGATCCGATAAAAGACTCCAGACGTTTTTAGCCGTGGCAGTGGGTCTTTCGGTTTCATGATCAGACGCCTGATGGTTGCCTCCGGTCTGTGTGCCACTCTAACCCCAAGTGGTGCTAGAAGGCGGCCGACAGCTTCCGAAACGTTCTTGACATACGGAAGTGCCCGCCAAGATTTAGTGTCCGTGCGGTTAGGCCTTTCGTCCCTTTTGCGTATGCACCGGTCGACGAAGTTGCGCAGGTAGCCATTGACTTTGAAGACCCGTCGGAGGTATTGTAGTTCAGCAATCTTGTCTTCCGGCTCACTGTAGTGCGTTTCGACACGCCGATAGAGCGTCCTTACACAACTGCGTTTGTGACTGATTGGGTGGTCGCTGTTGAAGTTCAGTACTTGCATCGTATTTGTCGCTTTCCTGAACACTTTGGTTTTTAGTTCACCACAATCTTTGCGGCATACGAGGACATCCAGGAAGGCCAGCTGGTTGTTCTCTTCCTCCTCCATCGTAAATTGTATGTCCGGGAAGACCGCATTCAGACGGTCCTTGAATGTCAGCAGTTGATCCCGATCGATAACGACGAAGGTATCATCCACATACCGGGCCCAGAACTTCGGTTTGGGGTGTTGGAAGACCAGCGACTCTAACCGTTGCAGGACCGCCTCGGCGATGAACCCC
Source organism: Spirometra erinaceieuropaei (assembly GCA_902702965.1). Taxonomy (NCBI): domain Eukaryota; kingdom Metazoa; phylum Platyhelminthes; class Cestoda; order Diphyllobothriidea; family Diphyllobothriidae; genus Spirometra; species Spirometra erinaceieuropaei. The sequence continues at coordinate 132,476 of CACRXP010000369.1, read as the reverse complement.
GAAATCGGCGAACCCATTGGTGTGCCCTTCATTTGTTCGTAGATTGTCCCGTCGAAAGTGAAGTACGTCCTGAGACAGAACTTCAGGAGCTGAAGGACTTGGGCGCGTCCAAGACGATTCTCCGTTTTATCGTTTTTGCTTTGTAGAAGCAGCTCGATTGTCTCGATCGCCAGGTCCTGGGGAATAGAAGTAAAAAGGGGTGTAACATCAAAAGATACCATGACCTCATTTGGATGGAGGCTTACCCTTTTGAGTTTCTCCAGGAATTCTGTTGACGAAGAGACCGTGGTGTCTGACTCAGCGGTCAGGAACTTGAGACGCCGGAACAGCCACTTAGCCAGTCCGTACGTTGGAGTACCTTTGAGCGACACGATGGGTCGGAGAGGAGCGTCGTCTTTGCGCACCTTAGGGAGGCCATAGAATCGGGCCAAAGCCGTATCTTGGGGTCTTGCCATGCGTCTGTCGGTCGGTGTTATTGCACCCGAGTTCTCCAAGGCAAACAACGTAGCATTGATTTCGCGTGTCAGCGCTTTGACAGGGTTCATTGCACATGGGACATAGAAGGATGTCTGTCCTTTCCAGCACAACCGTGCAGCGCCCCTTGTCCTCTGGCACGATGACCAAGTCTTTGTCGGTCTTGAGTTCTCTAAGCACATCACGTTCGACCTTGGAAAGCACTTCTTGCGGCCTGTGGGCCATTAGGAGAGACCACACTTGGTGTCGGATGAGGCTCTTTGTCTCCTCCGTTGCCTCCGTCTGACTAAGGATTGATTCCACTGCTGCAATCATGTTAACAGGTTTGGCGTCAGTCGTGTTGAATGAATCTTCGTGCCTTAAAACCTGAATCTAATCCTTCGTCAGCTCCTTTGACCACAGGTTGCGCACCAGTTTGTCGTTTCTGGGCGACGTTTGATTGTGCAGCTTTTGGAATTTGTTCTCCAGTGCTGCGTCGCGTATCATTGTCTGTTTGCGGGCTTGTTCAGCTATCCTCAGCAGGAGCAGATTTATACCGATCTCACCCATGAACTCACAGCATCTGGTCTTTTCTTGGTCAATCCCTTGACGGTTCTTGCGAAGTGTCGCGTGGCAATCTTGGAGGAGCACTCGGATCATCCTTCTGCCATGTTGAAATACTGCTCGTCTCGCCAAATCTGTGTTAACCGGAGGCTTATATGAAACACATTTCGGCAACACATTATTGTCGAGACACCTGTGAAGAAACCGGATCTGCGAATACGTGGCGGCCTCCCGAAGGGCGAAGGTTTCCCATCGCCGGGCCGATCAGAGCGCATCGCGCCCACTCCAACGCATGGCCAGCCTACTTAATTTGATCACTTTCGGCCCATAAACATCGTTGACGTCGTTTTAAAAATTTTGGAGGCGCTGATCAAAGATAAGATGATGTGTCATTTAACAGTTTATAACCTACTGAACGCTGCTCAGCATGGACTGCTTAAAGCTCAGTATTGTGACACCTGTCAGCTCTGTTTTTTCGATCATGTTCTCCAATATACGGACCATGGTTTTGCACTTTACACAGTCTAGTTCAAATTCCCTTGTTGACCATGCTCTTCTTCTCTTGAAACTGTCCGCCTTCGGAATGGGTGGTAAACTTCTGAATTTTATATCCTCTTACATAGATGCTCGTACACAACGAGCTAAGACTTGTAATGCTATCTCAAACCTCACATGTGTGAGGAGGGGAGTCATTCAGGGTTTTGCACTCGAGCCGCTATTATTTTGCCTTTTTGCTAACGACATAACAGGTTTATTTCAGAATGGAAAGCACTCCATGTTAGCCGATGATCTGAAATTTGCATATAGGTATAATACTAATTTTAATTCAAGATCCGTGGGGGTCCTATCATAGCAAAAAAAAAACATTTACATTAATTTTAAAATTGTAGATCTGGCAGATCGTGACATCGTGCTTGAGCTCCTAAAAAGTGACCTACAGGCCTTTTCTCAGTGGTACCTTGCATGGCACTTTTTTCTTTCTTTGCATGAGTATTCAGTCTTGGTGGTTGGCTACGACCGCCAACCTCAACTAAGTATTGACGGTCACGACACAAATGTGCCTGGGCTTATTAAGAATCTGGGTGTATTATACTCCAAGAGTCTCAATCCTTCGGAGCACTGCGCCCTGATAGTATTCGAAGCACGTAGAATGACTGGGCTTATCCTTCAGAACTTTAAAACCAACTATATTATAATGTGCTTTTATAACATGTGCGTTAGACCTGGCCTGGAATACTGTTCGTTTTTATTTAGCCTCATGCGTGCTGCTGAGGGGAAGATAAAATAATCCGATTAAAATATTTTTAATAGGAGGGTTTTAACGCCGGAACTCCGGAATTTAACTTACCAAGAAAGTTCCTGACCTGCGAGCCTTGGTCCTTTGTGGTTTCGTAGATTACAAAAGGGACTGCTGCTGCTATATTTATTTCAGTTTCAGTTTGTTTGGAAAGGATAATAGGCAATGCCTTTGAAAGTCCTAATGATTACATGTCAGCACGTTAACTGGAACTGTGCACGAACATTGAATATATCCGACTCTAAAATGATAAACACTTCACTTGAGCAACATTGTTTCGGCGAAATAATTTCAGGAGGTCGCGGAATACTTAGCTCAGCATCAGACTGTCGAAGGGAAACAGAGGACACAAATAATCATTCAAGCGTTTCTTGAAGAGTTACAGGGATGTCGGCCCCACGATTGACTGAGGCTGGTCGTTCCATTTGACCACTACCCTTTGCGTGAAAATTCGGCACGAAGATTCAGCCTGAACATTTTTGTCCGCACGAGGACTGGGCGAAAGGCGCGCTTAAAACATGTCCTCAAAGCGAAGTCCATGCTCAAGGCCGTGTATTACCTTATAAACCAGAATAAGATCATCTCATTGCTGCCTGTAACACGGAGAATAAATTAAGGCAATTCAGTCTTTCTATGTAGGATTCGTTTCTTAAACTGTTCACCAGCTTCGTTGCACGACGCTGTATTCTTTCAAGGCATGTTTCGTCCATTATTAGCCATGTCCGTCACGCTTTTATGTTATATTTCAAATGGGGCCGATCAAAGGTGCCACAAACTCTTCTAAAAAGGCCTTCGTCGAAGGTTACGAACGCCTTTTTGATTGCATGGAGCACTCCCATCGCGTTTTTACAGCCTTTTTTCCTTGCAGTGCTGGTTTCATGTCGCTCTGTATCCACATGCCGAGGTCCATCTGTGGAGATTCTGCGGGAAGTCTAATTTCCTTCAGGTGACGTGTCTTCAGGCCCCCAGTTGAATGACAGTTGGTTGGTCGCATATAAAGGGCGGCCCACTTCTTCGCATTGAGACCCAGAAGACATTTCTCCCACCATGCTTGCAATCGGTGTACATTATCTTTAAGGGCTCTCTGATAATTTGGACTCGCAATGACTTGCCAGACTTGACTGCGCTGTTTAATGTACCATTGAGACCAGATTTAATAAAGTCTGGAATGTTTTCAAAGCACCGTCCAACATCCAATTTTCAGTCTTTTCCTAATAACATTTCCCTATTTCGTGATATAGGTGCATAGTCTATGAAGAAAATGATACTTCAAAAGCACACCAGTGCCCTTCGGAAACATGTTTTGTTTCACACATCGGACAACACAAACAATACATTTTAATTTACTGCTTTGCAGGTATACCCACCAAATGTTGTCGGAAATCAAGACGCGCACATTTGTGTTAAGGTTGAATTAAATTGACAAAATCTAGAGAAACCATATTTGTATAGAAGAGAGGTTTATCACAGCAGTAACTCGATCACTTTATTTGATAACCAACCGAAAATAAAATGGATAATGCTTTGGTCAAAGTGGCCGATTTAACGGAACACTTAAATTTAACTAACGACGAGATTTTCATTGTTGTCGAAACACTAAATTACTCCGTATTGGCGAGTAAAAGCATGGTCGAAAGATACTTTATAAAGAAATCAGCATCTTGCGAACTTCCCACTCAAACTGCTGCCTGGACACAAGCTTAAGCGACTGTCTTGCGGGATGTTGTTTTACTGACTCACCAATGAGTTTTAGACCTTGACGCATCTGTTCAATACTCGACCTCCACACCGAAGCTGACGATGTCTCCGCCAGATTCAATAAGTGTTGCTATTCCACCATACCACTTTATCCATGTTTTGGATAAAAACACGAATGTCACCAGACTAGTTTCTGGTCCAGTCACCTTCTTTAGGAAGGACCATGAAAAGTAAGCTAACTCTTTGCTTAAACCGGTCTAGAATTGTCAAAATGCCCCAACGGATGATTACTATAACACCGAAGGAATACTGCATAATATCGAACCCCGTGAAGAAAGACGAGAATGGGAACGTCATAATGGATGAATATGGCCAGGCCTCGTTGGCCTATGGCGACGAGGAGTACCGTTTTGCCCAGTCCCCCTTTCCGTTGTATCCTGGTGAAGAGCTCCTGAAGGAAGTTACGCCTCTTACGGTTCTTTCTCAAAACAAGGCCCTTTTGCTGTCTGCATTAGTGGACTTTAAATCGGAGGACGGTGTTGACCGCGTGGCTGGTGAACTGTGGCTTTTCGAAGGTCCTGGTACGTGATTTTGCACAAAAGGAACACCACAATTTAGAGCTAGCTCTTGTAAAGATAGGCCTTTAAAAGATGTCCTTCACAGGAATGCGAATCCGCCAGGACGGTACGGTCACAGGCGTTTCATCAATTTAGAAGAAACAATCAGCTCAGTTTATGATGGTGTCGTTCGATCATGTATACGATCGTATACATGATTGATAGAAAGTGTGCGTGCGCAAGACTTATCAAGTTTTCCGCCTTGTTCCGTGTCTGTTCGCCGAGGACCGGCATGAGTGTAAAACATCACAAGATATATCTTAGGTTAGTATTATATTATACAATATCGTATTCGAAGATTCTACTACTCGGATCGTAAGTATTGACTGAGAAGACATTTATACCTCAACCCTTTCACGAAAAAATTCAAAATTATCTTCCACGTCGTTTTATATTATATGCATTGGAAGGGAAAGCTGGGGTCTTCCTCTTCAACAGGCGGGAGTTTCTTACGTTTTCAATAACGATTCTCCATTTATTCCGACCGTTAGATGTTTACGGGCTTTGTGTTTATCTAATTGCTCTGAAATTCTGGCTCTAGGATCTAACATAAAGCACCAGCATTCTCGAAATAAGTTATTTTAAATTTCTAATAACAGTATTTGAACCCCTTAAGTTTGATTAAGGGGACTAAGGTATTCCGGAAGCTTCTTAGTAGTTTGACTGTCTTCCCAGACTTCCATGGCAACTTTCGTTTTTCTGTCAGCGCTGATTGTAGATGTTTTGTTTTCTGATTGCATATCGCTTGTTATTACAATCATTTCTACTCACGACTGGTTTCTACATAAGACTGGTAAATTATGGAGGCGATAAAAATATGCAAATCATATTGTTTTCATTCACTGCAAATGCAATTTCCTCCATACGAAAAGTCTGTTGATTGCAATCTCTCCCCAGGCATTTACAAGCCTCGTAAAGAAGTCCAGGTGCTTTCCACACGAACGGCGGAGATGATCAGTCCGAATACAGCTCTTCTATTGCGTGCTTTGATGGATTTTACCGGCAAAGACGGCCAGAAGCGCGTATACGGTGAGGAGTGGTTAGTGAAGTCCGTGGGTGCATATATGATAGGTGCCTATGAAGAGCGGGTCAAAACTCTCGAGGCGTATCATTTGGATGAGAAAGTGAGTTCGCCTTTGTTTTCTAAGCTGTTCTCGATAGCCAGTGTACGATATTTGCCCTTGTTGTGGGCTTGCTTGCCTGACCTTTGACGGATTTACGATAGTTTATTCATTTCCTCATTTAAGCATGCTCTTCACGTCAGAGCGAAACGAACTCATGTCGACGATTTTGGCAAGCGCAGAAGGCATGGAGAAGAGTGGTTAATCACCCACTTGGACGCCGAAAGCCATATCCCCAGCGTAAATGAAGAGGTGGTCCGAGTTGTGTCACCCATTGTTCTTGCCTCGAACAATTACTGCGTCATTTGCGATCCGGTTGACGACAAAGGTGTCCCAAGAATCGGCAAAAGAATGCTCGTTCGGGGCGAGAAATCGTTCTTCTTGATGCCGGGAGAGACGTTGGATGACGGAATAAAAAACGTGTATGTTCTGGGCCAAAACGAGGGCATCATTCTTCGTGCCATGGAGTCATTCCAAGACGGAAACACTGTAGGTCTTAAACCTTACTTTTCGGGTTTTCTAATCTTTGGTTTTTCAGCGTGTATTAGTATTTGTGCTAGCAACACGTTCGTGTGGTTTTATATCATGCGGCCACAGGCATTTGGACGGCAATAGTACCGGAAAATGGACGTGTAGTCCGGGCCATTCTTTGTTCACTTATAATAAAGGACTTAATTCCCAAATATATAATCCTTTTATCGATGATTTTTCTCTTAATAAAGGCACGAACTGCGGGTGAAGAGTGGATGCTTACGGGACCTCTGGAGTATGTACCGCCGATCGAAGTGGAGGTAGTTACGGTCCGGCAGGCCATACCTCTGGACGAGAATGAGGGTATCTACGTGCGTGAGAAGCGTTCTGGTCAAGTGCGAGCTGTCATTGGCTCCACCTATATGCTGAATCAGGACGAGGAACTTTGGCCAAAGACTCTTTCCCCTGCAATAGAGCAAATTCTCAGAGCCAACAAAGATCCTCAGGGTGAGAGGGCTGAATACCGGAAAAGATGCGGGAATGGAGAGAAAGCATGGGACCCTACAAGGGTATGTGTGTGTGTGTATGTGGTAATAGTTGATTCGTACTTATTAGCATTCCTCATGGCAGTAAATCTGATGCGTTCCAGTGTATCACGGCGCGCTACGAGTCTTGGTCTGGAAGTTTGCCAAGTTAGGAAACAACCAAGTCTTTATGATCAGTACTGTTTGAAGCGACTGGTTGAAGAACCGTAGGTCAGTGTCAGTGGCTCTTCCGAAACGTGACCCCCATAAAAGATTGGTGCTGTCGATGGAAAACGGGATCTGCAGCCAGAAAAGGGTTTCAGGCCGTAACCTGGAAACTACATCTCGTATAGCAGATTTATATGTATGGATCTCCTCAACACTGTAGCTCATGCGATTTTGACTTAATACCGTTAACCTTTTGTTTTGCCACTATTCCTTCGGTCGGCATTTTATGGCTGATATTTTCAATAGCTCAACTCGTATAACATCTTGAACTGCCATCTGTGTGTTGCCAGGGTGAAAATTACGAGAGTACCTACGTCAGTTCTCATTATCTCATGAATGAAACTAGACGTGCCCTCACGTATAAGCACTTTGTCCTCTTACGTACAGGTTGTGTCCTATCGCGTGCCGCACAACGCCGCCGTGCAGATCTACGATTACAAGGGCAAGAAGTCGCGTGTCGTCTTTGGCCCGGAGCGTGTCATGCTCGGACCAGACGAAGAGTTCACCCTCCTGAGCCTCAGCGGCGGCAAGCCGAAACGCACCAACATGATCAAAACCATCTGCCTGTTGCTGGGTCCTGATTTCTGCACAGACGTTCTGGTTGTGGAGACCGCTGACCACGCACGTCTTTCAATCCAACTCTCCTACAACTGGCAATTCGAGATCCCGACCAACCCGACGCAGGAGGATGCAACCAAACTGTTTTCTCAACCCGACTTTGTAGGCGATTTCTGCAAGGCCATTGCAGCTCGCGTGCGTGGCATTGTGGCCTCAGTCAATTTTGATAGGTTTCACAAGGTGCGTTTAATCTACCCCCTTCTTAGATATGTCCGAGAACTGCGATGACTCGGGAATGTTGATAACGACTGACTTCACAACAATTTACTTTGGCTTTTAGAATTCGGCCTCTCTGATCAGACAGTCTGTTTTTGGCATTGATGCGGAGGGGAAAATTGGAGACAGGCTTGTATTTCCACAGAATAACCTCGTGGTGACTAGTGTGGATGTGCAGGCCGTTGAGCCGGTAGATCAGCGCACACGGGATGCTCTGCAGAAGTCTGTTCAGTTGGCAATTGAGATCACGAGTAATTCTCAGGAGGCCGCCGCCAGGTAAATTGTTGCACATCCGTTTTTTGCTGTTTGTCTGTACCATCCTAACTAGTTTGCTTCCAGACTGTGCGGTTTTACAGTCGTTGATTTTTTTGACAGTCACGTTCCGAGTCCGGCGTTAGTCACAGTACTTGGTTTCCCTGTTTTTCTTTAGACGTAATTATTGTTAACCAGTTCTGGCGGAGGAAAGCTGCAAAAAATCCTGCTTCAATGCCTTATGGACTCTCACCCCCTTGCCCCAGAAACTGTGGTCAGAAGGCATACGTTAAATAGAAGCGAAGAGGCCAGTTCCAGAAAGTAGTCGCGAAGGAGACACAATCGCTGGAAAAAGAGTTTTATTAACCTGACGCTTCGGATTCTCTCTCGAGTCCATCATCAGAGACAGAGTCAGATAAGGGCGGTAAATTTCCCAGATGCTTCAGTATTTATAGGATGTAGTTACTGGGCCGCTACATGCCTGTCGCAGTTGGCTGCTCCCGAGTGCATCACGCATCAACTGGCGAGGTGTTGAAGCATTCAGTTGCCGTGCAGTTGCCATGCTCTTGTGTGCCGGTCAAGATTATCGATTCCCACGCTCATCGCATTCAGTCGAGTTGCTGACCATCGGATTCCGTCATCCATGTAGACTGTTGTTGACACCAGGAACAGTGGTCATCCGAACACTGTCCTCGCGACTAACTACTTTGCCTAAACAAAGTCTCAGAACCGAATATGGAGCGGGGAGATCGTTGCGCTTGTTGATTTATTAAGGACCGGAAAACTACGACTCGAGCGATTCGCGGCTCACGCAGTTGTCATTTCTAGCAAGAATTTTTGCTTCTCCAAACTTGAATATGTGGTTGGGTCCTGTCGAATGAGTCCTGACTTGGAAGCCGGCGTCTTTTTTCCTCACCTCTGCCGCGTGCTTGACCATCCGCGTCCGCAGTAGTCTTCCGGTTTCTCCGACATAGTTGCTTTGTCCACAGCTGCACCAGACACGGTAAGCGACTCCAGATGTTTCTTGCCATGACAATGGGTCTTTAGGCCACATGATCTGGCGCTTTATTGTCGCAGCCGGGAGGTGTACTACTCCGATTCCAAAGAGTGTGAGAAGGCGGCAGACGGCTTCTGAGACATTCTTCACCACGGTAGAGCTCGCCAAAATTTGGGACCAGTTGGATTTCGTCTCTCGTCCGGTTTGCGCAGGCACTGGTTGATGAAGTTTTGCGGGTAGCCATTGGCTTTGTATGCCCGTCGATAGGCATGTATCGGTCTATCAACTCCATCCTATAAATACTGCAGCACCTGGGCAACTTACTACCCTTATCTGACTCCATCTCTGATGATGGATTCGAGTGGGAATCCGAAACGTCAGGCTAATAAAGCTCCTGTTCCGGCGATCGTGTCTCCTTCTTCGCGACATACGTTAAAGCCAACTGTCCGCATCTTTTCTGCACCATCGCGTTTGTATACATTTGCTCATAATGATTCACACCATCGTGGCCTTGTGATACCGAATGTATTAATTGCAGATGCCTTGTCATGAATCTTGTTTGTTGGGAAGACTGGAGGACGACCTTAGGACAGGGCAGACGGGCTCCGGTGCTTGACGTTGTGTTAAGAAAATGTGAAAGATTCTGACATCAGCGGACGGTGACACATTGCAGCAGTTCAGCCACCAAACATGATATCCGAGAGAGTATTTATGCATGAGTCTGACTTCTTATCTGCAATGGATGGGCTTTCTCAAGGTCTTTTGTTCTTCAGCTCTTCCTTCGCACAACATGACATCCATACCTTTGGTTTTGTTCTGTTTAAACCAGATCCAAACCTTGAATGTCAAAGCGATCCATCTGTTGAATGATCACAATGCGAAGTGATGAGTGAACTTGGAGCTTCTTGGCACTCGAGTACCTACTGTGTAATTATGTCTAATACTTCGTTGTCAATCCTGAGTATTAGCTAATGCGTGTAATTTAACCGATTTACCAGTAGCATGTACAGATTGTTTGACCTGATGTTCTCTGCTTTGCGACCGATCTTCCCGTATGTGCGTTTCATCGGCTAGTTTTGGTCGCAGCTCATTCTATACGCATTTGACACTCTTATGTTTTTTTTCACCTTGGTGATTAGGGCTTTTGCCTTTTTTCCTTCTTTCACGCCGGTCCCCCACGCACCCGTGATTGGTCTTTTGCTACTTTGTGTGTCATTTTGCGAGCCGACCTAGACGTCGCTCATTCAGTCCCGCTTGCTGTTCAGACAGGAGGCCGAACGTCTGGACCAGGAAGCCCGCGGCAAGCTGGAACGCCAGCGAATTGAGGACGAGGCAAAGGCTGAGGAGGCTCGACGTGGTCTGCTGGAACTTCAAGTCCAGTTGGCTGCCCTGGAGAGCACCGGTCAGGCCAAGGCAGAAGCTCAGAGTCGCGTGGAGGCTGCTCTCATCAGCAGTCAGGCCGAAGTCGAGAAAGCCAGGCTAGAGACTGAGGCGGAGGAGATTAAGGCAGTAAGTTGAGTCTGTCTGTTCTCGCACTTTCAGTCGTCTTATCACTTTCTACCCCGCTCTCTTCTGTACGTCTGATGTTCTCTAGGACGCGGAGCTGAAACGCTTGAAGTTGGCTCGTGAGGCGGAGTTGGATTATATACAGAAGAAGAACCAGCTGAACCTCGAGCGCAAAAAACAAGATGTGGAGATCGAGACAGCTTACTTCCTCAAGCGTGTCGGGGCCTTGGGTGCTGAAAACCTTCGCCATATTGCCTGTGCCGGACCGGAGCGTGATGTGCGCATGTTGCGTGCCCTGAACCTAAAGAGCACCCTCATTACAGACGGTCGGTCGCCAGTGAACTTGCTGGATGCCACATCAGGCCTGATAGGACAGGCGAGGAGTACTATTCACGTCCGGCAGTCCGAGGATGAGGTTGTTGCGCCAGAACCTGTGACTGAAGAGGACGATAATGACGAGTAGTTGAGTATTTCTAGTAACTTTTTATTTTGAATTTGTATTTCTTGGCAGGGCTTTTTGGGCCATGTTCTTTTTGTTGATATTTTGGATGCCCTTTTTGAAAATAAAGAACCATATTCTTGACGTTGTGTTTTTGTCGTTTTCAAGCGCTGTTCCCACAGGTTTAATCGACAGCGATCAGAACAATGTTTACGCACTTACCTCTCCTTCACCGATATTTCTCACCAACATGACGGAATTTTATTCAATACTTCTTGTGTTGTCTGCTTAAAACGAGTGCCCTTAAAAATTTAAGCAAATACTTTGAACTGCGTTCGAAATGCTGAACTGAAGGCTGCATTATGAGCGCGCAAGACCCTTATTTAATATGTGACAGTTCGACCATCGGTTTCGATGATGTCCACCGTGCGCACCACAGTTGCAGCAGCAATGGGAACAGGGACGGTGACTTACGCAGGGGTTTATAGTGCCGGTAGACTTGCGTAGCATCTACCTACACTCTCTCCTCCTCCCTCGCCCGAGCCCGGTGTCAAGACAGAGTCAAGAAGACCGGAGACGAGAGAGGCCGCAGGTGGATGGCTCGGACGGATCCTCACCTTGGCGTTACACCACACCCCCTGGTTCACACAACAAATAACCAGGATTTCAACCTACACAAGAGAGATTTGGAGGCTGGCACGACCGAAGCCGAACCTAGGCGTGCCGCCAACGCCTGGCTCGGATCCCACACTGTGGTGGGAATGCCATAAAGGCCACATTAAAAAGGAGCCATTACAGTTTGACTCTCAGACCGCCTCCAGTTAAGGAGGAGGTCCCAGTTACCCCGTCAGTTGGCAACCTTCCAAGCCACGGCTTTTAGCGCATCGTGATAGCTTCAAGCGCGTCAGATTGTTTATAGTGAGGAGAAAGTGCGCTGAGTCGTCGACCTCACTCTCCCTTCCCACTCCCACACCCCAGCCGCTGTACGAGCCGGTCAGCAGACTGGAGTGGGGAATGGGCGCGGTGGCTGTCATGGTCGACTGACCATGACTGCGCGCGCCACGGCACGACCTGGCCCCCCCATACACACACAAACACCAGGATTTCACAGAACGGGGGTTGAACGGCGTGTCTCTCACTTGCGTGAGAGTGCCGCGGAAGGTGCTATTTCAGCCCGTTCCCGGCCCACCAGTCCGCCACTCCACACAACACACACACACACACAACGCGACGAACTGCGTGAACCGAGAGCGGGCGTCAATCAGCAACCTTCCTATCCACGACGCTTGACGTGTCGGGATAGTCTCGGACTCAAGTCCACCGTGCAGCCGAAGCCGCATGGGGACCGAGTCGAGATGCGGACTTCCCACTTGCGTGGGAGGTGGCAGTTGGGTGCATGATGTGTGTGAATGTTGATTTCTGGTGGGGTGATGGTGGTGGTGGAGGAGGTAGGGAGTGAGTGAATGTGTGGTGTGACCGGCGGTTGTCTACCGCAGGTCGTCGTGGATGCGCATGTGGCCGAATAGGCCCATGCGACGCCTGAAAGTGCGAGGGCAGTGTGGGCAGTTGAGACGAGCTTGGTGGGTATAGGTGGGTGCTCCAGGCACTGGTTCGCCAGTCTCTGTGCGATGGATTCGCAAGTGACCGACCAGGCCGAGGTTTGAGGTGAAGGTACGGTCGCAGTGAGGGCAGGTGTAGTCCTGATCCTCATGCCTGGAGTCGGGGGAGGTGGCGGTAGTGTCGGTTGATGTGCGCGGGACAGTCGCCTGAGCGGCCGCCGTTGAAGCAGTGGGCGAGGAGGAGGATGATGGAAGTGGTGAGTCAGAAGAATTGTCAAGGTTAGTTGGCGGCGGAAAGGAGGAGGAAGAGGCAGGCGGGGGACGATGGTTGGTGCCGTTCGAGAGGCGCAGTTAATCCGAAGATGTGCAACAAGTCCGATTAGAGCCCGGACTGTCCGTTGACATCGAGGACACGTTGGAAGCGGTTGTGCGGCGGCGTTGCTTACTGGGCGACATTGTGATTTGCGGGCTTCACGTTTCGCTTTGGCGGCAGCGATGCGGTTGGCTTCGTAGATCGCAGCGCCTGTCTTCACTGTCCTCCTCCAGGTCGGTCGATCGAGTGCGAGCTCCTCCCTGTTGTTGGGGTTGATTTGCAGGCATTTCAGGGAGGACTTCAGGGTATCCTTGTAACGGCGAATCTGGCCTCCTTGACGACGAGAACCCGTCGCGACTTCTCCGTAGAAGAGTCGTTTGGGTAGTCGCTCGTCGTCCATGCGCACCAGGTGGCCGCTCCAGCGCAGCTGCATTTGCCTCAGTATGGCGTAGATGCTGAGGATTCCCGTCCCTTCCAGCACATCAGTGTCGGGGATTCGATCCTGCTAGTTCAGCCTCAGGATGCGACGAAGACAACTGAGGTGGAAGTGGTTCAGACGGCGTGCCGGCTTTGCGTACACCGTCCAAGTCTCCGCTCCATACAGTAGTGTCGGCAGGATGACGGCCTTGTACATCTTCGGCTTCGTGCTCAGCTGAAGACCGTGGCGATTCCAAACTGTGCTTTGGATGCGACCGAAGGCTTGACTGGCTTTCGAGATCCTGTTGGCGACTTCGTCGTCGATCTTGGTGTTGCGGGAGAGCGTGCTGCCCAGGTACGGGAAGTTATCTACCACCTGCAGTTGAGTCCCATTCACGTTGATTTGCGGCGCGTTGGGGGCTGTGGCTGAGTTGGGTGGCGGTTGGTGCATCACCACCGTCTTTTGCGTGTTGATAACCAGCCCAAAGTTCTCGCAGGCGGCGGAGAATAGGTCCATGTTCCGTTGCATCTCCTCTTCCGAGGTGGTGTTTAGGGCGCAGTCGTCGGCGAAGAGGAGTTCGTGAACGGTGGTTGTGGATACGCGCGATTGGAAGTGCATCCGCCGTTGATTCAGGAGGTGACCGTCCGTCCTGTAGGCGATGCGGATTCCAGGGCGTTCGTCGCGGTAGGCGTCCATCAGCATGGCAGAGAACATAAGACTGAAGAGGGTAGGCGCCAGTACGCAGCCCTGCTTTACTCCATTGGTCACTGCGAATGCCTCTGAGACAACTCCGTGAGAGTTGAGTGCCAGCAAGTGGACGCTAGGCGCAGTCTCACCTGCAAGCAAGTGAGCGACCACCACGACCATTACGTGAACCCACCGCTGACACCCCTACACCCCTATTTACTATGTAGTTACTTACTGTTACTCCTGTCCGGGATCTTTCGGGCAGTCAGGCAGGTCGAACTGCTTCGCTGAAAAAGACACTGGTCGCATTTCTGTCGTGAGTATTCGTTAGTGTAACATGGCCGGCCGTTACTCTAAGAACGTGCGCTATACCAACGCACCCCATGGCAGACCGGCAAATGGCACTGAACGTACCTCTGTAATGATGCATTTCTCCTCAATGCATGCGACTGTAGATGATTAGCTTGCAAACTTGCGCACGTTTTCAACAAATTCTCACCAGGTAAGTGCAGTTAGCACTACTTTGTAGAAGTTTAAGCCAAATGCTGCGCCTCTCGGAATCAGTTTTACTTACCATCTGAGGTCTTGGATTTTGTGGCCTGCTTTCCGAAATTCAAGCTCCCACAGGACTGAAGTCCAATTTTGGGGAGCCTGGAAACGTTTATCCTGCCCTCCTTACCGTCAAACTTGTTGTAAGATGGTTGGCCACCTGAAGGACTACTGTACCGCTTTGATTTACTGCGTCGTCCTAAAAAAATTTGGATGAGTTACTCTATCCTCAGCTTCGTATGTTCCTTCCCGCGTCAGATCACACCCGTCTAATTGATGACGTCAGACTCCCAGACCTGTGGATGATTGGCGATCCGCTGATTGGTTCTACGTTATTATGCGCGTCGACTGTTAGGTGCCTCGACCGAGGATACTCCCAGTGGACATGCCTAAATCGGCCCTCTTCTCCAGTGTCTACCTACCAAACTGGAGTTTCGACTTACGCACCATGCCGTCCGCTGGCGTATTTACGATCGCATCTGAGGCATTACTTGATTTCTCCGACGTATGTGCTGTTATTGTTACCACTTACTTCCGTTCGCCGCTACGTTCTCTCATTTTATTCCTCACCTTCACCCCGTGATGCATGACTCTAATTGGTCCAGCTTCTCTATTTTGTCGAATAGACGGTGGGATGTAGGGCGACTTGAACAGAATAAGAGGGCGCAGCCACTCTACGCATAACTGTCTCTACGCGCATGCCGTAACACTGGTTTCACTTGTACGAGCTGGCCTACTATGCGCTTCTTGCATTTTTTGGACGAGGAGTAATCCAGTGCACTTCTGGCAGTCGAATAGAATGTGAACAACCGGTGCACAGGTTTAAAGATGTTTCATGATCTGCTGTAGGGTTGAAGCCTCCATGCCACTGAGAAGTGTGGGGCTGGTTATAGTCGTATCCTCTAGACCTAAATTCTTGCTGCTGACTTAAGTCGATAGTGACGAATTCGTTTAAAACGTGTTGACTGTCCTGAACGTCGATAAAGCGATCTGGCTTCCTTGCATAAGTACGGTTTAGTATACTGATATTGACTTTTGTTTTGTGAGACCACATATGTATTAAGGGGGGACCAACTGCGGGTGAACAGCAGTCAGGTGAGGTAGTGATAGCCGATATTTCTGTCATGCCAAATAATCCTCTCACGCGTCTCAGAAAGTTCTTATTGGTTCGCTGGTCTTGGGCTCTGGGCCGCGGTCGTGATACCGTCATGGTGAATTCCCCACTGGGCCTATTAAGTTGAGGGGGTATATCTAATGCTTAGTGACGCCAGTTTATCGTATCAAAACAACGATTTACCCTTGTCACTGCAAGAAGACACTTTTCCGGACGAGATTCAGCCGTTTCCAATAAACAGTCACCTCTTGCTGGAAGACAGGACACCGATGTCTTCGCCTAGATGCTACCTTCTATTTTAAGTCCTCCGAAGTCGCATCGTGGCCTGCCTCTCGAGGAATTTAGAGTTGTCGATGTAGGGGTCTCCTGAGCCTGATGAAGAGGTTGTTGGGGACTGAAGATCGCGATCCTAATAAATGTCTTTATATGTTTATATGCATCAAATTTATGTGACAAGTTTCGAAAACCAAGAGCCCCCTGGGCAACGAGACCTTCACTAGCCTTGTTCGAGGGAGTTTGAACACGACACAGCATACCCAATATTCAGAATGGTATTGCCGACAAAGACAAGGGAGACTGGAATGGCCATTTCTGGCTTATTAGCCGTCGTCAGCCAGCCATACCCAAGCCCGAAGTGTGGAACACCCGAGCCTCGAACTCGCGACCTGTTGGTTTAGAAGTCAACGCCTCTACTCACCGGGCCACGAACCCGTTGCCTTGTCGGTTTTCGATCGGGAATATACAATGTTGGGGGGGCGCTCACCGATCGTTCATACGGAACTCACTCGTTCCGTTGTGCCTTATGGACTCTCTCTCGAGCCCAACCAGCAGCCGCACAGCGGCGCATGATACATAGGCAGAATAACATTAACATTACCGACAAAG
>CACRXP010000369.1:95195-115874 GCA_902702965.1 Spirometra erinaceieuropaei | reverse complement strand
AGGTCGCGAGTTCGAGGCTCGGGTGTTCCACACTTCGGGCTTGGGTATGGCTGGCTGACGACGGCTAATAAGCCAGAAATGGCCATTCCAGTCTCCCTTGTCTTTGTCGGCAATACCATTCTGCCTATCTATCATTCGCCGCTGTGCGGCTGCTGGTTGGGCTCGAGAGAGAGTCCATCAGGCACAACGGAACGAGTGAGTTCCGTATGAACGATCGGTGAGCGCCCCCCTAACATAACATACCCAATATTGTCAGATTTTGCTTAAAAGAATGCGGCGTGAGATGTTTTAAGGACTCCAACCCTACAATGGGATTCCGCCTGGTCGCTTTCATTCGCTCCTTAATACTGGGGATGACGGCATCTTAAACGTCTTCATTTTCCATCAAATCAGGACTTACCCCTACATGCGTCTCACTGGAAGTACCGGACCAGGGTAGTCGGGGACCAAGATAGAATATCTGGCGCGGGACAAAATTGGCCGCTACAGTCAGAATGATAAGTCTACGAGGCTATTCTACCGTCAGCATGAACTACAGTCCGAACAAACTAGACAAGTCCCAAAATCAGAGTTTTCGGATTGATGGAGAAGTAGGCTAGTGGGTCTTTGCCGAAGACCTGGTAAGAAATATGTTTATGAACCAGCAGGAAAATACAGTAGGCTTATTATTACGAAACAGAAAGTAGGGGTAAAATCGGGGAAGCGCGTTTGTTAGAAGGCATTCCAAAAATCAGAATCCAATAGCCAGACTGTCTATGGAACATGTTTTGAGCTAGTTTGGTTCGAGAGACAGGGACTCAGTGTTCGCTCTCCTGAAATATTGATCAAGGGCCTGGTTTTATGGGAGTTTTTGAAAGAACAAAGCTCCCGATATCGAGCTATTTACTTCACTCACTGACAGACGAGACCGAGCCGGGAAGTCGACATTCCAACCCTGATCCTGATGTCTTGTCACTTTCGGATGCCACGGCGAATTCGAGTAGAAAGTTTTCACGTCCTTTTATATACACCATGGAAGTTATATGGTCTAAAATTGCAGGGGGATGCACATCATCGGTTGCTGTCGGTTGCTGTTATAATTTCATCTGCAGGTGAAGTCGTATAAAAACCCTTCTTTGTGTGATAGTTGGGAGAGAAAAGAAGACGAACCATATCGGGCCGGCCAAACCTGAAAGCGAACGGGTCACCACCGATTGGATGCATATGCTACTAACTAACTGACTACTAACCAAATTTAGCGTAGATGTGTAGATTAACTCGAAGCCGACATCTACCTCAGACTGCGACTTTTACCAGTGGCAAACGAGCAGTACTACTGCTAAGCTCGGTATCAGATTTTTTTGTTCGCCTGCTACAGTCACATTCAATTTCTCGCAGATTTGGTGTAGAAATCAGAAATTCGTGGTCTCCGCCAACTTATTGGAAGTTATAGACATTATGGAGGAGGAAGCGTGGCCTAGCTATTCGCAACTGCGTTAAAACCAGAAGGCTCTCCTGATTGTTCGTTGTCGACCGGAGGAGGATGATTAATGCAATGAGAATGGTCCACATTTCCATAATTAGCTTGAGGATCTGCCATTGATTCGCGGATTGGTCAGGATTTTCGCCGAAGCCTGCGATTGGTTAAACCAAGTGGAAAAGTGCATTCAGGTGATTACGCATAAGAAACAGGGGAAAAGATAAGGAAGACTGAGATGTACAATGCTGGATTAGTAGCCGTCGTCAGTCGTCTATTTTTGGACAAACTGGAATTCCTCGGTCATCGAGAATTTTAAGTCTCGACGCTGTATCACTGAGCCACGGGCCCATTGTCATGTAGGTTGCTATTAGGAACGTCACCCATCGTGGGAAGGGCTTTCATCGACCAGGTTACGGGTCAGGCTAGTCCATCTTTACATGCGGAAAGGTAACCGGCAGCTCTGTGATAACCACAGAGGCATCTCACTCCTTACCATCATCGGGGAGGATCTTCATTCGCATTCTCCTCAACCGCTTCAACGTTCATTTAAAACAAGGGCTTCCCAAACAGAGCAGACGTAGCTTACTACGACGGAGCAAGAGCACTAATATGATCGTCACCGTCCGCCTGTTGTAAGAGAAACGTCAGGAAGTGCGGACCCACGTTTCTACTATCTTTGTAAACTTGACAAAAGACGTCGATACGGTGAATTGCGATGCATACCGGAAAATCATGCAGAAACCCAGGCGTACTGAGCGACTCACACACATGGTGCGTCAGTTCTACATCGGGATGATGTCGCCCGTCACACACAAAAGGACCGTCTCAGAAGCATTTGCAGTAACCAACGGTGTGAAACAGAGCTGCGTACTCACCTCCACGCTCTTCAGCCTCATATTCTCTGCCACGCTGACGGACGTCCACGGCGATGGGTGCCCCGTGATCAGTATCGTCTACAAGACTGACGCCCTCAGCACCAACCTTCTCAATAGTCGACGCATGCAGGCCTCAACGCGCCTCTCCACAACTACTGTCCACGATTTGCTCTTCGTTGATGACTGCGCGCCCAACACCGCGACAGAAGCTGACATACAACGGAGCTTAAACTCCTTCGACTCCGGCTGAGCCAGATTCGGGCTGACCTTCAACTCGAACAGAAGGCTGTTCATGCATTAAGCGCCGCCCAACGCTGCATACAATGTTCCTCGCAGCCACGCCAACGGCACTCAAATGAAACCGGCGGACAACTTCGCCTATTTAGGCAGCACACTCTCACACTGCGTTAAAATCGACGGCGAAGTGGCCCACCTGATCTAGAAAGTCAGGCATAAGTTTGGTCGACTGAAGAACGCTGTATTGAACCACCGCGGTCTCCGTCTAAGCACCAAACTCAATACGTACAAAGTTGCCGTTCTGAAGACGCTGCCGAATAGAGTGGAAATAGGGAGAATCTACGGGAAACAGCTGCGCAAAACCAATCCCTTCCACAACAGCTGCTCTCCGAGAATCCGAAAGCAGGCGTCGTAGGACAGGAGCCTCGATTCGGAAATTTTCGAACGGGAAGAAACTCTCAGCCTTCACGCCATGCTGAGGCAACTGCAACTGCGATGAATCGGTTACCTCGTGAGGAGGGACGACGAGCGATTACCCAAACGATTTCGGAGACGTCAGTCTGGATGCTCACCGACAAGGTGTTTAAACACGGCACTACATCGGCAACCTGGCGGACTCCTTGAAGAGCCTGCAAATTAGCTCGAAAGCGTGGGAAGACCTCGCATGAGACCAAGGGGCCTGGAGAGGGCAGTGAAGACCGGGGAAGCAAGTTATGAAGCCAACCGGATGGCTGTTTCCAAGCACAAGAAGGCTAATCTGACCCAAAACGCGAATATCTACCACCTTATAATGTGCCCGCACTGTCAACTAACATTCTGTGCGTGGATTGTTCTCTTTAGACATATCCAAACCCGATGCACCGAAAAACAGACAACCTACTGCCTCCTTGACCGCCTCTGCACCAACCAATACGGCGTCCGCGACAGCGTCCAGCCTCACCGCCGATGCTCAGTATCCCTGTGCTCAGCCGCCACTCATCGACACTCACGCAAACTTCGATGTTCACTCGGTCCAAACCTGTCCTCATAGCGATCCCACATGCACCCCATGCATCAGCCTGGCCGGTCACTTGCGAATTCATTGCACAGGGACTGACGAATAAGTGCCTGGAACACCGACATATATCAGACGTCATCGCACCAATAGCCGGATTGCCCTAACTCATTGATCCTTTGCGTGGGTCTATTCGCTTACATACTCCCCACAAAAACCTGCGGAAAATTCCCACGGAAATTACCACATTACCAGGGACACCCCCATCAAAACATGTAATACACATGAACACATCCGACATCATACAACACCAGCACCTCTCACGTAAGTAGGGAGTGTACTCTTCTGTTCGATTCTCCATGCGACTTCTTTGCAGCATGTGAGATGCGAGCAGTCTATCCCCCATTGTGTGGGAATTCTGATATGTGCGCATTGGGGTCAGGTCGTGTGTGTGGCATGCGCAGACGAGCTGGTCTCAGTTTCGTCTGCCAAGTCCCCCAACCTTAACAGCAGTTGGTTGAGTAGCTCGGAAAATCAAATAGGTGCATGAGGCAAGATACAGCGAATAAGATCGACTCCCATCACATAATGCATCACTGTAAACAGTTTGACGTGCCTGCGACTAACATGGTACACTTAAAGCCGTGGGTAGGAATGTGAGTAACTGAAACCTCATCTAGAACCCCGCAGTCAGCCCGGTTGAGCATTTGTGTGTAGAGTGGCCCACTGGTGAACTGGGAGACAGGTTACGATGACTTTTTCTTTATGGCACTCCCTCACACACGGGCGACCGAAGTCGCAACCCCTTGTGTGTATAGCCCTGGTGTGTGCCTCTGGGGGCCAGGTCGTGTATGTGGCGTGCGGAGTTGAGTTCCCTAGTCCTGTTAACCCATGAACCCACGCCCCGTATCAGACATCTGACTGGCACGGACAGTGCACTGGTGCCTGTGAGTGGGAGGAGAGAGGGAGTCTGTCGGTCTCAGCGCATAGTCCTGCTTATAAACAAAATGACGCGCCTGAATCTATCACGGCACGCTAAATGCTGTGGCTTGGAAGGCTGTCAACTGACCGGATAAATCGGAACTTGCATCAAGCCCATTGTGTTTTTGTGTGAAACGGCCGATCGGTGGACTGACAGTTCGGCCGCAATGGCTCCTTTAAATGGTCTCCGTGAAACTCCCACATATTGGGATCCGGATCGCCAGATCTTTTATTTCTTGGAGTAAAGTCTTGACCAGTGGAAGTTCTGGATAAGGGGGCCTTGAGAGACGTCAAGGTGTGGGTTTTCGTTATGCCATCCATCTGCTCCCTCTCCCGCTTCCAGTCTTGATGGGGCTCACAAAAACGCTCCTGCTTCGTCATGATCTGAAATCTGCCAAAACGCCTCTGAACTACGTGAGCCCGATAGTCATCTGCTGGATTCTAGATGCATTACTTAGGAAATCCTGCCTGGGCAATCAACTAAACTGTTGACTCTATCTTTACACCGGGTCTAACTGGCAGAAGTGCGGTAGATTCCGCGCAATTTGTCTACCACCATAAACTAAGTCACGCACAAGTCACCCTCCCTGCCATCATCCTGCCGTGGACCACACGGTGGACATCGTCAGTCACTGCGGTCAAACTGGCGTCTGGGTCGTGTGTTTTGCCTCCACGGGCCACGATAAGCTTGTCGATGGTGCGTTTTACCAGTAATTTTAGGACACCTTTTTTCTAGACTACCCCTCAATAGGGCCACTTATGGTTTCCCGGGCGGCTGTCGAATTTCCCTATGGGCCACGACTATTTTGGTGGGAAGGCTACCCGAATTAGAGTGGACAGCATCCGGATCGCAATTCTCCTTCACCCCAGGGCTTTTTAGTTTTGGGGGAGGCTGGGACAGGAATCGGGACCACGAGGTGAAGACACACATGCACACGCCGGATGCTCTATCTGGTTTATCCCCTGTCGAGGTAGGATGGTCGAAAACTTGAATGTTGCCAAATCAGAAGGCAGCAAGACAGGTAAATGGACAACGTTTTACTGTACACGCAACACCGCAAGCAGTTGCACCACCAGGTAAGTGCGACGCCGAAGTGCATGGGCCCGATCGTCATCCTGCCGCAGTCAATCGATGAAGAAATATCGATTGGCGTCACCGTGTCGAAATCGGAGCTTGCATCACGCCCGTTAGGTAGACCGAAGGCGACAGGTATAGGCGGTGGCGATGACTGCTGTGAGAGGGGGGGGGGGCGGCTACATTCACGTTATAGAAGTGATGGCCGACTTGTCTGCCGTACTGAGCTTAGGTCCGTGGAGTCACAGTTGAAAGTTACAGTGCGTGACCGATCTCATGAAATGTTGGCCGAAATTCTGGCATGCGTTTCCGATTAGTTATGCATGTTTTCTGTAAAATATATTTGAATTTATAAGACCATCGAAAATCAATAGGAAAAAACATGCTACTTAAGTAGTCACTTTTTGCCGAGTATGGTTTCTGCAGGAGGCTGAAAAGAAGTGCATTCAAAAACAGACGTCCTGGCGAGTCCAAAATGTTATAAGGTTTTCTGCATGGCACGCGGTATAACTACTCCACTTAACTAATCCTTCCTAATCGGAAACGCATTCCAGAATTTTGGCGAACATTTCATGAGATCGGTCACGCATTGTAGGTGCGAGGACGAGCGAAATAGAACTATCCACCAAGATTCACCACCGTGGTGACTACCCGTCCTTGTTGCGAGCGTCACGCCTGCTTTAACTGGGTCTAGATGGCGTCGACTATGTTTCCCCTTCACAAGTGATATTCGTAGGTGGTAGATCAAAAAAGCGTGCTTACCAGAGCTTATTAGCGCGCAACAGGCAGTCAAGCGTATTGACGAGCTGCAAGTGGTCATACGGCTGCAACGTACATCCGTGCCGATGACACCTCGTCTACTATTCCCCGTCTGAAGACCAATGACAACCATCCTACGCAACTCAGACCTCCTTGTGCAGAGAGATTTCATCAAGTCCCTTCAGTCGTTGTACTCCCAAGTTAATCCACCTGTTTAAGTCAGTTTTAAGTCAGTTTATTAAGGGAATGAGGCTTTCGCCCTTGAGCACCCTATTCATGTCGATAAACAGAAATAAAGTCATCATTTACATCAGCAAATGCGAAAAGTTAAGAAGTTAGCGGTAAGTGTGAGCCAGGCGCAAACTGCCGCCGCTAAAACAATCATGATTGTATGTAAAGTAGGTTCTCAGCAAGTGAGCGTATAGTCTGCACTTAAAGGATTTAACACTTTCGGAAAGAACGACGGCATCAGGGAGTCCATTCCATGCCCCGATGACCCTGTGTGAGAAGGCGTTCCGTCGGACGTCCGAATGAGCCCGCTTCCTTTGCAGTTTGAACGGATGACCACGCAGACGGTCAGTCCGGGCCAATTCAAAGAAGTCATCAAAATCTAGGGCACACTCACGGCTTCTGACAATCCTGTAGGTTTGAATGAGATCGCCGCGCAGTTGCCTGTAATTTAGAGGAAACAGATTTAGTTCGATCAGCCTGGTTTCGTAAGGCAAATGATGAAGATTCTTGACCATCTTCGTAGCCATCGCCTGTAGTCTTTCCAGTCGTTGATAATCTTTCTTTAACCACGGTCGCCAGGCCTGGACTGCATACTCTAAGTGAGACCGCAGATAAATTATTCCGGCTACTTTTTACCTCAGATTCCTCCTTCTAAATGGAACAATTTTAGAATACTACAAATCTGTAGTGATAAACAACACTTTCTTACGGTTTCCGTCTACATACAGATTTATCGCATTATTGTCAGTCCGTAAAGCGTTCGTCGAGATGATATTATTGTGGTATGGTAAATTGTGTGGTAAATTAGATGGTAAATTTGATTGCGTAAATTGTTTTAGCGCGAAATCCAAAAGTCTATAAATTGCTATCTATTCCACTTCGTCTTCACAAATGCCCTTATTTCATGGGTATTTTAAATACTTCATGCATTTTCGCATTTTCTTTGTGTTTACTTGTTGTCGCCTGCAACTGCTGTCACAAAGTCCTTTTGACGTTCGAAGGAAAATCCTCTAGCTTGATATTTCTTGTCAGTTTTTGAAACTAGGCAATATGAGACAAGAAACTAGCAAAACCTCCGGCGAACTCATGCCAATACACACACATTGCAGCCTCTTACAGCCATTAACAGCTAGCTCAAAATGTCAAGCATTGAGAAGCATATGGAAAATCCTCTAATCCTAACTTCAAGCCCTGCTTGACTACGCGAAGGCACTTGGAAGAGAAAACAGTTCGGGAATTAGTTTACTTTTCTGTCTGGATGAAATCCTTGCACGTGGATAAAAAAAATTCGGCGGTGTAGAACTGAATGCCCTGTATTCACGTAAGTGGCATGTCCACCCAGTGCCCGCATCACCACACAAATTAGATGTTTTAACTAGTACGATCACAGTTTCTTAATTTAAAGCGCTTGATATTGTCGAGGCACGACCCAAGCTGACTGGCTGAAACGAGTATTTCTTTATTACTGCCGCCTGAAAAAAGGGCGCGGTGGCCTTGTTCATCATTTGCCCTCCATTTCGGGAGAAGTTTGATAAAGTCAGAGCCTTCCAAATCGTGCACTTTGAGCTGGGGATAATGCGTAACCAGAAACGAACGAAACGGGCTAAATTAATTCATTCGCTTTCACCATAGTCACGTCGCCGTAGCTTGCACAAACTTGTCGCAACAATAAACAAGCAGCTTTCTCGCTGTCCATGAGTAGGCCTTGGGCCGACTCATCGTCCTTGTTTTCATCGTGCACAAGTTGTCAACAACACGTGTTTTTCCAAGCGAACCTGCACGAACCTGAAAGCCGACCTCCCCAATCTGATCCACGCTCATTGCACAATTGTGTGAGTCCTATAAAACGTCTGCCTAATGGCGTAGAGAAATGCTATTTTTTTATTGACGGGATCCTCAAAAGATACAATTTCGAACCTCTGAACGTAATTGTAACAACAGGTCGGATTCAAAATTATGCGGAAAGTGAGAAAGGCTTTGAAATTCAAAATACAGTCTTTCCTCAAATAAAAAATTTGAGGAGAACGTAATTTGCTACTAAATGAGTACAAGGAAAAATATTTTTGTGCACGCTTTCTAAAGAATATAATCAAATTTATAAAGGCGTCGAAAATCAATGGAAACCCTGCCAGCACATGGCCCCTTCATAGGCGGGGCTGGAAGGGGCTGGGTGGGGCCACAGCCCCCTCTGGATTGAAGCATTTTGAAGCGTATTTGCATCAAAAGATATGTTTCAAAAGCACCACTCATTGTGCCTTCTATGGCATTAAAAGAAGCTTATTTATCAAAATTAGCTTATAAATCATGGAGAAAGCATCAGTTTACGCCCACTGAATGTAGCTGCGGATCAGCACAATATACTGAGGTCCCTCATTGCGTAAACTCTCATTTGTCCACCGGATTAGATTGTCAAGAATACGAATAAATAACACACACAGGTGTGTTATTTATTCGTATTCTTGACAATCGATTGCAGATAATATCGTGAGTCAGCCAATGCTGTTTTCATGCTCTTGATAGCTGTCTTAGTTCATTTATGTATATTATGCTAATTGTTTAGGTATCTACTCACCAGCCAGTTCAAGTAGTCGAGTTGTATGTATATGTATGTATGTATATTTAGCCTTGGTGTTCGTAGTCCACTTATACAAATTGTTTATCGTTTTTTACTGAATATCCAAAGCAATTATGAAGCGTAATTACTCTGGCTATCACTGAAGCACCAGCCGTCGAAGCGGGGACTTTTGGAACGCACAACTGAATGGCATAACATATGTTGAAGTCCATGTATATACTGGCACTGACATTTATTATGATTGTACATATTTTCCAATTCCTTTTTCGTTTATACAATAAATAACTCATTCGCATGAATTTGCGTCGCGTGTATTTGATATTGGCTGCTGATTAGTGGGAACGTGTACGGCGAGTACTATGTAATACCGTAGTACTCTACGTATGCAGGGTGGCTTCCGACGTGTAACCTGTGGGAACAGTGAGGCACTGCGCCTCAGGGGACTCGGTATACAGGACGATATTTTAAAGTGGTGCCAAAAGTGGGCGGGGATGTGGCGTCCCCTGCGCATTTTTTTTCGCTGGCGGTGCTAGGCGGGGCTATCGCGTTGCATGCCCCGCCACAGCCCCCTCCACAGCCCCGCCTAGCCCCCTCATGGCCCCCTCTAGCCCCGCCATTATTGATGGGGGGCCAGGCGGGGCTAGGCGGGGCTGGTGCTGGCAGGGAATCAGTCATGCCACATGCATAGTCAATTTTTGTAAAATAAAGATTTTATGACAGCTAGACCAAAGCTCTTTCCGAAGTCCGCATTCTAGTACGAAAGAACAACCTTAGGATCATACTGCTCGTTAATTAATCTGGTAGCCCAGTTTGATAATGATAATAATGATAATTTTATTTAAGACCAGTGGGGGTCCCGTGATAGCAAGAAAAAATACATTTTCATATAAATTATAGAACAGGTGGATAGAATCTGTACAATATGCAATACATAGTTACTGAGTAAGTAGTCCTTTAAGAAAAAAGGATAAGCGAGCAGTGGGAAAACTCTTTTAGAGAATACACAAAATGAATGTATTAAGTTTAAAGGAGAAAAAACTGTCGCTTATGAATAGCTAAATATGCGAGCAGGACCGGCCTGCATGTGGCAGCATAGCGTTTTCGGGTGGAAATCTCCTTTTAGAATTCCGGTTAACATTTCATGAGATAACACATCTACTATAACTCGAAGAGGCCACTCAGACGTCCGCTTTCGCGGTCGCCAGCATGACCGTTTACTCGCGCACTCCTGTTCACGGCAGGCTCCCGTTAAGTTCGCATCTGGTGGACAGGGTTGGAATTGAGCCCACACCGATGGTGAAATGGGTGATAATGGTGATGAATTTGGACTGCTCTCGCGGATACTCGATGGGGTCTACCGGCGCAAATTTGTCCATTGGCAGCGTGGAAATGATGGTTTATGTTGGAAGACTTAGCTGTCAGTCCGCGACATTTGAATCTTGTGGGCCACATTTTGGAATTGCGAGTGAATTTACGGCTGTAGCGATGCCTCCGTCGAAAAGACGTTTGGGCAGGCGTCTGTACCCATGCTCGGGATGTGTAAAACGCACGCCGACCGACTTGCCAAAACCTGGTGTGGATACAGGCGATTGCAGTCCCGATGAGGACTGCCGCGTTAGGAGCACGGTCCTGTGAAATCGGTTATCGAATTCTTTCTTGGCAGATTATTTAGACATAGATAGGCTTCCATAGCGGGATCGCCTCAAATACGAAAA
This sequence comes from Spirometra erinaceieuropaei, assembly GCA_902702965.1. Classification (NCBI taxonomy): domain Eukaryota; kingdom Metazoa; phylum Platyhelminthes; class Cestoda; order Diphyllobothriidea; family Diphyllobothriidae; genus Spirometra; species Spirometra erinaceieuropaei. Next base: position 104,973 of record CACRXP010000369.1, on the reverse strand, counting down.
TGGTAATAACAGGGAATTTCGACCCTAGTAGGAAGCGTAAATCGCCTCGATAGGGGGTAGATAGCGTTTTTTCGATATACTTATATCGAGTGGATAGCGTTTTTGTCCGGCGGTTGTACATCGAGTAGATTTCGAATGATAATAATAATTTTTTATTAAAGAAACGTCGGGGCCCCATCAAAGCAAGTAAAAATAAATTTTCATGCGAATTTTAGACGAGGTAGGCGGAATCTTTACAAAATTCAATTCATAGTTTCTGAATTAATAGTCCATTGAGATATATGATTAGTGAGGTGTGGAATAAAACTCCATACAAAAATTTAAAAGTGATTTGTTTGATTTTACAAGAGAAATAAACACTTCAATAAAAATAATGATGGAAAATGCGGGCAGGAATGGCCTGCAGGTGGTGGTATATAACGGATTATAGCCGGACATCGTCAAGGCAGCAATAAATGTCAGCCTTTATGGGTACGTATGCGGGTCAGACAGGACTGGCCTGCACGTGGTATTGTATACGGGATTCAGAACTGACATCATCTGGGCCGGAGGGATACGCCGGATGAGACTATTCGCGTCCAAGAGGCCAGACGGGAGGAACCCGAACGCGGTGGGCCACAGCACGCCTCGATTTCAGCCGAGCAGTGGGGAAGGGAGGTACGACCAAACTACTAGTCGACGGTGAATAATGAGGGTTCCGAAGTGAGCGTCGACAGCCAGCATGAGGTCGGAATGCGGTAGATGACATAAAAACCGCGAAAAGCGTCGCTATGGGGGAGGAGTGATAGCAGTGGATTTAGAAACCAATTCAAAACAGGGGTTTCTAATGATATAATTAAGGGTTCCCACTTGTTTTGCCACTAAATCCCAGGAGGGCCCTTCTCGAAGTCAAGAATCTGAGCGTTAGGGAATGAGACCGTTAAAAGTGCCTCTATGCTTTCCGGTGTAGGATGTTTGCGTAATTTCGATTTGAATACCAGTAACTTAGGCGATGACCCAATTTCTGGCGGAAGATTATTCCGACGGAAGGCAATGAAGAGGAAGCCCTTAGATGTAGTACAAAGAGGCGGCGGAATCACCATGCAGGAGTTGCGCGTGGCATAAGACCGATCTCTCAGAGTGAGAGTGTCAATGTGCGGAAGACTGGAGCTAGAGTTGATGCGAAAAAGGAAGCAAAGACCAGCTTCGAGTCTTCTAACCCATAAAAAACTTAATGTTCGCCAGCAGACATATCTGAGTATAAGAAATACCGAACGAAGCTTGGGAGAACAGTATCCGAGTGAAAAACCTCTGCACAGTTTCGACTTTATTACGGACGCAGGCGTTCATTAAACCAAAGACAGGACAGCAGCACTCAAGGACAGGAAGAACAAACATTTGATAAAGTTCTAGCTTCACTTCCTCGAGGAAATATTATGTGAAATGAGCCAAAATATATGTGCGGCTTTGGCAGAGATTCTATCTGCATGTGGTGATAAAGCAAATTTATTTGTATAACACAGACCTAGGTCCTTTATGGTGAAGCATTCTGAGAGCGGGTTATTTTGAAAAATTATGGGACCAGGAACTTTGGCAGGACCAATAGACATTAAACCAAATTTGGGCGAGGAAAACTCCATCTGCCATGTTGAACTCCATCTACTTAGGCGTAGTAAATCAGCGTTAATTTTTTCAACACACACTTTGGCGGTGTCATCAAAATAGGTATGTATGTATGTATGTATGTATGTATGTATGTATGTGGGGTGTAGGGGTGTCAGCGGTGGGTTCACGTGAAGGTCGTAGTGGTCGCTCACTTGCTTGCAGGTGAGACTACGCCTAGCGTCCATTTGCTGGCACCAAACTCTCACCTGTGGCTCCACGTAGCTGGGCTCTGCTCAGCGGCCACACCCCGGGCAACCGCCTCGACCGGCGGGCTAAACCAGGTGAGGGCGCTGTGCGCTTGTGCCGCGTGCACAGTGTACTGCGGACTCCGCTGGACGTTTGGTCGGATGAAACGTGCGCCGGCGTCGCCGAGACGAGGGTCTGCCTGGTACGCCGTTGGACAGCTGCTGCCGGGATGGGTCCCCGCATCGCCTTTGCTGAGACGCGCCCACCTACGCCGACGGAGACCGCAGACCTCGGCATATGCGGTCGTTCTCCACTACAAACATAAAGTCGTGGTCCCATAGTGGGATTCGGTCGCGCCAAACAGGCACACAGGCAGCCCGATTCGGGGGGCACTGCCTGTCCCCATTACGGGGGAGGGCTTAGAAAAGGTGGTCTAAACATTGCTGGGCACCACGCCGTCTCAAGGCTAGCCAGGGCCGCAGACGTCTTATCATGGTCGAAACACTCAAAACCAAAACAACAACAATACCAATAACAACAACAACCATAATCCTTCTCCTCATCCTACCTCTTCTTCCTCTACCTCCGTCTATTCTTCTGTCTATTCTTCTCCTTCGTCGTCTTCTTCTCCACCTCCTTTCCGTCGCCCAACTCGTTTTCTCCAGACTGGCAGGGTGAGCCCGCTCACTCTGGCAGCCTGGAATGTTCGTTCCCTTTTAGACAATCCGAGGAGCAACCGACCGGAACGGAGGACGGCGCTAGTGGCACGAGAACTAGCCCGCTACAAGGTGGACATCGCCGCACTCAGCGAGACCCGATTCTCCGAACAAGGTCAACTGGAGGAGGTGGGTGCCGGCTACACCTTCTTCTGGAGTGGTCGACCCAGGACAGAGCGACGAGACGCGGGCGTCGCCTTCGCCATCCGGACCGACATCGTGGGATAACTGCCCTGTCTGCCGCAGGGAATCAACGATCGCCTGATGAGTCTCCGCCTGCCTCTCCGGCGAGGAGGCAAATTCGCCACAATCATCAGCGCCTACGCTCCGCCGATGAGCAGCCCTGACGCCGCCGCAAGAGACAAATTCTACGAGGACATGCACGCCCTCTTGGCGACTGTGTCGAAGGTGGACAAGTTGATTGTCCTTGGTGACTTCAACGCCCGCGTCGGCACAGAACATACTGCCTGGAGAGGAGTGCTGGGTCCCCACGGTCTCCGCGGCTCCAACGACAACGGCCTGCTTCTCCTCCGCAACTGCGCAGAACACCGCCTCATCCTGACGAACACCTTCTTCTGTCTGCCGGAGCGAGAGAAGGCCACCTGGAGGAATCCTCGGTCGCGTCAGTGGCACCTGCTGGGCTATATCCTCGTCCGGAGGCGAGATCAGCGGGACGTGCTGGTGACGAAAGCGATCGCGGGTGCTGACGGGTGGACCGACCATCGCCTCGTCATCTCGAAGATGCGTATTCGCCTACAGCCTCGCAGGAGACTACAAGGTAAGCGACCACCAGGCAAGCTGAATGTTGCTTTGTTGTCTTTGCCTGCTCACCGTCTCCATTTCAGCAATGAGCTAGCTCAACGGCTAGACAACCTTCCTATCGATGCCGCCGCAGACGCCCCCGATGCCGAGAACGCCTCCGTGGAGAACCGCTGGTGTCAACTGTGAGACACGGTCCAGTCGACGGCGCTCGCCGTCCTCGGTCGCGCTCCCCGCCAACACCAGGACTGGTTCGACGACAACGACGCCGCCATCAGAAATCTGCTTGCTGAGAAGAACCGCCTACACAAAGCCTACGTAGATCACCCCACTGAGGACAACAAAGCTGCCTTCTACCGCAGTCGCCGACAGCTTCAGCAACGACTGCGCGAGATGCAGGACGCCTGGACTGCTCGAAAAGCTGAGGAGATCCAAGGGTACGCGGACCGCAACGAATGGAAGAACTTCTTCTCCGCGATCAAAGCTGTCTACGGTCCGCCAACGAAGGGCACTGCTCCTCTCCTCAGCGCCGACGGCAGCACTCTCCTGACTGAGAAGACGCAAATCCTACTGCGATGGGCCGAGCATTTCCAGGGCGTCCTCAACCGCCCTTCCGTCATCTCTGACGCCGCCATCGCCCGCTTGCCGCAAGTGGAGACCAACGTTGACCTCGACCTCCCGCCATCTCTCCAGGAGATCATCAGGGCCGTGCAGCAACTCCCCAGCGGGAAAGCACCCGGATCGGACGCAATTCCTGCTGAGGTCTACAAGCACGGAGGTCCCCTACTGATGGATCATCTGACTGCGCTCTTCCAGGAGATGTGGCGTCAAGGTGAAGTCCCGCAAGATTTCAAGGACGCAACTTTCGTGCACCTATACAAGCGCAAAGGGAATTGCCAAGTCTGCGACAACCACCGCGGCATCTGCCTACTGAACATCGCCGGGAAGATCTTCGCTCGCATCCTGCTCAACCGCCTCAACAACCGTCTGGAATAGGGCCTTCTGCCGGAAAGCCAATGCGGCTTCCGTCGTCATCGTGGGACCACGGATATGATCTTCGCAGCCCGCCAACTTCAGGAGAAGTGCCAGGAGATGCGGACCCACCTGTACTCTACCTTCGTGGACCTGACGAAAGCCTTCGACACGGTGAATCGCGAAGGACTGTGGAAGATCATGCAGAAATTCGACTGTCCGGAGCGATTCACTCAGATGGTGCGTCAGCTGCACGACGGTATGATGGCGCGAGTCACGTACAACGGAGCTGTCTCAGAGGCATTCGCAGTGACCAACGGAGTGAAGCAGGGCTGTGTGCTGACGCCTACCCTCTTCAGTCTTATGTTCTCTGCCATGCTGATGGACGCCTACCGCGACGAACGCCCTGGGATCCGCATCGCCTACAGAACGGACGGTCATCTCCTGAATAACCGGCACATGAACTTCCAATCGCGCGTATCCACAGCCACCGTGCACGAACTCCTCCTTGCCGACGACTGCGCCCTGAACACTACCTCAGAAGAGGAAATGCAACGGAGCATGGACCAGTTCTCCGCCGCCTGCGAGAACTTTGGGCTGGTTATCAACACGCAAAAGACGGTGGTGATGCACCAACCGCCACCCAACTCAGCCACAGCCCCCAACGCGCCGCAAATCAACGTGAATGGGACTCAGCTGCAGGTGGTAGAGAACCTGCCCTACCTGGGCAGCACGCTCTCCCGCAACACCAAGATCGACGACGAAGTCGCCAACCGGATCTCGAAAGCCAGTCAAGCCTTCGGTCGCATCCAAAGCACAGTTTGGAATCGCCACGGTCTTCAGCTGAGCACGAAGCTGAAGATGTATATGTATATGTATATTGAAGGGTTACAGGCAGAGCCCTTGATGACCCTATTTATGTACAGTGCTTTCGCAGATTCATACTCAAAAATAAAATAAAATTTTAGGCATTCAAAATATGATTGGGTCACAGTTCAATCGTAATCATAAGGTAGTGCATAGGGTCACTGTAAATTAGTGTGGAAAATTGTCTATGACAGATTTTACAAAGCTGGCTGTGCATGGTCATGCCGTACAAGCCGATTTCTGTCGAAAACTAGACGAGCAAGTTTTCTTTTAAACACACAAACTCTGTCAGCCGACACTATCTCGCTTGGAAGCGAGTTCCACGGCCTAACAACCCGCTGGCTGAATGAAATTTTTCGTCGGTCTAAACGCGTGCGCTCATTCCCGACTTTTTATGCATGGCCGCGTAGTTGGTTTGTACGGGCGAACTCAAAGAAGTCCTCTGTTCTTAATGAGCAAATCTGGCCGCGAACAATCCGGAACGTCCAGAGTAGACTGCAGTTTATTTGCCTATAAGAGAGAGGGAATAGACCAAGCAAAATCAGCCTCACCTGATAAGACAAATGTTTTAGACCGTCAACCATCTTTGTCGCTCTGCGTTGCACCTGTTCGAGTAAGTTGATATCCTTCCTCATCCATGGTGAAGATGCTGGCATTCCATACTCTAGATGAGGTCTTACAAAGACACCAAAGAGTCTTTCAAACAGTTCGGGAGGAAATATTTACATACACGTCGAATCCAGTGTAGAGTACTAGTTGCCTTCTGGACCATCTTTCTACAGTGTTCTGATAGCCAAATAGATTTGTGGTCTTCCATACACCCAGATCTCTGTGTCTTTCTACCGTTTCTAACTTCGTCCCGTCAATATAGTACTGGTGTTTGGGAGAGGATTGCGGCTGGTGTTCCGGTTCAAGACTACGCATTTGGACACGTTAAACTTCAAAAGCCATCTGTTCTACTAAGCACACATTTTGTCGATGTTCGACTGCAACTTCTCTGTTTCATCATCACATTTGACTTCACTCCATATTTTTATGTCATCCGCGAGCACGAGAGCCTCGCAATTCAATTCGCTGATGCAGTCATTAACATAAATCAGGAAGAGTACTGGGCCTAAGACAGAGCCTGTGCGACAACAATTTCCACCTTTGCCCATCTCAAGGTAAAGTTACCAACGACGACTCGTTGTAGTCTGGAGGACAGAAAACTCCTGATCCACTTAAACATTCTTCCTTGAATCCCAACATCCCAGATCTTCTGTAAAAGAAGCCTGTGTGGGATACTGTCAAATGCCTTCTTGAAGTAAAAAATATGACATCTACTGAAAAACCCTTATCGGTAGATCGTGTCCATTTCTCGTGCGAGTAAAGAACACTCGTTAGGCAGAAGCGCCCTGGACGAAAGCCGTGTTGGGCATCGCACAATATTTTGTTCTGTTCCAGGTATTTCATCAAGTGTCTTTTGATAATGCGTTCCATTATTTTACACGCGATGCAAGTAAGACTGACAGGACGATAATTTCCGCAGTCAAGTCTTGAGCCTCCTTTGTGGATCGGGGTAATGAGTGCGCACTTCCATTCTTCCGGGAGCTCGCCGTCTTTAAATGATTTTTGAAAGATTGCAGATAAGGGTTTGCGTAGTTCATTGGCAAAATCTCAAAATGCTAGTGCGGGAATTCTATCTGGGTCAGAAGATTTGGCAGCTTTCAGCCGGAGTAGTTCAGCTCTAACTATGGTCGATGAAAAGAGTGGTTCCTCGGTTAAGGAGGGTAAGGAGGGGATAGGAGGATGAAGGCTACTATGAGGAGAGGTTGGTTGGCGAATGGATGGATGGGCAAATATAGAACTAGTTTCTCGGGTGAAGACGGACTGAAAGAAGTCGGAAAGGAGGGACTCTTTGACCTGTCATCAGTCTCTACTTTCCTATCTGCAGACATAAGAGCAGGGATTAGCTCCTGAGTCCTTTTAGTACTTCGTATATAACCATATAGAATTTTCGGATGCCCCAACGGATTTCGAAGTATGTTCAGTGCAGCTTTGAGGCCTCACTTTTACAAATGGTTTGCTGCTGCTTATATTCCTGTAAGTGTCCTTCGTAGCCAGTTTGTCTGTAACGCCTCCCCAGACGATAACTTTTTCTGAACGAGGCTTTTAAATCCGGGTTTATCCATTTTGGGTGGTTTGTGAGTGTCTTTCTTCTGAGAGAACAATTGGAATAAATAATCTCTTTCAGTAAGGAACTGAAAGTATTCCAGTTGTCGTTTGCTCGACCATGCAGTTCAGTCTCCCATGATATAGCTGCCACTCCCCTCATGAGCGAATGTTCCCCTTTCCAGATGTTTCTCTTACACCTATCGAGTTTGACGGGTTTGGAAAACAGTGAGTACTCGAAGTAAAACTTGATGTGGTCGCTTGACCCTAAGGGCTGTCGGTCCTGCGGCTTTAGCACATTTTCCTCCTCTCAGGTAAAAATAAGATCAAGGACGTTTGACTGCTGTCCTTCCCTGAACCGTGTTCCAAAGGGCACATTCTGGCAGAGAAGTTTATCCGTTGCCCATTGTAGTAGTTTGGGATTAAAGCTGTCTTGCGGCCCTTGTGCAGTCCACGTTAGCCAATCAATGCCAGGAGCGTTAAAATTTCCAAAGATAAGGACATCTTTTTTCTCGCTAGCTTTGAACATTTCGGATATTAGCATGAGATCTTGGACAGAAGTATGGTTCGGTAAACGGTACACCAACGAAAGCGTCAGTGATCGGACATTCAAAGTAGATATGCTAACGATAAGCTGTTCCACATCCCGTACCGGTCTATGTACATCAGCCATAGCGCTCAGCTTGCAAGTAACATAAATTATGACTCCTCCTCGGCTAAGTCTATCTCACCTGAATTGCTGATATCCTCTAAGGGATATTTCTGAATCTGCGATATCTTCTGTAAGCCACGTTTCTGTGAATTCCATAATGCCTGGCTTAATTTCATCAACTAATTCTCTTAGTTCGTCTAGTTTGTTGAAGAGACTTTGCACATTTGCGGAGATAACCTTCAATGACTGTTTCGTTGAAGAGGCCCGGTCTTCATTGTGACGGGTTCTGACCACAAGAAAGACCCCTTTGTCTGGACTATTTGTCCATTTTTGATCTCCAGCCCTATCTCTCCTCTGCCAATTCTCTCCTTCAATTCTGATCTCTGTTCTCTCATTTCCAGTCTTTCCATCAGTTCATAGTCCAATTGAAAAAACACTTCCTTGTGCGAGTTGCTTAAGGTCGTTCTACTTTCTAACAAAAGCGCTGCTTGGGCTTCGTTTTCCAAAATAACTTTCGGGGGTAGATAGATAGATAGATAGATAATTTTATTAAAGACCCGTCGGGGTCCCATCAATGCAAGTTAAAAGAAATTTGCATGCGAGTTGTAGACGAGGTAGGCTGAATCTTTACAAAATGCAATTCATAGTTTCTGAATTAGAAGTCCATTGAGAAACATGAAGATTGAGGGGTGAAAAAAACTCCTCGGAAAAAGTTAAAAATGACTGGATTAATTTTACAGGAGAAAAAACCCCTCTTTAAAAATAATAACAGAAAAAAAGCGAGCAGGACTGGCCTGTAGGTGGCGGTATATAACGGAATGTTTTCGCTCATCGTCAGGGTATCAATAAATGTCCGCCTTCATGGGTACGAATGTGGGTCAGACAGGACTGGCTTGCAAATGGCATTGTATACGAGATTCACAACTCAGATCGTCTGGGCCGGATTGGTACGCCGCGTCAAAGAGGCCAGACGAGAGGAACCGAGAAGCGATCGACCACAGCACGCTTCGAGCTCAGCCGAGCAGTGAGGAAGGGAGGTACGACCGAACTACTAGTAGACAGTGAATACGGAGGGTTCCGCCGTGAGCGTCGACAGACCGCATGAGGTCGGAATGCAGGAGATGACATCAAAAACCGCGAAAATTGTCGCTGTAGGTGGCGGTATATAACGGAGTGTTTTCGATCATCATCAGGGTATCAATAAATGTCCGCCTTGATGGGTACGAATGTGGGTCAGACAGGACTGGCTTGCAAATGGCATTGTATACGGGATTCACAATTGAGATCGTCTGGGCCGGATTGGTACGCCGCGTCAAAGAGGCCAGACGAGAGGAACCGAGATGCGATCGGCCACAGCACGCTTCGAGCTCAGCCGAGCAGTGAGGAAGGGAGGTACGACCGAACTACTAGTAGACAGTGAATACGGAGGGTTCCGCCGTGAGCGTCGACAGACCGCATGAGGTCGGAATGCGGGAGATGACATAAAAAACCGCGAAAATTGTCGCTATGGGGGGAAGGATAGCGATGGATATAGAAACCAATTAAAAACAGGGGTTTCTAATGATATAATTAAGAGTTACCACTTAATCTACCACTAAATCCCAGGAGGACCCTTCTCGAAGTCAAGAATCTGAGTGTTCGGGAATGAGACCGTTAACAGTGCCTTTACGCTTTCCGGTGTAAGATAGCTGCGTAATTTCGACTTGAATATCAGTTACCTAGGCGATAATCTAATTTCAGGCGGAAGATTATTCCAAAGGAAGGCATATTTGGAAGCAAAGAAGAGGGAGCGCTTAGATGTAGTACAAAGAGGCGGCGGAATCACCATGCA
>CACRXP010000369.1:71066-95189 GCA_902702965.1 Spirometra erinaceieuropaei | reverse complement strand
AAGAAAGCACTAAACAACTCCGCCTTGTCAGTGTCATCGGTGAGGAAGACTTTGTTATCATTTAGCATGGGTGGAAGTTCATGACCCCGCTTAGAGGAGGACCGATGACGGAAGATGTTAGCGACGGATTTGCCAGGGTTCGAACCACTGAGAGCAATTGATTCTCTTTGCCTGTCGCGCGCTTGGCGCATCCTTGAGGCCATCTCAAATATCTCTGTGATTCTAAGATGAACAGATAAGGAACTAGTGGATGGGTCACGCAGTTGTCGCCTCAACTTTTTTAGTCTGTTCTGAAGAAAATGAGGAACAAGAGAATCTGAAGAATTAGGCTTGAGATATCTACGCGGCACAAACTCTAGAATGTCCTTGGAAACATTGGACATGACATCACGAAGAATGGTTACATCGCTACAAGTGAGGAAGCCACACCAATCCAAGGATCTCATATAGTTATTTATTAAGTCGCTATCTACGCAGTCGTAGTTCATGAAAGTCTGAACAGCGCTTGTCTTTTTTGAAAAGGCAAGCGGTAGGCAACAATGAATTAATACGTGGTCACTGTCAAAGAGGTCCTTTTTTAAAGCAACAGAAAGAGGAGCAATGTCATTGGTAAAGATTAGATCTAAAATGTGATTATCTCTTGTTGGAGAGCTCACCAGTTGGGACCAATTAGAAAAATTGATAATATCCTGAAAGGACTGGAATCTGGGTGGGCAGCTATTGGAAACCCAGTCAATTTCAGGAAGGTTAAAATCCCCAGTGATTATTTTAACATCAAAAGCAGCTTCCGAAATTAATTTAAAGATTTCACAGAGTTGTGAATCATCACTGGCTAAAGAATTTGGGCGATTGTAGATACAGCCAATAATTGCCTTTCTTTGTGGCGAGAGAATAACAGATGCAAAGCAGAAGTTTCCCGCGAATGAGGAAACATCCAAGTAATAGGGAGAGTGCTTTAGGTAGGATTTAAGATAAAGAAGACAACAACCCCCACGCCTAGTCGTGCGGTCTTGGCGGTAAAAATCGAAGTCATCTATGAGAAGGGCAGAGTCAGGAATTAGAGAATGTGTCCAAGATTCTGTTACACATATAATATCAGGCGTCATTTCCAGAGCAATGGCTCTGATTTGGGCCATCTTGTTTATAACAGACCTGGCATTCAATAATATAATATCTAATGTGTTTCGAACGGCAATGCTACTTTCGACGGTATTTAAAAAAAATTGGAGGCGGATATGTAAGCTGCGAATTAATGAAACTTGGAGAATAAGTACCAGTTAATTTTGAGTTATTGACGTATGGGGAGTCAGCAAGAGAAGGCTGAGTATGAGACCTAAAGGAGGTGGGGATATAGTTTTCAAACATTGGAATGCTAGGGGAGTTAGAACATGGATAGACTTGTTGGTAGTTAAATAATGGAGGAAGGGGAGGAGGAGGAGGAGGAGGAGGAGGAGGAGCAGGCGGAGGAGGGAGGCTAGAAGGAAAGTAGGGGCTAATGGGTAAGGGTAGGCCACTAAAAGAATGAAATAGTGGGAAACCAGGTCTAGATTGGAAGTCAAAGGAGATAGGTTGACGTACCTGAGAGCAATTGGCCTTAAGTGGTGGGAAGCCTGAACTAGGTTGGGGCATAAATGATTTAGGGCAATTCATGTATGAATTAGTTGCTGGATATATAGTAGGGCTTTGATAAGTAACCGGTACGCAGGACTGAGAATTATTCGAGGATATAATTGGAGCTGCGGGATTTGTAGACGTGCTGGGCTGAGCAGACTTGTTAGATCTAAGAGAAGGCGTAGTACCTCCAAATGGAACTGTACTACCTTTCTTTTGGGTCGGAGTCTGATTCAATTTTCGAGTCTCACCGTTCTGACGCCAAGCCACAGGTGACTGAGCTGTAGACCTTACAGCACCCAGTTGGACAATAGAAGTTATCGGTCTAGCTGATGTAGACGGACTTTCATGTGTCTCGGCGTGACTATCCGGAGGATACGAAACGACAAATGGGGCTGCTGCTGCTGCTGCTGCTGCAAGTTTAGGGGCAGGCAAATGCGTCAAGTGGTTCGAGTGAGATGGAGATGTCGGAGAAAGAGGAAGGAGGGAGTCAGATGTCGCAGGAGTAGGAGAAGCTGAATCCTTACGGCCACTTGTATTATGACCGAGTTGGGGAGCATTAGACTGAGAAGCTGAATCCTTACGGCCACTTGTATTATGACCGAGTTGGGGAGCATTAGACTGAGAAGCAGTAGGTTTACGTGAGAATAGAGACCCCATTCTACGCTCCATAGGAGTAAGATCATGACAAAGGAAAAATTTTGCCTTCTCTAGGTACGCAGTGACACGCTCTCGATGAGTAAAGATTGTGTCAACCTCGATTGATGAAAACAATTTGACTAAGATGGGTGTATTTGTACTACGGGAGGACAAGCGTTTGGCATCAGCTATTTTATAGTTGAAACCACATGAATACAGGAAACTGGTCGCAACATCAATTGGCCGAGCAGATCGAGGAACATTTTTTAGCAGGAAGTTGTAAGAACGCTTCTGTCTATCACTAGATTCACTGGCGATCAGGTGAACAAGTGAGTCGAGACGCCTACATTCCTCAGAGGGAATATCGGAGATGTTCCCGTCGAATAAATGCACAAGAATTGTCAGCAAAGAGCCAAACTTTAGCATAAAGTCATTGCACCTGTCAGGTGCAGACAGATTAAGCTGCCGACCAATTACAACGGGTGACGACTGACTAGTAATATCATCTGACATAGATTTAGGTAAAGCTTCTGACTTACGTTTAGTTAGGCCATGTTTACTTACAAGAGCCGAGAGCTTACGTCGACCAGTGACTTTTGGTCTCATCTTGTCTTGAGGCAATTTGTGATTAAGAAAACTTATGGCAGACATGTTGACTGAATTTCGGCTAGGGGCTAACGATGTAAAAATAAATTACAACAGTTAGAGAGAAATCGGATGCACAAAATGAGAATTGCAAATTGCGATTAGTGAACAGCGGGCGTAGACTAGCAAAACTCGAAAGGAGATGGCAGCGGGCAGTACTTAGAGAAAAGGCCTGTATTTAAGGAAATTCAACCAAAAAACGGGTACTAAAATCGTTAGATCTCACAGAAAAACCACTAAAAATAATATCCTCCACTTATCTTCAAATTTAAAACCAGCGGGTCTTGGGGATGTTTTTAGGTCACGATTTGGGTCCACTCTGTCTAGTTGGAAGACTTTTTTAACGGTGAATATTTTTCCATCCTTCAGGACGGCACCGGCTTACTAATGGAGAAGGTCTAGGCCGTGCGTCACTCGCTCCTTCGGAATGCAGGATGTGGACTCTGGGGCTCTCCTTATGTAATATTTTGCTTAAGATTTATGGAAGAGCTCATTACTGTCCCGTCCGCGCTAGGACGATATCATGCTACTGTAGTATTCCCGACGGCTGTTGGCACTTCGACATTTGACTGATTTTCGGCAAGCGTAGGGAGTTTAGGGCATGGATTTTCACGTGACGTACTTGCTCCGGCAGTGGAGCTCTTATAATCATTACCCTGTTGCAATGTACTGCACGAAGGCTTATCGTTTCCTTTTCCATTAACGGATTGGTAAGGGCACTTTCTAGATGAGTTAGCCTTGTGAAGAAGTGGAGTAACAGCATTGCCTTCCAAGAATAACGGCGAGTCGTTGTTGTTTCTAGCAGATCTTCTAAGGGTCACCCTGGCTTTCCCAACTTTAGTGTTTGATGATTTGGCAGGTTAAGTTACTATAGTAAGTTATGAAACCTGACTTCTTTTTAATGCATGAACGTCGACCGACACATTATCCACCGGTATTAATTTGTCTGTAGTGTCCCCTGGCGACATAACACGCTTCCTCTTCCTGACTGACTTTGAGTTTTCCGCGCCGGTGCCTTTATTAGTAGGAATTTCGTCACTTATCATTCGGAAATCTGGCGGATTATTTGGTAATTCTATCTGACTGTGCTCCTGAATAGCCATAGTGATGTCCGTCAGTAAGCCCTGTTTCTCTTCTAGCGTCTGGACTCGCCTTCCAAGTTACTCACAGCCGACACAGCGACCGACAAGCGCAAAATCCGTCCCGTCTGTCATACAGTTTTCAAGGCCACTTGACAGTGAATTGGATTTTATTTTGTCTCTTGTCTCGTGGAGCATGTTGTGCTTAACCCCCTGGAGTCTAATGCCTCCAGCGGCATTTTATGGCAAGAGAGTGCTTATGAACTAAAGACCGTTCTCAGCTGCTCTTCTGCAGTTAACAAACTAATCTGACCAGCGTCCGGCCGTTCGTCGGAAGTGTAGTGTTTAACATCCTAGCCTCCGGATCCGCAGGCAACGGGATCAAATCCCGATTGCGCAACTTTTGTGGACGCGTTTTTTTATAACTGATTGGCTCATTGCCGATTGCTTTCAGACTCGTCAATCAGAGTGGGACAGGAAGTTTTCGAGAATTTTAAGAATAAACAATTTGCCAATTATGAAGTCTAATATTTAATTTAATTTATTAAATGCCAGTTTACAGGCATTGTCAAGGGAAGCGATTAAACACAAATCCAACAAGCAGTGAAAAAAAACTCCTGAAGAATAAAAATATAGTTGATGATGGTTTTTATTGGTTTGGAGGGTTCAGAATAAAAAATAACTGCTGGCGATAGATTTTCGACGGTAAAGAAGGGGGATAGGGGGTTGCACGGTATCGGAGATCATCGAACGTCAATTCCTTTCATGAAGTTGGGGACAGTCAAAGTAGAGGCGTTGAGGAACAGCTGGTGAGACCGGTCATAGTGTTCAGAGGCCACAAACGCCATCGCTACAGTAGAGTCGATCAGTGGATACAGAACCCAAAATTTGAGGAAGCTTTTCGGAATGCAAAAATCGAGTAACAGTTCTCTTAAATTAAGGATAATTTTGCAGAGTTTTCACACTCATTGGTAGTTTATTGCAAATAGCAATTGCATTTACAGAATAGATCCGACGATATTTAACAGTACGTGCCAGAGGCAGAAATAAAAAGACCTCACGGTGACTGTTACGTCGTGGGTGGATATGATGTCTTAAAGAGGTGAGTGGGTTAAATGTGTGACTATATAAGAGTTTAAATAGCAAAAATAGTCCCTTTTGTAATCTACGGAACCATAAAGGATCAAGGCCCGTAAGCCGGCAACGTTCTTGGTAAGACAAATGTCGGTGTTCCGCGGCTAAAATTCTCTTGGTGAAAAAGTGTTGAACGGATTCTACTTCCTTCCGCTCAGCAGCACGCATGAGTCTAAATAGAAACGAACAGTATTCCAGACCAGGTTTAACGTACATATTGAAAAGGCGCATTCTGATGTCCCTAGTTTTAAAGGTTCGGAGGATAAACCCGTCGTTCTGTGTGCTTTGGAGACTATAAAGGCACAGTGCTCCGAGAGATTGGGACTCTTGGAGTATGATATGCCCAGATCCTTAGTAACGTTGGACACATTTATGGAGTGACCTTCAATATTAAGTTGAGGTTAGTGGTCGTCGCCAACCAACATGACTGAGCACTTATGCCAAGAAAGAGAAAGACGCCATGTGCGGTAGCACTGGGCGAAAGCCTGTAGATCGCTCTCGAGGAGCTCATACACGATGTCATGATCTGCCGGCTTATATCGATATGCAACATTAAGATCATCGGCATGCATTAAGGGCTTACCATTCTGAAATAAATCGGGTACATCATTAACGAAAATGCAAAATAAAAGCGGCCGAGTACACTACCCCGAATGAATCCACTCCTCACACGTGTGGAGTTGGAGATAGTATTGGAAATCTTAACTCGTTGTGTACGAGTGCCCAGGTAAGAGGATATAAAATTCAGAAGTTTGTCACCTATCCCGAAAGAGGACATAGTCAAAGTAAGAGAGTTGACAGGTGTCACATGATCCATGCTGAGCAGCTCTCAGTAGGCTATTCACTGTTAAGTGACACATCATCTTCTCTTTGAACAATGTCTCTAAGATCTTCGAAACTGCGGGGAGGTGTTTATTGGTCGAAAGTAATCAAATGATGAAGATTTGCCGTGCTTAGGAATGGGCAGAATGTGTGATTCATTCCGCAAGGTAGGAGAGGTTTCAGGTTCAAGAGCAAGAGGGACGGGAAAATCGTATTTGCATGGGCTTTTAAAATGCTTACTGGGACACCATCAGGTCCTGGATTATAAGGTTGACGAAAACTCCGAATCGCATTAGTCACATTTCACAGAGTGAAAGTTATAGTTTCTGGAACTGCCCAGCCAATGGCTGGATGGTCGGAAGCGGAATGGTCGAGACTTCAATGAATAATGTCGGACAGGAAAACATTGAGGCTATCAGAGATTTACTGGGCATCAACTATAGGATTTCTGAGAAAGTCTCGGAGGATGGGATGCTGCGTCTTTCGGTGAGTTCGTATTTTTCTAGAGAAAAGTTTCGAGAAATTAAACGAATGGTTTTCGGTAAAATGGATATTTCGGCCAGCTGTTTTTCTTCAGACAATCTCTTAGCCCTCTTAAGTATATCACAAATCAAGGGCAGAACAGAAACATCGTTCTGAAGCTGGAAACGACGATCAAGCCTGCGCAATCTGCGATGAAAGGGTAAGGGTAGGTAAACCTCATCCCCACCATTAATAATTTTCTTTCGGGGGACAAAACGAGAAATAAGCGGATCCAAAATTTCGTACAGATTTGCAGTGCAAACATTTACCTCCGAACTAAGGAAGAAATCAGTCCAGTCGTAGGAATACAGGTGTCTTAATAATTTGGTTGAGCGAGTTGGTCGGAAATCGCGGAAAAAGTTATACTTTGGGGACGACGATTTGTCAGCCTCGAATTCCAACGTTGAAACACATATGTCTTGGTCTGAGCCCCGAGTGGACCTAGGGATGGCACTAACGAGTGCATGCAGCCTCTACAGAAAATAAGGTCAAGTATGCTTGAGCCTCGGGTGGGAAAATCGACAACCTGATTCCACATCCCAACATCTACAGCCTCAAGAATGTCTTAGAACCTTCTCGGGCCTGAAGGCGGAGACCAGCGGACTTCGGGAAGATTAAAGTCACCCGCAACCATTTTATACTTAATGCTTAAGTCGGCCGCAGCATAAAAAGCCTGTGAGTGTAAACGATCAAAATTGTCGTTGGCATTGGGAGGGCGATAGACGCGGCCAACGAGTAAGGAGAACTAATTTTTAGTGCAACCTGGAGCCAGCAGCTGACTTCTACTGCGGAAAAATGCGGGAGGTCCAACGGCAAAAATGTAAGTGTTTGCTTAACGTAGACGCAGCTGCTCTCACCACGGCTATATTGGCGATCATTTCGGGTGCAATTATAGCCTAAAAGAGAGAGTTCGGAGTCAGCTACTGAGGCTGATACCCACGTCTCAGTTACTTAAACAATATCTGGACAATGGACAAACACCTGAGTCTGAAGCAAAGGCATCTTATTAAGCAACTACCTGGCATTTAAAACAAAATTTTTGAAGGGAAAGGCTGTTTGTTTCTGAGGGAAGTGGGTTACATCGTCGAGTTCTGGGCTGCCCACGGAGCAAATGGTCCAGATGCAACCATCCGGTTTTGCAAAAAATTTTGTGGCATCGAAAACTTCTGCGTGGATAAAAAGGGGTAGGACTTGGGGGAGAAAATGACGGGCAGGTGAACTGGTAGCCATTGTAAGCTAACTAATTTTCAACTGGAAATCCGCGGGACAGATACTGTAGCGTATTCCCGCCGGAACAAACGGAGGATCGGATGAGTTAACTGACTCAGTATGGACATTATCATGAGGAATAAATTGGTAAAACGGCCGTGGAGGAAATGAGTTAGGGGACGGGGGACGCTTTGTTTCCATTGGAGCAAGAGTTTTAGTAAACGGCGGAAAAATCGGCATATTCGGCCTAAATCCCTCGTAATGAGGGCTGGGGGCAGTTGGAAGCACGCTACGTTTTGAGTCGGGGTATTGGAGGCACTGTTAGCCGATTGTGGAGGAAAGGTTTTATACTGGTACTGGATTTTTCGGGTGTCCGAGTGGCTAATACAGTAATTGGATTTGTCTTAAACTTAGACACACGCTTAGGCCTACTAGGCGTTGCTGGGGGAGTCGATAGTGGCGTGTTTATACCAGGCGTGATGGTGTGTTTAAAGAGCTCAACATTAAAAGTAGTCGAATTCCCTACGGAATTGACTATGCCGTGATGTGCAGATGCCGCAGATGTTGTTGTAGAGGACTTATTCAAATGCAAATGCGATTTTCCCATCCATCTTTTGCGAGATATGCAGTCCCACTGTCTAGATTAATACCTATCCTACTTTGTGAAATGAGTCGCACATTTTCAATAGAAGCGAACAGACGAGTGCTGGGACGCAGTCTTGAAGAATAAGGCACGAGCGTCTGGACAAGAGCTTTATTAGCCTGACGTTTCGAATTCCTGCTCGAATCCTTCATCAGAGACATAAGCAGATAAGGTTGATTCATGTGCATGCGACTGCAGTATTTATAGGATGCAGTAGCCATGCTACCGCATACCTATGATTATTTACGGCTCTCTCCCATTCATCAGGGATCGTTGCACGTGGCGTAATGGCCGATGTTCGCGTCGTTAATTGCTGCAATTTAATTACATGCGTTAGACGTTGGTGTGATGATTGCTCGACCATCTGACGCGCTGACCCGGGTGTCGGGAAGAGTGTTCACCTCTGCACTCCCCGCGTGGCTTGTTACACCACCTAGGCGAAGTTGTAGCACGGAGTATGGAGTGGGAAGATCTTTGCATTTGTTGATGGACTGGGGTCCAGTAAACCATGATTTCAGTAGCTCCCGGCTCACGCGGTTGTTACCTCTTGCGAGAATTTCGGCCTCATCGAATTTGAATGTGTGGCCGGATCTCGTCGAATGATCCGCAACTTGAGAGCTGGCGTCATTTCTGCGCACCGCTGCCGCGTGTTCGGTCATTCTCGTTCGGAGCTGTCTTCCGGTTTCTCCGACATAGTTGCTTTGTCCGCAACTGCACCAGATCCGATAAAAGACTCCAGACATTTTTAGCCGTGGCAGTGGGTCCTTCGGTTTCATGATCAGACGCCTGATGGTTGCCTCCGGTCTGTGTGCCACTCTAACCCAAATTGGTGCGAGAAGGCGGCCGACAGCTTCCGAAACGTTCTTGACATACGGAAGTGCCCGCCAAGATTTGGTGTCCGTGCGGTTAGGCCTTTCGTCCCTTTTGCGTATGCACCGGTCGACGAAGTTGCGCGGGTAGCCATTGGCTTTGAAGACCCGTCGGAGGTATTGTAGTTCAGCAATCTTGTCTTCCGGCTCACTGTAGTGCGTTTCGACACGCCGACAGAGCGTCTTTACACAACTGCGTTTGTGACTGATTGGGTGGTCGCTGTTGAAGTTCAGTACTTGCATCGTATTTGTCGCTTTACTGAACACTTTGGTCTTTAGTCCACCACAATCCTTGCGGCATACGAGGACATCCAGGAAGGCCAGCTGGTTGTTCTCTTCTTCCTCCATCGTAAGACCGAATTCGGACGTTCCTTGAATGTCAGCAGTTGATCCCGATCGATAACTACGAAGGTATCATCCACATACCGGGCCCAGAACTTCGGTCTGTGGTTTTGGAAGACCAGCGACTCCAACCGTTGCAGGACCGCCTCGGCGATGAACCCCGAAATCGGCGAACCCATTGGTGTGCCCTTCACTTGTTCTTAGATTGTCCCGTCGAAAGTGAAGTAAGTCTTGAGACAGAACTTCAAGAGCTGAAGGACTTGGGCGCGTCCAAGACGATTCTGCGTTTTATCGTTTTTGCTTTGTAGAAGCAGCTCGATTGTCTCGATCGCCAGGTCCTGGGGAATAGAAGTAAAAAAGGATGTAACATCAAAAGATGCCATGACCTCATTTGGATAAATGCTTACCCCTTTGAGTTTCTCCAGGAATTGTGCTGACGAAAAGACCGTGGTGTCTGACTCAGCGGTCAGGAACTTGAGACGCCGGAACAGCCACTTAGCCAGTCCGTACGTTGGAGTACCTTTGAGCGACACGACGGGTCGGAGAGGAGCGCCGTCTTTGCGCACCTTAGGGAGGCCATAGAATCGGGCCAAAGCCGTATCTTGGGGTCTCGCCATGCGTCTGTTGGTCGGTGTTATTGCACCCGAGTTCTCCAAGTAAACAACGTAGCATTGATTTCGCGTGTCAGCGCTTTGACAGGGTTCATTGCACATGGGGCATAGAAATGTCGGTTCTCCAGTAAGCTGTTCGCTTTTTGAAGGATGTCTGTCCTTTCCAGTACAACCGTGCAGCGCCCCTTGTCCTCTGGCACGATGACCAAGTCTTTGTCGGTCTTGAGTTCTCTAAGCGCATCACGTTCGACCTTGGAAAGCACTTCTCGCGGCCTGTGGACCATTAGGAGAGACCACACTTGGTGTCGGATGAGGCTCTTTGTCTCCTCCGTTGCCTCCGTCTGAGAAAGGATTGATTCCACTGCTGCAATCATGTTAACAGGTTTGGCGTCAGTCGTGTTAAATGAAGTTTCGTGCCTTAAAACCTGAATCTGATCCTTCTTCAGCTCCTTTGACCACAGGTTGCGCGCCAGTTTGTCGTTTCTGGGCGACGTTGGATTGGGCAGCTTTTGGAATTTGTTCTCCAGTGTGGCGTCGCTTATCATTGTCTGTTCGCGGGCTTGTTCAGCTATCCTCAGCAGGAGCAGATTTATGCCGATCTCACCCATGAACTCACAGCATCTGGTCTTTTCTTGGTCAATCCTTTGACGGTTCTTGCGAAGTGTCGCGTGGCAATCTTGGAGGAGCACTCGGATCATCCTTCTGTCATGTTGAAATACTGCTCGTCTCGCCAAATTTGTGTTAACCGGAGGCTTGTTTGAAACACATTTCGGCAACACATCATTGTCGAGACACCTGTGAAGAAACCCGATCTGCGAATACGTGGAGGCCTCCCGAAGGGCGAAGGTTTCCCATCGCTGTGCCGATTGGAGCGCATCGCGCCCACTCCCACGCATGGCCAGCCTACGTAATTTGATCACTTTCGGCCCATAAACATCCTTGATGTCGTTTTAAAAATCTTAGAGGCGCTGATCAAAGATAAGATGATGTGTCATTTAACAGATAATAACCTACTGGACGCTGCTCAGCATGGACTGCTTAAAGCTCAGTATTGTGACACCTGTCAGCTCTGCTTCATCGATCATGTTCTCCAATCTACGGACCATGGTTTTTCACTTTACACAGTCTAGTTCAAATACCATTGTTGACTATGCTCTTCTTCTCTTGAAACTGTCCGCCATCGGAATGTGTGGTAAACTTTTGAATCTTATATCCTCTTACATATATGCTCGTACACAACGAGCTAAGACTTCTAATGCTATCTCAAACCTCACATGTGTGAGGAGGGGAGTCATTCAGGGTTTTGCAATCGAGCCGCTATTATTTTGCCTTTTTGCTAACGATAAAACAGGTTTATTTCAAAATGGAAAGCACTTCAAGTTAGCCGATGATCTGAAATTTGCATATACGTGTAATAATAATTTTTATTCAACATCCGTGGGGGTCCTATCGTAGAAAGAAAAAAAAACTTCTACATTAATTTTAAAATTAGAGATCTGGCAGATCACAACATCGTGCATGAGCTCCTTAAAAGTGACCTACAGGCCTTTTCTCAGTGGTACCTTGCATGGCACTTTTTTTCTTTCTTTGCATGAGAATTCAGTCATGGTGGTTGGCTACGACCGCCAACCTCAACTAAGTATTGACGGTTACGACACAAATGTGCCTGGGGTTATTAAGAATCTGGGTGTATTATACTCCAAGAGTCTCAATCCTTCGGATCACTGCGCCCTGATAGTATTCGAAGCACGTAGAATGACTAAGCTTATCCTTCAGAACTTTAAAACCAACGATATTATAATGTGCTTTTATGACATGTGCGTTAGACCTGACCTGGAATACTGTTCGTTTTTATTTAGCCTCATGCGTGCTGCTGAGGGGAAGACAAAATAATCCGATTAAAATATTTTTAATAGGAGGGTTTTAACGCCGGAACTCTGGAATTTAACTTAACAAGAAAGTTCCTGACCTGCGAGCCTTAATCCTTTGTGGTTTCGTAGATTACAAAAGGGACTGTTGCTGCTATATTTATTTCAGTTTCAGTTTGTTTGGAAAGGATAATAGGCAATGCCTTTGAAAGTCCTAATGATTAAATGTCAGCACATTAGCTGGAAGTGTGCACGAACAATGAATATATCCATCTCCTAAATGATAATCAATTCACTTGAGCAACATTGTCTCAGCGAAATAATTGCAGGAGGTCGCGGAATACTTAGCTCAGGCTCAGACTGTCGAAGGGAAACAGAGGACACAAATAATCATCCAAGCGTTTCTTGAAGGGTTACAGGGACGTCGGCCCCGCGGTTGACTGAGGCTGGTCGTTCCATTTGACCACTACCCTTTGCGTGAAAATTCGGAACGAAGATTCAGCCTGAACATTTTTGTCCGCGCGAGGACTGTGCGAAAGGCGCTCTTGAAACATGTCCTCAAAGCGTAGTCCATGCTCAAGGCCGTGTATATCCTTATAAACCAGAATAAGATCATCTCATTGCTGCCTCTAACACAGAGAATAAATTAAGGCAATACAGTCTTTCTATGTAGGATTCGTTTCTTAAACTGTTCACCAGCTTCGTTGCACGACGCTGTATTCTTTCGAGGCATGCTTCGTCCATTATTAGCCATGTCCGTCACTCTTTTATGTCATATTTCAAATAAGGCCGATTAAAGGTGCCACAAAATCTTCTAAAAAGGTCTTCTTCGAAGGTTACGAACGCCTTTTTAATTGCATGGAGCACTCCCATGGCGTTTTTTACAGCCTTTTTTCCTTGCAGTGCTGGTTTCATGTCGCTCTGTATCCACACGCCGAGGTCCTTCTGTGGAGATTCTGCGGGAAGTCTAATTTCCTTCAGGTAACGTGTCTTCAGGCCCCCAGTTGAATGACAGTTGGTTGGTTGCATATAAAGGGCGGCCCACTTCTTCCCATTGAGACCCAGAAGACATTTCTCCGACCATGCTTGCAGTCGGTGTACATTATCTTGAAGGGCTCTCTGATAATTTGGACTCGCAACGACTTGCCAGACTGGACTGCGCTGTTAAATGTACCATTGAGACAAGATTTAATAAAGTCTGGAATGTTTTCAAAGCACCGTCCAGCATCCAATTTTCAGACTTTTCCTAATAACATTTCCCTATTTCGTGATATTGGTGCATATTCTATGAAGAAAATGATACTTCAAAAGGACACCAGTGTCTTTCGAAAACATGCTTTGTTCCACATATCGGAAAACACAAACAATACATTTTAATTTACTGCTTTGCAGGTATACCCACCAAATGTTGTACGAAATCAAGACGCGCACATTTGTGTTAAGGTTGAATTAAATTGACAAAATCTAGAGAAACCATATTTGTATAGAAAAGAGGTTAATCACAGCAGCAGCTCGACCACTTTATTTGATAACCAACCGAAAATAAAATGGGTAATGCTTTGGTAAAAGTGGCCGCTTTAACGGAACACTTAAATATAACTAACGACGAGATTTTCATTGTTGTCGAAACACTAAATTACTCCGTATTGGCGAGTAAAAGCATGGTCGAAAGATACGTTATAAAGCAATCGGCATCTTGCGAACTTCTCACTCAAACTGCTGCCTGGACTCAAGCCTAAGCGACTGTCTTGCGGGATGTTGTTTTACTGACTCACCAATGAGTTTTAGACCTTGAGGCAGCTGTTCAATACTCGACCTCCACACCGAAGCTGACGATGTCTCCGCCAGACTCAATAAGTGTTGCTATTCCACCATACCACTTCATCCATGTTTTGGATAAAAACACGAATGTCACGAGACTAGTTTCTGGTCCAGTCACCTTCTTTAGGAAGGACCATGAAAAGTAAGTTAACTCTTTGCTTATACCGGTCTAGAATTGTCAAAATGCCCCAACGGATGATTACCATAACACCGAAGGAATACTGCATAATATCGAACCCCGTGAAAAAAGACGAGAATGGGAACGTCATAATGGATGAATATGGCCAGGCCTCGTTGGCCTATGGTGACGAGGAGTACCGTTTTGCCCAGTCCCCCTTTCCGTTGTATCCTGGTGAAGAGCTCCTGAAGGAAGTTACGCCTCTTACGGTTCTTTCCCAAAACAAGGCCCTTCTGCTGTCTGCATTAGTAGACTTTAAATCGGAGGACGGTGTTGACCGCGTGGCTGGTGAACTGTGGCTTTTCGAAGGTCCTGGTATGTGATTTTGCACATAAAGAACACCACAATTTGGAGGTAGCTCTTGTAAAGATAGGTCTTTAAAAGATGTCCTTCTCAGGAATGCGAATCCGCCAGTACGTTACGGTTACAGGCGTTTCATCAATTTAGAAGAAACAATCAGCTCATGAGCTGATTGTTTATGATGGTGTCTTACGATCATGTATACGATCGTATACATGATTGCTGTAGCAAGTGTGCGTGCGCAAGACTTATCAAGTTTTCCGCCCTGTTCCGTGTCTGCTCGCCGAGGACCGGCATGAGTGTAAACCATCACAAGATATATCTTAGGTCAGTATTATATTATACAATATCGTATTTGAGGATTCTACTACTCGGACCGTAAGTATTGACTGAGAAGACATTTATACCTCAACCCTTTCACAAAAAAATCAAAATTATCTTCAACGTCGTTTTATTATATATGCATTGGAATGGAAAGCTGGGGTCTTCCTCTTCAACAGGCGGGAGTTTCTTACGTTTTCAATAACGATTCTCCATTTATTCCGACCGTTAGATGTTTACGGGCTTTGTGTTTATCTAATTGCTCTGAAATTCTGGCTCTAGGATCTAACATAAAGTACCAGCATTCTCGAAATAAATTATTTTTAATTTCTAATAACAGTATTTCAACCCCTTAAGTTTGATGAGGGAAACTAAGGTATTCCGGAAGCTTCTTAGTGGTTTGACTGTCGTTTCAGATTTCCATGGCAACTTTCGTTTTTCTATCAACTCTGATTGTATATGTTTCGTTTTCTGATTGCATATCGCTTGTTATTACAATCATTTCTACTCACGACTGGTTTCTACATCAGACTGGTAAACTATGGAGGCGATAAAATATTCAAATCATATTATTTTCATTCACTGAAAACGAGTTTCCTCCATACGAAAAGTCTGCTGATTGCGATCTCTCCCCAGGCATTTACAAGCCTCGCAAGGAAGTCCAGGTGCTTTCCACACGAACGGCGGAGATGATCAGTCCGAATACTGCTCTTCTATTGCGTGCTTTGATGGATTTTACCGGCAAAGACGGCCAGAAGCGCGTATACGGTGAGGAGTGGTTAGTGAAGTCCGTTGGTGCATATATGATAGGTGCCTATGAAGAGCGGGTCAAAACTCTCGAGGCGTATCATTTGGATGAGAAAGTGAGTTCGCCTTTGTTTTCTAAGCTGTTCTCGATAGCCAATGTCCGATATTTGCCCTTGTTGTCGGCTTGCCTGCCTGACCTTTGACGGATTTATGATAGTTTATTCATTTCCTTATTTAAGCATGCTCTTCACGTCAGAGCGAAACGAACTCATGTCGACGATTTTGGCAAGCGCAGAAGGCATGGAGAAGAGTGGTTAATCACCCACTTGGACGCCGAAAGCCATATCCCCAGCGTGAATGAAGAGGTGGTTCGAGTTGTGTCACCCATTGTTCTTGCCTCGAACAATTACTGCGTCATTTGCGATCCGGTTGACGACAAAGGTGTCCCAAGAATCGGCAAAAGAATGCTCGTTCGGGGCGAGAAATCCTTCTTCTTGATGCCGGGAGAGACGTTGGATGACGGAATAAAAAACGTGTATGTTCTGGGCCAAAACGAGGGCATCATTCTTCGTGCCATGGAGTCATTCCAAGACGGAAATACTGTAGGTCTTAAACCTTACTTTTCGAGTTTTTTAATCTTTGGTTTTTTTAGCTTATACTAGTATTTGTGCTAGCAACACTTTCGTGTGGCTTTATATCATGCTGTTACGGTGTGGACGCTTTCAGGCAGTTAGGCGGCAATAACTCTGAGAAATGGACGCGTCGTCCGGACTACTCTTTGTTCACTTATAATAAAGGACTTAATTCCCAAATATATAATCCTTTTATCGATCTTTTTCCCTTTAAAAAGGCACGAACTGCGGGTGAGGAGTGGATGCTTACAGGACCTCTGGAGTATGTACCGCCGATCGAAGTGGAGGTGGTTACGGTCCGGCAGGCCATACCTCTGGACGAGAATGAGGGCATCTATGTGCGTGAGAAGCGTTCTGGTCAAGTGCGGGCTGTCATTGGCTCTACCTACATGCTGAATCAGGACGAGGAACTTTGGCCAAAGAAGCTTTCTCCTGCAGTAGAGCAAATACTCAGAGCCAACAAAGATCCTCAGGGTGAGAGGGCCGAATACCGGAAAAGAGGCGAAAATGGAGAGGAAGCATGGGACCCTACAAGGGTATGTGCGTGTGTGTGTGCTAATAGTTTATTCGTACAAGTGAACTAAGTCTTCGTGGTAAATGCTGTTTGAAATGACTGGTTGAAAGACGGTTAGTCCACCCCACTGGCTCCTTCTCGACGTGGCCTTCGTGGCAGTCCAGGTGATCAGAGATTCGCGTCGCCTCTATAAAAGCCTGATTCACGATCATGGGGTCGCATCATGTGTGGTACACGTGGACTGACTGCCATTTTATTAAGAGACCACGTCTGGCCGAGTTGACATCGTTTTGCCTGGTGAAAAATATGCGGTAGATGTTGTGCATACCTGCCTCACTATAGAGTAATGCACATGCAGGTCACTAATGAGGCCCTCACTCCGTTGGAGGCTCGCGACGGTTGATCTTTTAGTCATTTATGTTAATATGCAGGCCACGTCTATGTACTGATGATTTAGTTAACGTCTTGTAGAGCGAGCATCCATTTGTAGAGCTGTCAACGTATCCGATAGGTGGTTACTTGACCTCAAAACCAAATGTTATGTGCACAATCCCATGAGTCTTAAGGGAATTTATGCCGTTTTGTGTCCCCACTTTGCATAAATACTTGTCTGCTTGTCGACTCAACCGTGCGCCGATATAGGAAGTTATTTAGGCTGCGGATAGGACGGGTGGGTGCCAAGTCAGGAAATATTTTTAGATCTTTTATTGCCTTAACGCCAAGAAGAGAAACTATTCAATCAACCTCTGCTGACCAAAACCAGCAGGAATTATGCCTCAACAAACTTGGTAGCACTGGTCCCGACAGCTTTTTAACACACTACTTTGACTCCAGGTAATTAACCATGTTTTGACCAGCATCCTTTCTGTTTGCCTTGTTTATATATCAAATTTAATCCAATGTTTCTGATAAGTTTATTAACTCCAGTTCCAAAACGTCGTAGGCTGCCGTCTGTGTGCTGCCAGGTTACGAATTGAGAGAGTACATACGGCGTTTCTCATTATCTCATGAATGAAACTAGACATGCCCTCACGTATAAGCACTTTGCCCTCTTACGTACAGGTTGTGTCCTATCGCGTGCCGCACAATGCCGCCGTCCAGATCTACGACTACAAGGGCAAGAAGTCGCGTGTCGTCTTTGGCCCCGAGCGTGTCATGCTTGGACCAGACGAAGAGTTCACCCTCCTGAGCCTCAGCGGCGGCAAGCCGAAACGCACCAACATGATTAAGACCATCTGTCTGTTGCTGGGTCCCGATTTCTGCACTGACGTTCTGGTTGTGGAGACCGCTGACCACGCACGTCTCTCGATCCAACTCTCCTACAACTGGCAGTTTGAAATCCCGGCTAACCCGACGCAGGAGGATGCAACCAAACTGTTTTCTCAACCCGATTTTGTAGGCGATTTCTGCAAGGCCATTGCAGCTCGCGTGCGTGGCATTGTGGCCTCAGTCAATTTTGATAGGTTTCACAAGGTGCGTTTGATCTACTCCCTCTTTAGATATGTCTGGCAACCGCGATGACTCGGGGATGTTGATAACGACTGACGTCAATTTACTTTGGCCTTTAGAACTCGGCCTCTCTGATCAGACAGTCTGTTTTTGGCATCGATGCCGAGGGGAAGATTGGAGACAGGCTTGTATTTCCACAGAATAACCTCGTGGTGACTAGTGTGGACGTGCAGGCCGTTGAGCCGGTAGATCAGCGCACACGGGATGCTCTGCAGAAGTCCGTTCAGTTGGCAATTGAGATCACGAGTAATTCTCAGGAGGCCGCCGCCAGGTAAATTGTTGCGCATCAGTTTTTCTGCTGTTTGTCTGTACCATCCTAACTATTTTGGTTCCAGACAGTGCGGTTTTACAGTCGTTGATTTTTTTGTTCCCCCATACACCCGTGATTAGTCTTTTGTTACTTTCGGGCCGACCTGTTCGTTGATCTTTCGGTCCCGCTTGCTGTTCAGACAGGAGGCTGAGCGATTGGACCAGGAAGCCCGCGGCAAGCTGGAACGCCAGCGAATTGAGGACGAGGCAAAGGCTGAGGAGGCTCGACGTGGACTGCTGGAGCTTCAAGTCCAATTGGCTGCCCTGGAGAGCACCGGTCAGGCCAAGGCAGAAGCTCAGAGTCGCGTGGAGGCTGCTCTCATCAGCAGTCAGGCCGAAGTCGAGAAAGCCAAGCTGGAGGCTGAAGCTGAGAAGATTAAAGCAGTAAGTTGAGTCTGTCCATTTTCTCTCACACACCCCTAGTCACCTAATCACTTTCTACCCCACTCATGCCGTGTATGTCTGGTTTCCTCTTTAGGACGCGGAGCTGGAACGTTTGAAGTTGGCCCGTGAGGCGGAGTTGGATTATATACAAAAGAAGAACCAACTGAACCTCGAGCGCAAAAAACAAGATGTAGAGATCGAGACAGCTTACTTCCTCAAGCGTGTCGAGGCCTTGGGTGCTGAGAACCTTCGTCATATTGCCTGCGCCGGACCGGAGCGCGATGTGCGCATGTTGCGTGCCCTGAACCTAAAGAGCACCCTTATTACAGACGGTCGGTCGCCAGTGAACTTGCTGGATGCCACATCAGGCTTGATAGGACAGGCCAGGAGTGCTATTCACGTCCGGCAGCCCGAGGACGAGGTTGTTGCTGCACCAGAACCTGCGACTGAAGAGGACGACAATGACGAGTAGTTGAGTATTTATAGTTACTTTTTATTTTTAATTTTTATTTCTTGGCAGTGTTTTGTGCCGTGCCCTTGTTACTATTTTGGATTTTTTCGAATAAAGAACAATTTCTTTGGCGCTGTTTTTCCGTTATTTCAAGCCTTCTTCTCACAAGTATTTTTGAAAGTGGTCAGGACAATGTTTAAACACTTACCTCGCCCCTCAGAAGACTTGAAACCCTCCCTCCTTTTTACACCGCATGGCGGGTTTTATTCACGACTTGGGTTAATTTTTGGCCGTCTTCTACTGCGTGAAATTGACCTGTGCTTTATTATCTATTTATTTTACCTTTTCCTTTGCTTTTTGGCTGTGCAGTCTGGTGGTGTGTTTTCTGCGTAACACGCGTTGTTACCAATTTGGTCAAATGGCCTGTACTATGTTCGGATTACTGAGTCTGGAATTCTCAGATCTCTCTGCATTAGCTTTCTTTGGTTCCCGTCCGGGATCTTTCATGCAGATGTAAGCAGGTCGGACTCTATCGTCGAACAAATAAATCTGTCACAAACCTCACTCGTGTAGTTATTAATGTGTAAACTTGTCAACCGGTGTCTCGGGATTGTGTTCGTTACCGGCGTACCCCATGACATTCTACAAACTGGCAACTAATGTACTTCTGCATCTTTACTTTTCGCATTGAATTCAGGGGATACCAGTTGCTTAGTTCGCGAACTTGCGCATGTTTTCAGTCGGTACTCACCAGGTCTGTGCAGTCATGCGGTAGGTACTTGAATGCGATGTAGACACCGTATCCATCGGGTCAAAATCCATTGGAAACATGCCATGCCTACCGGCCGGTCCTCCGAATCCTGTGTGAGTTCGTCACTAAAAATGGCATTTACAACAGGTATCACTGGAGTAGGTAACAAAATGTAAAAAGATCGACCACTATTCGAGGATGTGCTCTGAACAGACGCGTTGCTTGGGAGACCACAAACTGGATGAAAGAATGCCCATAACCGTGCATTCTTGATTCAGTCAATGCGACTTCAGATGGTCAGTTCAGAAGCGTACTCACGTTAACGGCCAATCCGCACCAGTTCATTTCAGTAGTCCGGGGTGCTCAAAGCGGAGTAGGTGGTGGAGTGAAGTGTAGGCGGCCTATGTCATATTGGCAGACTGGAAGTATACTGAAAGCAGATATATCTACCAGACGATCTTCTGAATTCTTCAGATGATTTCGGTGGTCCGTACGACTCCGATGAAGTCCTCGCTGCAAGCCTGCCTACTCAGAGGAGACGGTATTATTTCAGTCTTCAACAGGTCATTTTCAGCTCCGTCACTTGTGGGATGTAACGCTAAACAGAATCTCCCTATCGTCTAACTTTCTTTAAGCAAGAATCAACGTTTCTAAATAAGTGCGCGTAAAAACCAATTCTCAGTAGGGCTCCTTTAAACTTATCCCAGTTATAGCTCTCCGCGCTTCGCAGAAGGGAAGACTGCATGCTGCGCTCCTCTGGATGAATTTTATTCACCGTCTGAATTCTTGGATCCTGTGACCTACTGTCTGCTTTCACATGCGCAAGCCCCCACTAAACTGCTGTCGTATTTCTGGAGGTGCCGAAAAGAATTATCCTATCTGTATTGTCGCCTTCCATGCTTGCAGTTCTTTTAAAACTCATTACAACGGTCTAAGGCTGTGTGGGAGTTTGCCAAGAATAACGCTGACGGAGACTTTAGTTGAAACAATATTCCGCTGCAGATATGGTATGTAGTATGTGCGCTTAGAAGCCGTTCGTCGTCTACTTGCAATTACGGAATTGACCACGTCTCCATCGGCAATCGAAGTTTTGCGAGAAACACAGCGAAATACTAAGCACTTGTTTGCTGCTGGCTCGAGTAGTTCACCCATGTTCTGAACCCACCCGAAGGCTAAATTTGGCCGCACTTGCCTGAAGCCAGTATCAAGGTGTGCCGATTAATGCATCGACCATTTTACTGGCAGTGGCACCTAAGTTTATGCGCGCTTCTAAGATTCACCGTTGCTCTACGAAACCGTCAAGCTTGGCGCCTGAGCCTACTGTTGGCTGAAATAACTAGAGACATTCAGGCGACTGCGCAGGAGGGACATGATGACTGTTCGACCGTTGCGATCAGTGACGTCCACTTGTGCCTAGGTGCGGGAAGTTGGAGTGAAGTCGACTCGAGGGACTCCGCCCTCATGGCACTTCAGCGCATTTCCCACTATGAATACGCAGACAGACTTTGCATCTACCACGACGTGCTGAAAGTCGTGGCCTGGAGGGCTATCAAGAGGATAATTCGGTCCTCTTAGGGCAGGGATTCAGGCTACGATGGCTCCTTAATGTAGCCTATCTGGCATTCACAATCTGGTAGGATCTGAGCCGCTCCCTTGCTTCTGAGTAAACCTGATCCATCGTGCGTGAAGCAGGCGTGTGTGCGACACACGTAGACGGACGGGCTATTTAGCTTTGCCGGCCGCTCCCCTCGACTCATTCTCTGGCTGTCCTGATCTAGTCTTGACTCAAGAGGTTGAGGGAGGAGAGAGTGAGGCGGATGCTATGTAGGTCTGCTACCGCTATAGACTAGTCCACGCACAAATCACCGTCCTGCACCTACCATGCTTTGAGGCACAGGGTTGACACCGTCGTCCTCGACGGTGTAGCTGACGCTGTTAAAGCAGAGACAGGTCTGGACTGTCTTGCCTCGTGTGCCATTAATACCGATGTTGGAGACAATAGTATTAGCAGCAGTACCAGTAGTAGTAGTAGTGGTGACAGTAGTGGTGGTGGTGGCGGCGGCGGCGGCGGCGGCGGCGGTGGTGGTGGTGTTGGTGGTACCTTTGGAGGGGTATGTGATAGCAGACATGGTCCGACCGTTCCCATTCGTGTCTGAAATATCTCTTGACAGTATGGTCACGATGGCCGGTGTTTAATAATTGCGTCGTTTCCCGGCGACATGCCAATCTCTCGAGCATCATTTTACCCTTTCAAAGGTTAGTCGGTTGGCTTCAGGAGCCACTTTTAGAGTTTCATTACCAACAAAGGCAAGAGAGACTGAGATGGCCATTTCTGGCTTATTAGCCGTCGTCAGCCAGTCATACGCATCCCCGAAGTGTGTAACACCCGAGGCTCGAACTCGCGACCTGTTAGTTAGAAGTCCACGCTTCTAACCACTGGACCACGAGCCCGTTGCCCTGTCGGGTTCGATCGGGAATATACAATGCTAGGGGACGCTCACCGATCTTTCTTACGGAACTCACTCGTTCCGTTGTGCCTTATGGGCTCTCTCTCTCTCTCTCTCTCTCTCTCACAGTAATGACCTTCTGTCTATATCATGCGCCGCTGTGCGACTGTTGGTTGAGCTCGACAGTGAGCCTATAAGGCGCAACGGAACGAGTGAGTCCTGTAAGAACGCTCGGTGAGCGTCCCCTACCACTTTTAGAGTTGCTATTGCAGCGCGCCACGACCGTCGCTTCGGAATTGGTCGCGAGGGCATCCTTGTGGCCACGTTGTTGTCTCCTTTGTCCGTCAATTCCCGCAGCGACCTCGCCTTATAATAGTCGCATGGGCAGCCGCTCGCCATCCAACCTCTCTATGTGGCTGCAGCATTGCAGTTGCGCCTGTCTCAGCGTGGCATGAATACCAAGGATGTCCGTTCCTCCCAAGTTCTTAGTGCCTGGGGTCTTTTCCTAGTGTCCACCGGAGACAGCTGAGGCAGAAGTGGTCGAGTATTCTCGCTTGATTTCCTTGCGCAGTTCACGTTTCCACATGTAGAAGAGAGTCGTCAGAACAGCTGTCCTTTATTTCCGTTACGGGTTCTTAGGGAGTGCTTTAGCTGCCCAAAGCCCTGACTGGCTTTGGAGCTCCAAACGATTATTTTGTAATCGACCTCGGTGTTTCTTGAAATCGGACTTCTCAAGTACGCCAGTTTGTCAACTAGTGTGATGTAAGTCCCCCTGGCACTGATACCGCGTTCGGTATAGTCAGCATTTGGCGCATGACCACTGTCATTTCTGTGCCGACGGCTAGTCCGAAGTTTGAGCAGCTGTTGACAGAGGATCAGATCCCTTTGCATGAGCTCTCTACTTCACGATGTTTTAAACGCGGTCGTCAGTGGACAAGGGATCGTGGACATGGAGGTGGATACTTACCAAGGTGTCTTCGTACCGCGTAGGCTGAGCAACTATCCACCTGTTTGGCTGTCGATGCCGCTCTCAGGCCGTTCTTCAAGATAAGCGTCCATTAGCCTAGCGCAGGACACTAGACCGACTGGTGTGGGAAGCGAGTACATAGCCCTGCCTCGCCCCATATGTCACCGCGAATGCTTCCGTGACTGACCCATTATCCTTCACCCAAGCCAGTATCCCGTCTCGCACGTTCGAAATATACGGTTGTGCTGACACCGCTGCTTTTGGCAGGGTAGATCATGTACAGCTAGTGATTTAAGAAGAGTTTAGTTCGGATTTCTTCTTCATGTTCATTGGACCAACTCCGGTGCAATCGAAGTCCGGTTCAATCGCTGTGGTCTGGATGGCATCCCGCAGGTCTCCGTTCGATAAAAATAGTGGCAATAGCCCCAAAGCGTTTACGTTGAAATTCATGTAGGTGCTGGAATTCGTTCGACATTAGCCGCATCCAGTAATACAGTAGTTAGCTGTTGTTTACATGCATTATGATCGCCTGCGGATTTGCAGTTGAAGATACATGCTGATGATGACAAGACAGTAGTCCTTTCCTCAGTCGACACCACACATCATCTTGATCAGTAGCACACACGTGTAACGCCTCCGAACTAGAACGTAATCCAACAGTAAGGGAGCATCCACGTCGCCTTCTCCCAGATCGAAAACCGGACGAAGTTTTTAGCCAGCAGGGGGCTGTACTCCGGGCAGCACAAAAGGATGAAAAGACAATCGCTGTTTCCGCTGCCGATCTCTTGGCGATCGAAC
>CACRXP010000369.1:56544-70050 GCA_902702965.1 Spirometra erinaceieuropaei | reverse complement strand
GATTGTCACTGAGTTACCTGAATGCCAACGAATATTCCTGGCCTCCTGGGTGTGCGGTGACACTCTGGCAGCCTGCGAAGTGGCTCTGGAAACTTATAAAGTGCTAGCCTTGTCTGTCTCTTCGGCGCGGATACATCTGTTCCACATGGTTTTCAAATACTCCCCGCATTTTCGCGTTCTTTCAAAGGCCCTACGCTTCGGTTATGCGTTGTTGACTGCAATCACTGTCGAAGGGTATTTTTAATTCTAAAAGCCACACCCTGTAGCTTTGACTTTCTTCTCAGCTTTTGCAAAGTGTGAAACTCGGCAATACGAGACATGGAACTGGCGAAAACTCCGGTTAGCTCGCGTCAACACACTCACCAAAGCGTCCTGCAGCCATAAGTACTTAGCTCAAAGTGTTATCATTTATAAAACTTCAATTTTCAAAGGTAGCTGCTCCTGGAAAAAATATAAAAGGTACTTTTTTCCGACCACCAGACCCTCCCCAACTGTGTGCGGGCACCTAAAAGAGAAAACAACTTCAGGACTGGTGCATTTTTTCCGTCTGAGCGAAATCCTGCACGTGAATGGAAAATTCAGCAGGGTAGAACTGAATGCCACTTTTTCTATTTGAAGGGCATGTCTCGCTGAAACCACAGAAATAAAACAACCCAACAAATATATTCCTTTTTAAATAATTTTATCAATGTGCTTTACTTCGAAGCACCTGATGAATTGAAAAAGTAACTAAAGTCGACAGCGCAAAGCCTATCACTGCTTACTCTCTTATGCGGTGATTTTAATCGCGTGAATTTACGTGCCGTCACACTTTTAGGTCTTGCCTTCTTCAATACTCGCGCAGGTGCCCCTCTTGATCACATTCTGACCAACCACAACAAGCTTTTTTGCGTTAAGAGTAGGACTCCATTGTCAGTTTCTGATCATTCTACTTTATTGGGTCTTTCAAAAATCTATTCCACCTCTAAAACTGCACTGATAGCCAAGTCTGACAGACAGGTTAAGTTTCGCAACACGTCCGCACAAAACATTCGCCTGCTTCAGACTTGCATATCTTCTACTATCCCCGCTTTCCTTAAACAATCGAATGTAGAATCCTATTCTTTCAACCTAACAGCGTTTTTAAATGTAATTTTTGATATGCGCTGTCCTCTTGGCACTGTAATGGTAAGACCGGATAGAATTTCTTCCACGTTTCTGAAATTATTAAGACGAAAAAAGAACTCACTTACAAGCTAGGCTTACGTGACGGCCTTAAGGACGTTACCGGCTTATCCAAGTATGAGAGTTAGGGCTACAGTGAGAACTTGTCCGGCGTGATTCAGAGTGCAACGTGCGGGGAGCATTCAGTCATGCCGGGGAGGGGGGTTGGGGGCGTACATGGGAACAGGGTTTCGTCCATAATCGATCCTTACCATGGTAGTGCCAGGTTTATCACATGGTTCAACTGTTTACGGAGTTCTGGTTTCCTCCTCCGTATTGCAGCGGCCTCTGCAAAGCGCAAGAGACGCTTGATCGTCGACCGAAGCATGACCTTGAATGCAACCATTGGGTCCACCGTATGGCCCGTGTCCACTAGGTGCTTTGTGATTGAGTTCCTGGGTACCTTATTTTCCGCCTTAAGCAGCCACTTCGGCATGTGTTCAGCTGACCGAACTGCCAACTGCCTTTGCGTGCGCCCAATGTACTTGCATCCGCAACTACATGTAAACTCATAAATACAGTTTGATTTGGCGTGCATAGGCAAAATGTCTTTAGCTGGTCTAACTGGGATGGCCGTTGTGGTGCCTATGAACAACAATTTAGAGTCGGCATGCGTCCTTTCGATAGTGCACCGAAGTCGTCGCTTGATCACGTTTGACACGTTATCACCCTTAAATGGGAGGTAGATGGTCACGGACTTTTTACGTGCAGACATTTCTTCGGGAGTTTCTTGTCTGGGATGGTGATATTTATTGATGAATTTCTCGGGATACCCGTTTGCAAGAAAAACGTTCTTTAGGAAAGTAAGCTCGTCATCGATCGTATCTGAGGAGCAGATTCTGGTGGTTCTATTGAACAGGCACGAAATCAACTTTTGTTTTCTCTGAATTAGAACGAAACTGAGGAAGTGCATTTATTGTCCTTTCCAGATGGGTTTTTAATAGATGGATCTCTGAATGGAGCCATCTGCCCGTCCACGTACAAGAATATCCAGGAAAGGCAGTGTATCATTCTTCTCATGCTCGATGGTAAATTTGATCTTTGCATGTGCTTTTTCAGAGCCTGGAGTAGTAGTTTTCCGTCGCCTGGGTTTTTGACTATGGCGAAAATGTCATCCACATATATTACCGTCTTAATAAAAACAGAAATTAACGGGCTAAATAACTTGTTTGTTAATAAACATTGTCCCTCTTCTTCCTGTCCCCATTTCCCCCCTTCCTCTGCTGAAATTTGGAAGAATCTTATGCGTCTCACTGGCTATCGCAACACACCGGTACATGTGGATGCTGATTTAGACTCCCTAAATAAAGATTTTATATTTAGTCACAATGACTACCCTCTTCCCTCAGGTGACATTCTCCTATCACCATGTGCCTTCCAACCCGTGTCTGTGGCAGCAGTAGAGAGATAAAAAGGTCCGTGAATCAACAGCTGCCGGACTGGATGGTTTGTCGGCTTTTCTTCTTAAATCTTGTTGTTCTCGGATAGTCCCTGTCTTAACGCACCTAATTGGCACGTCTTTCATGGAGTCCAAGAGTCCCGACGCCTGGCGAACAGTGACTATCACTCCCATCCCTAAAAAGCCCGCTAATTTTGGTCCTAAATCTTTTCCTCCAGTTGCCTGCTCCTCCGCATTACTAAAGCTTACTAAAAGAGTTGTTCTAAATATTATAAAGCCTTTTTCTTCCAGTTTTTCCGACCCGTTACAATTTGCATACAAAGCCAAACGCAGTACTTTAGATTCTGTTGCTTTTGTGATTCACTCGTCTCTCAAAGAATTAGACAAGGGCTGCCGCGAGTACGCATGCGCTTTTCTTGACTACACCTCCATCTTTAATACCATCCCGCGCCCTCTCCTCCTTACCGAAACATCCGCATGCGGCTCTCTAGGCTGTTTCGTCTCTTGGCTTAGCGATTATTTTACTTCCCGCACTCAATTTGCCCAACCTGACAAGCGGAAATCTATGGTTCTTCCCAATGACTGCGGAGTTCTTCAAGGTTCCATTCTATCCCCTCACCTTTTCTCCCTCCACACCGACGATCTAAGATACCCTAATGACAGCCTTTTGGTTATGTATGCTGATGATGTGGTTGTTGGACATCCTCCAAAATTTCATACCTACCTCCAGTCTCTAAAGGATGGCCTAAACCATGTCCTAGTATGGTCGAAGGAAAAGGGTCTCCCAATGAACAACCAAAAATCGGTTTAGTGTATTTTCCGACTGTGGCTCTCTCCTATTCCTGAATCTTCTGACATCCTTCCTTACGAGGTATCCTCTTCCAGGTACCTTGGCGTCACCTTGTCATCAAATCTTTCATTTTCCCTCCACATTGAGTCCCTTTTTACTAAAGTCCGTAAACTTCTTTATTACACTCGTCGTTCACGTTCCTACCACACACCTCAACACTTAGTCTGGCGATTTATAGATGCCTGCATTCTTCCTCTTATTCTATACTGCTCTGCGTCATTTTTTCTGTTTTGCACAAAAAGATCATTTACTTTTAAAACGAGTCCTCCGAATGCTCTCTTCTACTGCTGATGTTTCTTATCTTTTTTAGTCGATATTATCCTGCAACGACATTTCAATACGGTCCGGAAATTTGCTCGTCAGATTATAGATGACGTTGCGCATCCCTTGCATTCTGATCTTATTTCTGCAAAGTCTCCCGCCCGATGCGCCGCAGCTTCCGACTTATGTTTTGTCGCACATCGGCTTTTCGAGCTTCTGTGCTTACATTCCTGGCGCGCTATCTTACGTGTGAAAAGATAGAAATACAGAAGTTAAGACTTGAACTGTCCGCATATTAATCATTCCTTTTGTGTTAGAATTTTTGGCTCTGGAATAATCGACTAACTTATTTACTGCACATAGTGAATGGAGCCAATTTTTTGCTGACAATTTTGAATTTATGATTTCAAAATAAAGCGAATTCCTCTCTCTCTCTTCTTGGTTCTTGTCTAGCGAATCAGCGTTTCCTCCCCACGGCATGTTTCACTTTGCGGGAATTTGGGTAATTTCATAGCCTTCCAGAAACTGCAATTTTGCCTCGGGTTAGTGCGTAGAGAGAGGCAGACTAAGCCAACCCAGAGTAATTCATTCGTTTTCACCATAGCTACGCTGTCATGGCTTGCACAACCTGTTGCAACAACAGACCGACAGGAGGCAGCTTTCACGCTGTCCATGAGCAGGCCTCGCGCTATTGTTTTTCTCATCATGCACAACACGCCAGCCCACGCGTGTTTTGCCAAGCAAAGCGACGTGCACCGACAGGCTGACTGTTGTCTGCCTTATTTTGAAGAGGTCCACTACTCTGTAACCGTTGCGGTTAACTGAGCACACCGCTTAGCATGGTGACGGCTTCACGCATTTACCCCTCTCCCACTTTGACGTCTAGACTGAGAAAGGAAGGCTGTCAGAAGGGGGAGAGTTAACTCCGTAACGGGACCGCGGTCAGATGTGGTTATGTAGCCGCACCTGAGGCAAACAAACCCCAGCCACCTGTGATACGGGACCGATGGTAACGGGGGTTTTTACAGGTGGGGCCAGGGCACGCACAGACGACGAGGTCAAGTAATTGCATGCAAAAGAAGAGTTATAGGGAATGCGCGGTTGTACTGTGAATGGTTGAGAAATAGTCAACCTAGCCCCTAACCCTAACCATGACCCCAACCTCTGACCCTAATTCCTAACCACTTAACCTCTAACTCTAACCCCTAGCCCTAACCTACTAGCCTCTAACCTTAAACCAGACCCCAACCCTAATCCTTAACCGCAGCCCTAAACCCTAATCCTAAACATCCAACGCGAAAGACAGAAGGAGGCAACAGGGCGGAAGTGAAGAAGGACCACCGGCATTAGGCCAGAAAAGGTAGACACGGCAACAAAGAAACAAGTCCGCCAACAGAACACACATCGCGACGCACAGCAACACCATGCCAACGTAAGCACACTAACTCAAAATAATTAAGTAGGCCAGCAGTATTGTGTCCATCAGGTGCGGCAACATAACCACATCTTACCGGGACCGCAGTTGTTGACCCCGGCTACGAATGCTCTACATGTTGTATTTATTACCCAAGCGCAACCAGACCTCAAAAATGGCCCATTCATATTCTCATGCTATTTTATGGGAGTCAGTTGCTCATAAAAACTTGTGACCTAGCATGTGATGTAGGATAAACTCCTCAATATTGGAAACTGACTTTTTCTCCTCAGCTGTGCTCTTGAAAGGTGCGATAGATGCGGCTGTTGTCACAATAACTCGAATATAACATAGTAAAAATGTACTCCCCTCGAACCTTGGCAATCATGCTTCTGCTGAACACTAGAGATCTGATGGTAGTTTTTGTCTACTCTACCTCTAGTCCTTTTAGTTACTGACATTAACATACCTGAGCGACAGCCCAGCATATAATCAGCAGGGTTATCACTGGCGGCTACAGTCCACACTGATTATTGGTCGTTGGACAACGTAACCAGCCAAGGCCGCTTTCCTATCTCCCACATTCAAGACCTTACCGATGCTTTTTTCGACAAGGTGGTCCTTTCTAGTGTTCACGTGGTTGGGGCTTTCGACCGCGTCCAGTTGCCTCGATAATGGTCTTCATCATCTCCCTATGGCGCCTGCTAGCTCATAAACATGCTCCTTTGATCCTAGAAACGTCTTCTTAAAATCCACAGAATTTCGTCGTCAGAGTCCTCCACAGCTGCAGTGGCTAGACTAAATAATATACGAGATACGGAACCCTGATGTCTGTTCACCCCCAATAGTTTGGCGTCACCCGGCGCAATTTCCCTACAATTCGTCGACCATCTAGTTAGTTCAGTTGCCATCTACCTCCTCTCTTTCAGAATTGCGATCTTCCACGTGTTCCTGCAGTCCGCCTCTAAATGCCGCTCCCAGCGTTCCATGGGCAGGATGGACTTCTACCACCGGTTCCTTCCTAACTCTGTACACGTCCTCCTTCAATTTGTGAACCTCCTTTCTGATCCCAAAAGTTGGCTCGAGCCGTCTTTGATAAAATGGGCTACCCTGGCTGACGCAACCCTCCTCACTTACGCATTCCTCCTCACACCCCTTTTCTCTGTGGTAGGCTTCTGGAATGCTGCCACTGGAGAAGATCCTCGAAAACGCATCGGTGCTCAGATGCATCCCAGCCTGCCTCCCTGATGAGTTATCACCTGCCGGAATCCTGCACGACACCACCGACCAATGGCTTTCCGTTCTGTGGCGCAGTGTTAAGAATTCCGCCGACATCTTCCCGGGGGTCATGGCTTGTCCATTTGCACAGGTCACGAGCTCTTCACACTTATCCATAGCTCCCCTACAAACAGACTCAGTCCTCGGGATACTTGCCAGCCTGCCTACACATTACAATTCACTTGAGACATCCCTCATGTCGACATAGCGTGGAATGAGATTCCTGATCTTTTATCCAGATCAACTTCGCACATTTTGAACAGGGTGCGACTGCACGCCCTGTCTACCTAGCAACGGCGGTGTATCCGGTCAGCAAACCTTGACCCATTCTCTCATCGCTGTCGACGACACCATCTTCCGTGCCTCCATCCCTTCTCCGCACATTCTCTCCCATGCTGCGTAGATCTCCCCAACTAATGATCCAAGTTACAAGAAAACGGACTTCGAAAAGCGAGACTAGACGTTGCAGGAAGAATTTTGCTGTGCAAGCGTTCGGTAGCTAACTACAACGCTAGCGTTTAACTCTTAAGCCTTTAAGGAAAATTCAAACATAACCGTAACCCTAACCCAAATCCCAAAACCCTAACCTTTAAACCTTAATTTTAATCCCAAAAGTAACTCCAAAACCCTAAGTCTAAACGTCAGCTTTCTTCTCAACCCCACATACAAGCCATAACCTAAACCTGGCAACCCTAGCCCTAAGTATAGCCCATTTCCTAGCGCAACCCTAACTTTGAGCCCGATAGAGCAACTTTAAAGTCGATAACGCTAGCGAAGGTCATGATCCGCATATCGCATGTCATATTTTGCAACCTGTTGGCAAGTAAGCCATTATGAAGCACCAATAACTAAAAAAGATAAGAAGATAGATTTTCGAACAATCACCCGGGGGAGGTTGCATATTCTACCCTTACTAAGGTGGTTTTCCAATAGTAATGAAACCTGGATGTGTAAAAAACCCTCTCAATCAGTCAGACATGCAGTAGTTCCAGGAAAGACGATAGAGAAACCGATCGCCTACGTCGTCTAAAGCTAATTGCGTACACGCGAGCACGGTCAATGGCAGAGCCTGCTAATATTTGTCAAGCATTTTGTCCTGATAGCGTGATAGGCAAGGCACAGACTGTCTCCAGTTCATTCCTGGCACATCGGAGTGCTTCCGGGCATCGCGCAGTCTCTGAGTAAGTCTTTAGGGTAATCTAACTGAATGCCAAATGACCACTGAAGGTCACGGAAGAGACGCATCATAACGGCAGCAAAATTGATGGCTTGCTGATTAGTCAACCTAGCTATCTGACCTCGGAAGAACTTCAGATGGCCTTTGCGCCTACCATTCCCCAAATCGGGCCTAACATCACTCGCGTACTCGAAAACTCTAAGCATACATCCTTGACCTTTCCCCCTCCCCATTACCTCCCACCCGAAATTGCCGTCTGAACCCGTTAAGGATCAGACACATGTTCCAAACCTGCCAACCTTACGAACGAGCACAGCACAGGGAGAAGGTGACTACTAACATAGGTGGGGATTGGCTTGATAAGCATTTAATGAAAACGGTTGTTCATCAGTGTACTTACTAATCCTCGTCAAATGCGTGTAAAAACAGATGAAAGGCGCGCTCAGGTTATACATGGAAGAAGGTAAGTGTGTCTT
Source organism: Spirometra erinaceieuropaei (assembly GCA_902702965.1). Lineage (NCBI taxonomy): Eukaryota > Metazoa > Platyhelminthes > Cestoda > Diphyllobothriidea > Diphyllobothriidae > Spirometra > Spirometra erinaceieuropaei. The sequence continues at coordinate 61,992 of CACRXP010000369.1, read as the reverse complement.
AGGGTCATTTAAAGAGGGCCTCTGTAGTCTGATAACTTCAGAGGTGGCCAAGTTGCGGGGTTGGGAAGGCGACAAAAGACACTTAGAGGAGCGGCGCACGGTGTGAAAAGAAAATCATGGCGGGAATCTTCATCTTTCGTGGTATGTTAGCCCAAGGTACAGTAACCCAGATAACTCAACAAATGCATGTTCGTGTGCGTTGGTGGTCATATAAACAGCCGACGGCAAGCAAATGCGACGAGGTCGCCGCCGAAATTGGCTGTTTACAGACAAAGAACCACGAATGCCAGCAGACGTACACACGGATTGGACAAGAGCGGGCCAATAATGGGGCGGGATGTGTTGTCGCCTCTGTGGAAGGGCCGTTTTCAGCCCTGTTTACTCCCTGAGATCAAGTGGGCTGTGCCCACAGGTCTTTTCCGAACTATTGAAAGTTAGGGTCGTACGATTTTAAAAACTGGGACAAGTGACTGGCGGACGTATGCCAAGGCTAAAGAAGTCCAGGGTCACCGGAGATCGACGCAACCAGCATCCTCCTCCAGTACGAGTAGGCAGGATGTTCGAGGGGTTTTAGCACTTTAATAAATAATTGTTGCGTGGCATCCTTCTGCTAGGAGATAATGCATAACGTGAAAGTTTGCAGCATTGCTGACAATAAAAGTTGAAATCGGAAATAATTAGAAATCACTTTTCTTCTGTCTCCGAGGCGTTCCAGAGGAACCTGCGAAAGCTGCAGACCGAATCAAAACACATTCTCGAAACCAGAGGGAGGCTCCATTATCCGTGACATCACTTACTTCAATGTTCGCAAAGAAAATTCAACTCTCAGCCAAAAGTACTAATTTACGCCACTGCACTGGAAATACTACCGAGCTTGTCAAACGGTCCTCTCTGAACGGCGTCAACTGAGATCCTTTCGGGACTGCCATTCTAAAAATAGCGACCGCGACCGTACACTGTTGTCTGCTGCAGAAATTGGAGGACCCTGGCGGCAAGAGTTCAGAGCGAGAGGGGACTGCCATCTGAGGCACAAAAGGGCTACTTTGGTGTTACTAATGTGAAGACATTTCAGTGAGTGAGACGTGGGGTCGTAAACGACGGCGACGGTGATAGTGACGACTACGACGACTACTACTCCAACTTCTGGTACAACATCCACTACTGTGACGACGACATTTCGATCGTTGCAATCGACGACCCCGCCGGGTCTCCCATGGAGTTGGCGCGACGCTGAGCCGTACTGCTCCAGTGCCAGATGCACGACGTGATCCGCACTGCATGTAACTGACCTCTGTAGGGAGCGGGGCCGAGATTATACGCCAATGGAAATGCCATAAAGGCCACACTGAGGAGTCGCTGCAGTCTGACTGGCTATCCTGAGAAGAGCCGAGTTATCGCGTCAGTTTGTGGCCTTCCAGGCCGAGCCTCTTATCACGTCGTGATAGGTTGAGGAGCGGCAAACGTATTAGGGTGCGGGATGCGGTGATTTGCCGCAAGGATAGATTCAGCAGCGTCGGCCTCACTTTCTGTTATGACCCGCCTGATACTTGAAATCCCGTGGAACTTGTGCGCACTCGCCCCTTTTCCCCAATACCAAAGCAGCAGACAAAGTAAACACGGCCGGCCACGGAAAGCGAATAAGAAAAACACTGCAAGTCGCGACTAACTGAAGGGTGACGCATATTTATAACACCCTACTGTGGTTCGCCAGCATTCGGCCCAGTGACCTTCGGGAAGAGGGCAGTAGCCAATGGAGAGGCGCCCGATTAAGATGACTGCGCTGTAGAGAGAGCAAACGCACGTGGTCTGCAGTGATTGGTTGGCTCTTGTTTTTTGGGAGTGTAGGCACTCCCAACACTTTCTGCTCCCTCTCCCATGCACCAGTCGACTGCTTGAGCCTGTTAACCAACGCTCGATGAGACTGAGCGCAACGGATGGCGCGGTGTAAAAGCCTACCCCCAAGACGTTACATTATGAGCTCGTGAAGACGCAACGCAGCCCCGTTAACGGGTGCCGCGAGTTAATCTTATTCACATTCTTGTCCACTGCATCTGTAGCCCAACCAGTTGATGGGGTCAGAGTATGAACCTCAGCACTGAAGTTGTGCTGTTTAACCACTCTCCAACTTCACTGAGGTCCTTCGAGACGCGAAACTGCGGAATGCTGCAACCACAAGGGAATCAGGCTGGTCGATGTCGCCGATTCACTTGACTTCGATAGGGACGCATGGACACAAGAAGATTCGAGGCAGTTTTCGACCTGACATATGGCCGCCAAGGAGATATCTACCCTATGATTAGGCAGACATGCGTTTTCACAGAAATTTACTGTCTGGTTTCTCGATTTTGCTGTTGCCTTCGGTTCGGTCCAGGAAACCGAACTATAGAAAACAATGGAGAATTGAAACATGTCTCAGAAACCATTAATCTGAGAAGGGTCTATTCCAAACTCACGTGGCCAAAAATTCCAACTCTACGGCGAAGAGAGCTAGTACTTCCTCCGCGCCGCCGACTACTAACGTTGCTGTCCTCTCAACAGTCCTCCTTAACTGATTCTGTTTTATCAATATAACTTAACGACTAGAAGATCGGCCAACTCAGCAAAGTACCATTTTTGACTTTGATTAAGCTGAAGACGTTGTTCGGTGTTGAAAATGCCGTTAGCGAAGCGAAATTGGTCGTGTTTGAAACTTAACTTAAACCGAACGCTAGGAGCTTCAGAATGGCGGTCACCACTTTTCGTAGATTGCAGGCAGATCGAAGTGGTTGACAGATGTGACTGCCCCGTTCGTCTGTGGGTTTCTCAGTGGGTCGAAGTGCGTGGGAGATACCGTCGTACATTGTAGCCAACAACCATCATTCCGATGGTTGGACTCTTTGTTCAAGCAGTGTCAAGGTCATTTGCCTTCCCAGGGACGGTTTTCGACGTCCCAACTTAACAGACATGGCATTAGCAGCATGCGCAAACGTGCATATTCGGACGGTCACAGCCACCCATGTCCCAACTAAACATGTCGCTCAATAAATAATGCAATACACACCACTTGGACATTAAGACACTTGAATCTGCTCCCATAAACCTAAAAAAGCGGATAGGCACGACGGCTTAGAGCTGGCCATTACCGGGGACTCTGACCACCGTTGGGTTTCTGAACAGAATAGACGACTTCTGCTGGTGTCATTCTGTTTCTCCTCCAAAGCGGGACTGAGTCATTATTTTTAAGTAGTTAAGACACATCCACTTTCCAAGCCGCCACAAAATAAATTGTGCATAGTTGGTTCTGTCGATCTGCAAAGTGCTTGGGGTTTTGTCATGAAGTCCAGCAGGAAGCAAAGACTCAACTATATGGGGTTACGGTGGAAACTCTAGTTTTCGGCGGCGTAGTGTGCCGTTAAAATTCCAATGATCTGCAGAAAATCAAGATATTCGTAACCGTCACCTCCAGAGCCGACTGGGACTTTGACTCATGGACCACAGCCCGGATGTGGATATCCGTAGCCTACGGGGAACTGAAAGGTCGTCGTGTTACATGCGTGGTTCACACACGTACTCTATCGACCGGGAGGTTATTTCGCAGCGTAAGTCTCACGAATCCCTGTCTGATTTGGCACCCGTATTGCGGCAATAGCCAACTGACGTAGTGGCTGAATCAGACCTGGAAAGAATGTTGGACCCGACAGTCTTAGCCCTTCGGGAATGTAACATCAACCATCCACCACTTGATGCAAACACATCCAGCTATGATAGCTCGACCGTCGATTCAGAGGATGTCCACCGTATGCTTCAGAGCAGCGTGGGCGCAGTGGCGGTAGATTGTGCATGAATCAGTTTATAGTGATGGTAGACCTGCGCTGCATCTACTGCATTCTCTCTTCTTTCACCCACCTGGACCCGGGTGTCAAGACCGGGTCAAGAAGATCGAAGGTGGGATCGGGTTGCCAGTGGCTGCCAAGGCTAAACAGCTCGTCTACGCGGGCCACGCTCGTCCTGGTCAACGCACAATCGACAAGGTTTTATCCAGCTATAGTAACTCCCCGGTCCCGCTGGTTTGCGGTGCTGTGGAGCTGGTTAAATCAACAGCGGGGAGAGGTACATGTAGATTATAGACAGATCACAAAAAGGTAGAGATAACTGGTAGAAGTCGACCTCCTTCAAACAAACTTTGCAAAAAATCATTCCAAACGTTTCATCTGAAAGCACAACAATCTTCTGTGATATAACTTGAAGAAGCAACCAGTTTTAGAGTTTCTTGGCACATTCTTGACATTTAAGGACGAAATCTATTTTCAAATACAAAAAATTGTAAGATGAATTATACCAACGTGTGGACCTGCAATGCAGCTCCCCTCATGTTTCTCAGATATTCGTATGTCAAACGGAATTGGTGGACTAAAATTGTTCAGCCTGTGCCCACCCATCCAAACTCCTTCTAGAATTCCCCGTGGTTGTTCATTATAGTACAATTACCAAATGCAGGAGTATTTAAGAGCTAAGTTAATCTGATACAGGTCTACATGGCTTTAGGCGTCGGAAAAAATTCGTCATCTTCTGAATACCAAACATTTTGCTCCTATGCCTCCCCCCGTTTGCCAGTTGTAATAATAACCAGATTTGGCTGCTTTCAAATGTCTTCAACTTGTCCGCAAGGTGCGCCAACGCATCCTGCCACTTTTCCTGTGCATTCGCCGAATTAAAGCAAATTTCACCTCCCTCATTTATGACTTATGCGACAAGAGGTTGCATAATAATTGGACGTGATATAACTTCCTCCGGCTTTGAGTCAACGTTTCCCCTAAATTTATGGTAAGATCTGAATACATAATATTTCTTAAAAGGCATCTTCTGTTAGACATCGTAAGTTTCTTCGAAGGATTTTAGCACCTAAGGTCCAGAGGTTGGACTCATCTATCTAGGATTAGTGGCAATCCTTACTGCAATGGGCAGTGGTGACCGGCGATTTTGTGCAAGCATCCACTATGGTTTTTATAACGGAGCAGTCACTGTGTCCACGCCTATCTGCAGTCGCCTTGACCGACGGGAGAGTTATGTTGGGCTGCCGAGGTTTCCCTCACAAACAAAGTCACACGATGTACTCCTCGCGAACTGTGGCAGTCCTCACGAAATGCCAGCAGCGACATACGTAGCTTGGAGGGAGCGGAGGTGTTGCAGACATGCGATGCAGCGTAAGCCGTAGCAAACCACCTCGCCTTGGCGTCGCTATCAGTTACAAGATGAAATCAACCTCAAACAGCCCACTTTCCAAAAAACGTAGGTAAAGCAAAGCATACTATGATATTTCGGCCGTCGATTCCAACGATGTCAAAGGTGTACTCCACAGCAGCGTGGACGAAGGGACGGTAATTCAGTGTATAGTGATGGTAGACCTGCGGTGCATCTACTGCATTCTCTCCTCTTTCATTCACCTGGACCCGGGTGTCAAGACCGGGT
>CACRXP010000369.1:26004-46936 GCA_902702965.1 Spirometra erinaceieuropaei | reverse complement strand
TACACACCACTTGGACATTAAGACACTTGAATCTGCTCCCATAAACCTAAAAAAGCGGATAGGCACGACGGCTTAGAGCTGGCCATTACCGGGGACTCTGACCACCGTTGGGTTTCTGAACAGAATAGACGACTTCTGCTGGCGTCATTCTGTTTCTCCTCCAAAGCCGGACTGAGTCATTTTAAGTAGTTAAGACACATCCACTTTCCTAGCCGCTACAAAATAAATTGTGCATAGTTGGTTCTGTCGATCTTCAAGGTGCTTGGGGTTTTGTCATGAAGTCCAGCAGGAAGCAAAGATTCAACTATAGGGGGTTACGGTGGAAACTCTAGTTTTCGGCAGCGTAGTGTGCTGTTAAACTTCCAATGATTTGCAGAAAATCAAGATATTCGTAACCGTCGCCTCCAGAGCAGACTGGAGCTTCGACTCATGGACCACAGCCCGGATGTGGATATGCGTAGACTACGGGGAAATGAAAGGTCGTCGTGTTACATGCGTGGTTTACTCACGTACTCTATCGACCGGGAGGATATTTAGCGGCGTAAATCTCACGAATCCCTGTCTGATTTAGCACCCGTATCGTGACAACAGCCAACTGAGGGAGCGGCTGAATCAGACCTGGGAAGAATATTGGACCCGGCAGTCTTAGGCCTTCGGAAATGAAACATCAACCATCCACCACTTGATGTGAACACATCCAGCTATGATAGCTCGACCGTCGATTCCGATGACGTCCACCGTATGCTTCATAGCAGTGTAGGCGCAGGGACGGTAATTTGTGCATGAATCAGTTTTTAGTGATGGTAGACCTGAGCTGCATCTACTGCATTCTCTCCTCTTTCACCCACCTGGACCCGGGTGTCAAGATCGGGTCAAGAATATAGAAGGTGGGATCGGGCTGCCAGTGGCTGCCAGAGCTAAGCATCTCGTTTAAGCGGTCCACAGAGGCCTAGTAAACTCACAATCGACTAAGTTTTATTTAGCCATGGTAACTCACCGGTCCCGTTAGTTTCTTCCGCTGTGGAGCTGGCTAAACTACCAGGGGTGACAGACACATGCAGATCGCAGCCGGATTATAAAAGAAATAAAGACATTTTGTAGGACTCAACTTCCTTCAATTAACCCCCGCAAAATTATTTATAGAACGCTTCATTTGAAGGTAAAACCATCTCGTGGGACAGAAACGGGAAAATTAATCAGTTTCAAAGCTTGTTGGCACATTCTGGCCATTTAAGAGCGAAGTCTTTTCAAACACAAGCGAGTGTAGGATGTTTTACTCAGACAACATGCAGCCTATCTCATCTTTCCGAAATGTTTGCCGGTCAGAAGGACCAGACTGACTAAAACTGTTCATTCCGCGTTCTTTCCCCAAAAGTCCCTCTGAAATTTTCCCGGGATTGTGTATTTAAGTAAATTTGATGAATGCAAGGACACCTAAGAGCTATGTCATTTTGATACGAGTCACCGTGACTTCGAGTGTAGGTAAAAGTTCACTGTGTTTTGGACGCAAGACATTTTTAAAACATCGGACATTATCTGAAGGCCGAGCTAGCCTTTGGAATCCTCAACTGAGCCCAACCAGCTCGAAAATTGAGCTCTCTTTGGGGGAAAGCAGCGTGCCTTCGTTCTGCCGGTAAAACCAGATTTATGCAAATTATTGGATCATGCTAAGTTGTGGCTTTGTTATGTACCTCACATCTGCTTGACCTCATGCACACAAGTTGGGGGGCTGTTTTGGCCTGCTCCTATGCCTCCTCGCTTGGCAGTTGAGGTAATAATCACATTTGGGTGTTTTCAACTGTCTTCAGTTTGCATGCCATGTGCGGTAATGCAACCACGAGATACGTAGAAGATTACTATCATGAATACCACCCCAGCACCAAAATTTTCAAATCTAAGTAGTCTGTGTTTTAACCGCTACCTTGCTATTTTTCGTGAGCAGTCTCCGAATTGACACAAAATTCACCCCTTACTTTTACGAGTTATGCGACAAGAGGTTGCATGCTATTTTATCGTGATGTAGCACCCTCGTATTTCGGAGTTAACTTATTCCTCCCATTTATGGCAGGATTTGGAGTCTTAATATTTCTTAAAAATTATCGCCTGCCAGGGATTCCCAGTTTCTTCGAAAGATTTTACCACTAAAGGTTCAGAGGTTGGACTCAGTTATTTTGGATAAAAGTGTCGGTACGTTATTCCATCTGCTTCTGATGTCACATGAGTGCCTGTTTTGTAGAGGCTTTTCTATTCAGGTGCCTACAGGATGGTGGAAAAAAACTAGGACGACAGTTTGGCTAAGGTATGGTATGCAACCCTCTTGGATATTGTGGTTAACTAGGGCCCTAACGCCAACAGTGACCATGCATGTAATGGGTAACCCTAACCCTTAACCTGTAGCCTTTTACGGAAAATTCGAACATAACTACGACCTTAAACCAAACCTTTAAACCCTAGTCCCAGTCCCAACACTAACCCTAAAACCCTAACTCTAAACCCCAGCCCTAGCCTCAACCCCAAATCCAAACCATGGCCCAAGCCTGGCACCCCAGCTGTAGGAATAACCAAACTCCCAACAATAACCCTAACCGTGAACTCAATGGCATTAACGCTACTGAAGTTCAGAATCCCCCTCTCACATAGGCCCTTTCGTGACCTGTTGCCAGGCAAATCATTAAAAACCACACCTATCTAAATAGGATAAAAAGGTTGACTTCTGAATAGCCACCTAGGGGGGAGTTGCATACCATATCCCCACCCTTTATTCCCATGACGCTTCGAAATCCTACTCGGCAAGAATTAAGTATATGCGCGGGATAAGAAAATGCCAACTGTTGTTTAACGAAATTGACCAGAGTTTTAACACTCCTGCTTTACTGGCAGACGTATGCATTCCAACTAACAATATTTAGAGTGTTTTTTTACTATTTGGCAGCTTTTCGTGCCGAACTTCTTTTTTAAATGTGAGCTTCCCTTTTACTGGAGAATTACGTGTGGGGGATGCATAACAAGTAACCAGTGTAGACATTTCGGCAGCGCCGACTCTTCAGGGCGGTATGGGTCAGCGAATGTCAACCTGCCTACGAAGGACTGACTTGAAACTCTGTCGAACATCGCGTGTTTTTAAAAATATTGTAGGCGGTTCTCCATAGTTTTCTCTTATCCCGCGCATATACTTAACCCCTACCTCCTCGAACCCTGCATTGGAAATAACAATAAATAGAAGCTATCTATTTGTAGTAACCAAGGCATGGAATTATTTTTATCAGAACTAGGTGGCGGACAGCATCAGAGGACGGAGGACATCAGAAAAAAGGGGCATTTTCTATACATCTCCTATATACATCTCCTATCTTAAACAACTGCGACCGCTGCTAAGGTCAGAGCGTTTGCTATGGGTGCTGGGCCATGCCTGAGAGTGTGAGAAACAGCGCCTGGGTGGTTTGTTGCTTTTATAAGTTCGTGTACGTTAGTTAAATGACCTTGTCTCCTGTTGCGCCCTCGCGCGCCCTGCAGTATATGAAGTGCAGTCATCTGCGAATACTTGGACGTATGTTAGAATAGGCAACCGGCAGGAACGTTGCTAACAAATGTGAATGCAGATAATGTGGCAAGTATTTTGGCCGCTCCGCGGTCAGTTGCAGACGCTCAGTGTACTTTCCCTGTAGAATGTAGTGACTAGGCGACCAGTCATTTACTAAAATTAGTAGCTCAAACATTAATCGCAGGAGCTTGTGATGCATTGGGACTATCTCTGGTCTGACTCCAGGCCTGATTCCTCAATGGCGGTGACTTACCACCAGTACTGGTGTTCTGTGCATGAGGCACAATCTGTGGAAGAAGAACTGGTTAGATCGCAGTTGGTAGCCAGAAATGGGGAGGCGGACAGCCAGGTCCCTGTCGTACGGGAATGGTGGGAAAAGGGTTTATATGGGTGGGGTGAATGAAAGGGCTGGTAGAGGAATGCTGGAGTTTCTGGGTAAAAGTAAAGTTACCACGGAAAGTTCTGGGAAGTTTAAAGTAGGTGGAATAATGGCAGAAATTTATATCCTACACTTGACCCTAAAATCTAACCCTGACCGCAACCGTAAAGCCTAACCCTAAGCCTCAAAACCGAAACTTAACCAAAATCCTAAAACCCGACAGTAACCCAAAACCTAGCCATGACCCTAAACTGCAGCCTAACCTTAACCGTAACCCTAACGGTAACCTAAACCCTAACACTGAAACCTGACCCCAAAACGCAAACCCTAATCCTAAAACTTAACCTACGCCTAACTCTAACCCTTACTAAACCCAACAGCCTGACCGAAACGGGCGACCTGCCTAACTCAGTAAGAGCACACCTACTGATAACAAGTTCCCTAGACAAGGTAAGCACACTTACTGATAACAAGTACGTACGTCGACAGTATCAACGTATAATGTCTGGCTACCAACTGCGATCTTACCCAAGAACTTTCCTCGGTGGGACCGATTTACATGGCCCCCTAAACAGGACATGAGAGCATGAACCACCTCTAATATGGGCGGCTTCGATCCAACTTCCAGTGAAATTAGGGTTAGGTTTAAGGTTAGCGTTAGGTCAAGGATTAGGTTTAAGGCTACATTTAAAGGTGACTGTAAGGTAAGACAGAATCAAGTTTAGTGTTAAGGTAGGGGTTATTGTTAACTGTGGAGCTGAGGTTAAGGATAGGGTTAGGGCCAAGATTAGGGGAGCGACTTAGTTTTATATTGGGGTTATTGTTGGGGCTAGGACACAGAAACATCTTTCCCCTCCCGTAATTATGCGCAGGTCCACCTTTATTACTTAGGCGGGGCGTCCATTTTCCCATGGTGATAAACACACAGGGGATGGGGTGTTCATAGGATACAGTTGTAATACCGCCAATATCTCCCATAATTAGTAGCTTCTGCATTCACTGCCGGCGATCGTACTTCGTGCGATGAATGTTTCCTCCGCAGAATTCGAGTCGCTACTTGCTGTAATTCAATTCCGTCAGGGGAAAATCCCAGCACTTAATACGGAGGCGGTCATTGAGCCTGTTAATGGACTGGGAGCCGAAAAACCATGAAGTAAGCAGCACACGGTCCATAAGACGGTCACCTCGAATTAGATTTTTGGTCTTGCCAAATCTGAAGGTGTGCTCGGGTGCCATAAAATGAGCCTCGACTTGAGGGCTTACGTCACTCCTCCTCACCGATGCTGTGTCTTAGGCTGCTCACGTCCGCGTTAGTTTTCCAGGTTCTCTGAAGCAGTTGTTCAACCCAAAATCTCAACAGATTCGCTAAACGACTCCAAACGTTTTCTGCAGTGACAACGGGTCTTTCCGTTGTGCCCCCTGAAACACGCCACGCGGCAAATTTGCTGGACCAACACGAGGACCAAATAAGGATTCGATAAGAGTTATTGGGGAGGCGTACCGATAACCAGTACCCCACATGGGAGAGTATAGGCCGCACGCCTAGACGCAGGGGCACGTCGCACCAGCCACCTACGCCCCATCTCACCTCCGGCCTTTACGATTATGTTTTGACACAGGCCTCAGACGGGTGAGGAAGGAGAGAGCGTGCGGTAGAGGAAGGGTAAGCTTACTATTACTACAAACTAATTCACATGCTAGTCACCCGTGTTGTGCTCACTGCTTGGGGCACACGGTGGACGTTGTCGGTCGAGAAGGTTCAACTGTCATCTATGCACGGATGTCTATCGAGGTCAGTCTGTGCCTTGAATACCTGTTAACAGTGTGAACACAATGGTATGGCCTAGATGCCTGTAAAGATGGCACGCTGCTCCCGAATACTGTGTGGGCTCCCTCGTCGTTTTGTCACTGCTGTTCTGCGGCCTCGAAAATGACTGTTTCATTTTTTTATGGCTGCACACCGATACTGTTCCTTCTGTCTGGGTTTTTTCCAGATCTGCGAGTTTATTCGCAGGCCTTTGCGAAGGGGTTTAGAGTCTCCTTGTATCTACGCTTTCGTCTGACTCGTCTGCGAGCACCCCTAGTTTTGCATCCGTAGAATGACCCTTTTGAATTTTGCTCGTCGGCCATTAGCGCGACGCCATCGCTCCGTCGGAACTGCAGTCTGTAGCATGGCGTGGATCCTGGACGCTGTTTCCAGGATGTCAGTCCCGGGATTATTTGCTAATACTACTTCGTCTAGATCCAACGAATGGGGAAAGTGGCTTGGTTATCCTGTCTGCCCTTAGTATGTGGTGTTATTCTGGTAGGGCACGGTTATAGATGCCATCCCTATATTTCAGGTGACCCTACACTAAAGTCCATGGGAGATAACGTTAGTGTTAGGTTAGCGGCAGGGGTCGGATTAGAGATAGGACACAGGAATAGGCGCCCCTTTTAATTTAACGCAAGGTCACTTACAATACGCTCCAAGAACGATGGTCCTTTTCATTCTCTGTTTCATGCTGAGAGAGGGATGTCGAGGCGATTTCGGAGTGATTGCTGTAGCCTGCCGAAAACTTAAAATCTGTGTAGAGTCATGCCTGAGAATAGCGTCTGGGTTTCTTACCACATTTCCAAACCTGTCTAAGCGAGTCCAGTGGCTTTGCGTCCTGGTGCGCTGCAGCATGTAAAACGTGGGCGTCTGCGAAAAACCGGATGTGTGTGTGTGCCTCAGTTCTGAAGCCAGTAGTGGCAGTCGGCCGGGCTGTAGGTCCAAGGCTATTGGGCACGTTTCCGGCAAATGTGGTTGCAGCTGGCGCGGTTACCTGCAGACGCTCAGTGTACTTTATTTAAGGTGTGTAGTGACTACGCAACCAGCCAACTACTTAAATTGGTAGCTTAAGCATTAGCCGCAGTAGTTCGTAATTGTTGCGGCTCTCGTTTGCTTTCGCAGATCCGAGATTTTAATGGCGTGCAATTTTATCGTCAGCATTGATACTTTGGATGTTTCCTGGGACAGGACACCAGAGGTAATCTAATTTGTTCACAGCTGTGAAGCGGCATACATTGGCACTTATTATGGGTTCATTGTACTCTACCCTTGGCGCCTGTAGACAAAGAACCGGAAAATTCTCTGCGATAATGATCCGTTCGAAGTTTGGGCAACCAGGAACACTTAGGTCTGTACTCCGCTGAATTGTCATGTCGGTTGTGGCATTTGGCGGGTAGTCATAAATAAAGGACTTATCTTGGACACTGGACTTGAATACCGTCGTTTCAGTCAGCACATTCCGAAGGTGGAGCAGGTGGCCGAGAGTTCGTAGTTGATATTGAGTATAGGCCCCTGCTCATGGTAGATATTCATCTACATTACGGAGATCAGTGAGTGGGACGAGGAAACAATCCTGTTTCAATTATGACAGTGGGCGCTCACCGATCAGGTTACGGAACATGCTCGTCCCGTTGTGCTTTGGGACTCATACTAGAACCCTCGCAGGCAGTCGCATGGCGACTAATAGTTCATGTAAATCAGGTGGTACCGATAAAAAAAGGGAGACCGGAATGGCATGGTAACCTGATCGGTGAGCGCCCACTGTCATAAATGATATTCTCGATCACAACCGACGGGACAACGGGCTCGTGGCTCAATGGTAGAGTGTCAAACTCCATGACCAAAGATCCTGGGTTCGAACCTCAAGTGATCCACACTTGGGATTGGGTATGACTGACTGATGACGGCTAATAAGCCAGAAATGGCCACTCCGGTCTCCCTTGTCTTTGTCGGTAACACCTGATTTAAATCCTGTTCCCTTTCATCCTTTACTGCTGAGACTTTTGAGATTTACTCACTGTCATGACGACCGTCATCATATAGTTGTACAGACGTCTGCCCGTGTGCATGCATTTTTTACATTTCCGACTTTAAGCAGGATTTTTTGAGTCTATCCAAGTTCACGGTGTAGAAGGTCTTTGGCAGATCCTCGAAGGCGATGTGGGGACTCTGTCGAATTTTTGCCGGTTTCTTGCGCTTGATAGACCGCCAAGATTATATTGCTGAAAAGATTTCCTGCACAAAATGTGCTTCCAAATAGTTGAGTGGTACACAGGCAAATATTATGCCGACACTACTGAGAAAGAGGATTCCGCATTGCAGGACTTCTTGACGTGAACAATGCTTTCATCCTTGAAATCCAGCAGGTTTAGTTCTCGTACGAAATCTTCCGAAACACTGATAGAGGCTTGTTCATGCGTTTGTGGCGCATCGTTTGTAGATGGTGTCTGGAATTTATTTGAAGTCATGAGCTTACCTACTGGTCGTGCGTTGAGCTAATCCGGCTTTCCCCTGAACGAAGTAAAGGCTTCCAATGCCACCGGTGTCCATCCGAATCGATCAGTTTATGTCATCATTCAGATTATTGACGATTGGTTGAAGGTGTCCCGAAAGTGTTTGGTTCGCAATCCAGAATCTGCGATATCTCCAACAGTATGGCAGCAGCGCCCGAGCTGTCCAGTGATGCGATCCCTTTTGGTATAATGGCCGTGGACTACATTAATGGCAACGAGGAAATTTAAATCTAACCGCGGTCTGCGTATCCCTGAGCGCCACCGGCCTAACGTTTTAACCCCTAATTTCGCATCTCCCTCAACCTCTGCAGCAGTAGATTTCGGTATCGGGATTATGCGGCTTCATTGGTGTTTGTCCTGGTGAGGGCATAGGTCGTACGCAGTCTGTGTGGCTCGGAGAGTAGGTGTCGGTTTTCTGCGCCATTTTCATTTGCCCATTCCTGGTGGTGACAAGGCATGAATGAGGAGATCTCCCGATCCATCCATTTGACTTCAACAGCATTTTCCTCCATGAAGTTCATGCGTTTTTCTTTGAGCTTTAGATCATGGTTATCAATCCGTCCTCTTTCCGTCGTATCCAGAATTACAATAGTCGAGTAGTCTGATGTTTCTTTTCTTGCAGCCGCCCGCGTAGTTGAAGTTACGGCCTCATCTCTGAGAAATAAAGGCGGTAATTTGTACAACGTTCGGTGCCAAATATCGCTTATGTCATTAGAATGCCGTGCTGATCACGCTTCTTGAATAGGGCCTAAAGCAACAGTTGCTATTGAGAGAGGCAGACTACGCTCGCATTGTCTACTGCCAAAAAGACACGAGTGTTCGACTTTCCTAAAAGACAATCTCTGTGGCATCTCCACGAGACAAGTCAAGCAGTCGGGACTTGCGTGTAAATAGGTTTATGATGATAGAGACTTGCACGGCACCTATCGCACCCTGTCCCTTTCCACCCACATTCTCCAGACGCCGAGACAATATCCAGACGGCTGGAGACGGAGCGGGCTCATTTAATGGCATAGTTGGGCAGCCCGCCTACGTGTTTAACACGATTTTTAGTCTGTCTCAGACTCAATTCAACCCGACAAACGCGTGCCGTGAATCAGTCTGGCTCTTTGACTGATTGAGCGCATCCACAAGTCGGCCTATTTCGGGAGCAACAGTTTGACCCTCGGTCCCGACTATGTCTGATGTGTGCCCTACAGCAGGGTAGTATCAGGGACGGCAACATGTGCTCGAATTAGCCCATATGATGATGGCAGATTTTCGCTGCATATGCTGCCTTCTCTCCTCCTTGTTGCGGCTAAGCGGTGGGTATGCATGCTCAGAGCTCAGGCCAAATCCCGGCTTATAAGGAGAAGACGGAGGGCATTGGTGGCAACTGTCTTTGTAGGCTTGTGGAACAATCTGAGGCGGTGTCCGATCGGGGTGTGTTGCATTTGATGTGGGGTGGAGTCCTGGTGATTCAGACTGTGGTTGCAGGGAGCAGGTGCTTCCAAGTGACCACATGGGTAGCTGCGACTGTGTGGACGCGGGTATGTTTGAGCTGAAGTCGGTGGAGTGGCTGAATGACATTGAGACAGAGAGGCCTTGGATAATGACGACAGGCTGATCATGATTGCCTCATGAAACGTCCTCTTGCACCTGGGTCCGGCGACATGAGAGATTCAAGACGACCGGAGGCGGGAGAGGGCGCTGGTGACTGGCGCGGCGCGAACCTGCACCAAGGCCTGACACACATACGACCTCTCCATCCACGCGCGCGCACTTAGATTTCACACAAAGAAAGTGGACAGCTCGTATCTCCTATGCGTAGGAGTGTCATAAAGGCCACCTAGTAAGATGTGGTTATGCAGCCCCACCTGATGGACACAATACTGTTGGGTTCGGGTTCAGGGCTGCGGTTAAGGGTTAGGATTAGGATCGGGGTTATGGTTAGGTGTTAGGGTTAGAGGTTAATGTTAGGGGTTAAAATGAGGGGGTAGGGCAACTATTTCTCAACCACTCAAAATACATCCGCGAATGCCTAGTAGCTTTTCTTTTGCATACAACTACTTGACCTCGTCGCTTGTGCGTTCCCCGGCTCCACCTGCAGAAAGCCCTATTACCACCGGTCCCGCACTACAGGTGGCTGGGGTTTGTTTGCCGCAGGCGGGGCTATGTAACCACATCTGACCGGCCGCATTAAGAAGGAGCCGGTGCAGTCTGACTCTCAGTCCACCGGTCGGCCACTCAATGCACAAACACACAATAGGATGCCTGCGAGGCACGAACTGAATTGCCAGTTGGCAACTGTCGTGATAGTTTCAAGTGCGTCAGATTGTTTATAGTGAGGCAAGTGTGTTGAGAGTCGACCTCACTCTTTCCCCTCCCCTGCACTAGAACACTGTCCGAGCCGATCAGCCTTCTGATGCTGGAAATGATCGCAGTTGGCTGAGGGTGTTACACAGCCCGCCTACGTGTGTCACATGTGACCTGGTCGCCCGTAACAACACCAAAATTTCACACAAAGGAGGTGAGCTGTTCGAATCTGACATGCGCCAGAGTCCCCTACAGGGCATATGTAGAAGGTGGCGAAGAACACTATTTCCGCCTATGTGAGAAATGCCTGTTTCGTGTCTGTGGTGGGTAATGTAGGACGGGTTGGTGTGTGATGTGTGTTATTTGGGAGATTTGTGATGATGGGTTTGGTCTGCGTTTATTTATCACCGATTTGCATAGAGACGCATGTGGCCCGGTTGACCTACACACTGAGGGCCGTTGAGGAGCGGGCGGCGGGTGTCTGCTCATGCATATCACTAACGTGCATGCATATTATTATTGGTATTTAAGTAGAGTGCATAGGCAACGTTCCCTATTTTTTCCCGACACTTTCACATGCAATATCCAAGCCATCGGAATCCTATCATTATTATGACTAACATAGTCTTTCGTCACGTTTCCAGAGGGGTTTTGATAGGCACTTAGGGTTATCGTCAAGCGTGGTGATCTGTGCGGGAGTTAATGCAACAATCCACCTAAAGATGTCGGCATTATTTCGCGAGGGACGGCTACATTTAATACACTCCAACCCAGTACTGTACTATTAAATAGGGCCGAAGTACCACCCCAAATGTATCTTAAGTGAATAGAATCAGAAGTCACTGCGCAAGTAACAGTACAGTAAAGATCCCTTTTATTAAAGTCAAAGAATCCGAACACACTTTTTATCCACAGAGATCAGAAAAATCCAGTCCAGAAAAACCTGATAATAAGGGGATTTAAAGTGTATTGCAGTTGGCTCACGGTTAAAGCGGCTCAGATTTTCCAACATGTTCTCCGTTAAAAATGAGTTAATCTGTGATTAAACTCGCACAGTAATGTTCCTAAAATACCACCGCAAATTTTCCAACCCAGCATACTTGCCTATTGCTCACCGCGCGTCCGCAGAAGTACTGATGGCTGGTGTCAGACAATCTGCCACTGAAATTCCGCGCCACTGTGAGGGGCTTGCAGTACAGGTTGGAACACGAATTGTTTTGTTGCAGTATCGACCAGGCAGGTGCTGTCATGTGACACATTGTCAGTGTTGTATCATTTCACCAACCACGTAGTTGCCAACACACTCTTCGATCGTGTAATGCCGGTTGGCAAAGGATGGCTCGCGGGGTCTCGGGCCTGGGGCTCCAAGAGCAACTTGAGGGCTTCCAGCTTGTGCTGTGATAAGCATGGCTCTGTTAACTCACCTCTCATGCGTAATTGAATACGCTGCATCTTGCAGGCAGGATATCCACCCGTGATTCAGTCCTAGAACATTAATTTCTCTCCGCTCAACTCGCGATCAAATTGCAGGTCTTCCTCACCAAGGATTTCACCCGGGTGCGACAGTTGACTAGGTAACCAAACGAGAAATTGATATGTCAGTCGCCTACCTTTGTCTGTAATCCTCTCGTTGGGGCTGTGCATAAAAAGACAGGGAGTACTCCGGAATCTGGATCGACTGTCTATGCAGCAGCTTATAGCCAATGCAAAGATAGATTTAGACACTAAGAAAATATGACAGTGATAGGAGAATTTGGTCAGATGTGGCTATTTAGCCGCACCTAAGGTAAATAGACCCCAGCCACGTGTAATACGGCACCGGTGGTAATAGGGGTCTTTACAGGTGGGGCCGGGGAACGCACAGGCGACGAGGTCAAGTAGTTGAATGCCAAAGAAAAGCTATTGGGAATGCGCGGTTGTGCTTTAAGTGGTTGATAAATAGTTGCTCTAACCCTAGCCTCTAACTCCAACCTCTAGCCCTAATCCCTAACCTAACCCTCACCCTTAACCACAGCCCTAAACCCTAACCCTGAAACATCCAACGGCTTTAAAATGTCGTATGAAGAAACAGTTCGTTTGCTTTAATGAGCACTTAATAATGTTAAGCAGATATTTGAATAATTTTAACGAGCACGTCTTTAGGATTTAATGATCGACACCGTAACAAAAGTAAAAATACCGGCTTTAGGTCGGGTCATTGGTTTTATGTTGCTGATCAGACCGGTAAAAATGAGAGTCTTAATAATGTCAGCAGACTGCTTGAACCTATACGGTGAAAACTGGTGAGGCTGCAACCCAATGTCCGCGGGAACCTGCTGCAGTGTGAAGAGGGACTGAACAGTACCGATGCTATTATATCCGCTAAACACAGACAGAGTCACCGATGTGTGGCTCCTCCGTCAGGTAACAAGGCTGTGAAATAACAATATTCGTCAATGTGCTTACAAGGGCCAGAGTCAAGAGCTCGACTGAAACTTCACCATTGTAGATGCCTCCTGAAATCTTCAAGTGAAATTTACGCTATTTTATCAGGATCATGCGCGCGCAGACAAGTGCGTCACCCGTATCACACTAGAAGCGAATATTTTTGCTGCTCCCTCGTCGAGGAAACCGAATGTCCGGAAGGTGGAGGACCAAAATACAACTTTCCCTGCGCCGTTGGAACAGTTAGTATCCCTGAACAGATAAGCTGCCTATGCTGGATCGCACCGACCTTCCCGCCCACAGACATCGGCAGATGCACTCATTCTCATGACGTTTATCGCATGAGACTGCCGTCGAAAAGGAGTTTCAGACTCAAAAATCAGAAAGGGACGTCGTAGCAGACAATCTCTGATATGGCGTAGTGCACAGCCTGGCTCAGGGGCAGGCTGGGTAGAAGTATTAGCAAGTGAGCTTCCCAATGGGAAGAGGCCAGCAGCAGTCACCAGAGCCAATCAGCCAAGGATGCCCTGTCCAGCGGCACAATGCTCACGTGCGACACATCATAGCTGACGGTGATCGCACATTAGAAAGTTGGACAAACCGCGTGGCCTTCTGCCGAGGCGGTTTGCAGAGCTGCCCTCGCAGCTGAAGAAGAGTTGTTCAACCCCAGCGCCCTCCGCTAAAGGGTCTCCTTGTGCCTACAATATCTGAGTAACGGTGGGGTCAGGAAATTAAGCTCAAAGTCCGCTTCGGGTAGCACAGAGTGACTGGGGGACGCAAGTCAGTTAGGTGAGCGCTGAGGGTGTGACATTTCCTGCTGTCGAGGGAAAAGGAGTAATTGCGGCGGATAAAGTACATGCCAACGGCAGCTGTGGAACGCATTCTTTTCGCCTGTCCATCTAGCGTTTGTAAGGTTTGCAAAGCTACTGAACCATGGAATGGATGAGGAAGAGAGAGGGAGAGAAATTGAGGCCGACACTTGATCACCTATCCTCAGGGACAATCAACGCATTCTACACTATGCTCAGTCTGGCGAAACTGAACTTACCACCACAACCTATAATTAGCGATTTCGAATGCTGATAGCTGACGAGGTACCTCGGTTTCCAATGGGTCGGGGTCAGATTGCAGCAGTCCTGTTTCGAAAATGTCCCTCCACGTCTTCCACATATGTGTGATTTGACTGTACATGTGAAATGCATGCAGATTTGTCCGCCAAGACGTTAAATTTTAGTCACAAGTATCTGGATATTATTTTGCCGCTGGAACGCAGTGTGCGATAGGTGCAGTGCAAGTTCTCTTGGCTGTAAACAACTCCCAGCCTCAATCGCGACTGCGCCGGAGTTTACGGATTCCCCGGGCCGACGAGTCGGACCCCTTGTAAATACGCTTTGCAGGTAAGGAAGATCGTGGCTTTCGGATAGAACCCACCTTGTTGGCATAGTGAATCGATTAATCCTGTTGGGGCTCTATGCAGCCCTTGTGTAGGATTTTGGCTGTTCCGCAGCTGAAAAGGGTTTAAGCGCCCTCCTTGGACTGCCTGGTAAGATCACTTTTAAAAATTCTTGCAGTCCTAATCAGGATGCTAACAACTGCGCATTCTGTCACTAATCCCACGGCAAACTTCATCGACCAATTCCTATGTGTACCTGGCTACTTGCACTCGCGTCTTCGTTTTGTGTGACAGTGTGCGTAAGCCACTGGAAGTACCCTATGAAAAATCGCTCTCGATGATCTCCTGCAACACCAAGACCTGCCAGATCGTTATCAGTTCGGGCCGCATCAATGCTGCCGTTCCGGAGAATCCGCTTGATCTCTTCCACCGACATGTACGTGCTGATCACCCGTCTCCCTGCTTCGTCTATGTTCACCGTTTCATCTGCATCCAACCCCATCCTTACCTTCCTCTGCCAACTTTCCCCACAGTGGTATCTGCCCAAACCTCTCCTTCTACCTCTGTCTATGTCACACGCCGTAAACGTCATGTCCACTTTTCTGATCGTCATTTACTCGTGTAATTTATGCATGAGCAAGTGCCTCTACGTTGTTTTGTACGACATTCCGTCTAGCCGGGGGGTAACTGTTGCCGCCTACTCGGCGTGATGACAACGAGCGAACCCCTCACCCTGTTCACTCCGCGTGTGACTCAGCCTTCGGCTTATCAACACAGTAAGGACGATGAACATTTTGGTTCCCTTGACTGGCCTCTGCCAAGCCTGGCGTAAGCTCATCCTCTTATCACGTGTTGGTCTAGGTAGGTGCTACGGCTGTTTCAAAGCCTGAACCGACAGTTGGTGTGGGTGCCTTATCAGCTGTTTGTACTCTCCCGACAACAGCAAGGACTCTCCTGCGAATTCCATCTTCTTGATTCAAGATTCGCAAAACTTTTCACTACCATCCCTCACACTTTGGCATGCGCATTCACGAAGATATTCAGTCTAACAGAACAGTCCAGACCCCTCACTAAACCTCGCTCCACCTGCGCACACTAATGCACCTAAACTGCACGTAGGCCTACTCGATCACACAGACATAAACGACAGCCGTCAACAACACATCACACTACACTCATGCGACATTCATGCGATGCAATCTACCAGCGTCCAGTATGACGGGCGGATCGTCGTGCACGCGAGTGTATACAGCTCACTTGTGTAGTAAAAATATCGCCGGATGCAGTCTGCTACATCTGGAATGGGAGTCAGATCGTGCGTGTCACGCGCTAGACAGTAGCTTTCTTTCGCCTCTGCCAACGTGCCAGAAGACACATTATTAGAATAGCATTACCGACAAAGACAAGGGAGATTGGAATGGCCATTTCTGGCTTATTATCCATCGCCAGACAGTCATATCCAACCCCGAAGTGTGGAACATCCGAGGCTCGAACACGCAACCTGTTAGTTAGAAAGCCACGACTCTAACCACGGGACCGCGAGCCCGTTGCCCTGTCGATTTCGATCGGGAATATACAATGGCAGGGGGCGCTCACCGATCGTGCTTACGGAACTCACTCGTTCCGTTGTGCCTTATGAGCTCTCTCTCTCTCGAGCCCAACCAGCAGCCGCACAGCGGCGCATGGTATAGGCTTTCTTTCGCCTCTGCCAAAGTGCCATGTATCATCGCCCATGAAATTGACCTGAGCGAGCCGTTGGTGTATGGATGAGGAAAGAGAGAACGAGGCGGGCCAAGATCGGGCCCGTCCGTTGTGAAGCGTCCCACGACTTAGACTGGCTTGTTTGAATGGAGTGGACACTCGGCGCGGATGTAGGTAGTGAGACCGCGTGTAGATGAAGGTGGTCGGTGCCTCTTCCCGCATAATCATCGACTCCTCTCCTCGCAACACTCTCTCCGCTCTCCCTCTGAGTCAGCATTTTCCACGGCCCTCCCCTACAGTTGCCCACAGCGCTGTATCCGCCGCCGGCTGTTTATCAGACATGCCGGCACACACCCCTCCCCGCCCAAACGAATCCTCCCTTTCTATCATTTACCATCACTCGATGTATGGAATTTCTTGTTCCGAGCGTGTCTTGTCTCCGTTTAATTCTTGATGAGAAAAAAACTTATTCAGCTCACTCTTAGCCAAGAGTTATTCCCAGAGCCTTGCGTTATCCTGTGTGAGCTACCCTGAACGTCTTCGGTCACTACAGCTGCTCATCGTAATCAACCAAGCGGGCTTTGAATCTACCACTACAGTCTTGCAGTTATCGTTGGGAAGATTTCCTACCGATAGAATACACCAATCCTAATCGGGACTATCGGTCAGGCTCCAATGACTGATTAGTTCCTGGCCGCGAGAAACTACTCAGGTATCCTGTAGCTTTCTTCTTGAAATAGACTGAACAGAACGAGATGCTTTAAATACGTGCTGTTTTGCAGAAAGTGCTTGCAGGTTCCAGTAGATTTTCTCGCAACTGGTCGTGTTTTGCTTCTCTGCTGTGCTAGGGTCTGAGGCAACGGTCGTGCACGCATACGGTTCGTGTTATTTTCGTGTACCGGAGCAGGTCATAACAGGTAAATGTATAGGAAGTCAGCTGCACGAGAAAAACATTTCAGCGGCAGTCATGGCTGCACGCACTCGTAAGACGGTGATGGATCTCGTTGCTCACGACAGCCAAAGTGCCGTGTATTTTCTCCCACATGTCAGCTTGGAGAGTTGACTGGATGATTTCCGAGGCTCTGGAGGAGTTTTGGCTGCCGAGTCTGGCCATTATGCTGCATGACTGAGGACGATCGAGACTTTTAGATAGGACTTTCGCTGCGTGCCTAGTGCAGACATTTCATGCTTATGCTTGCTGTGAGACCAACGAATGCAAACATTATCGGTCTTTTTGGCGAGTTTGATTTTGTCTGACTCGGAGGCTTAAGTGAAATAGTGGCTGGCCTCCAGACGGCCTACCTCCAAAACGATGCTATGTCTTCTTTCAATATCCCCTAAACCAATTATTCACTGAATCTCTCCATTTCCTTGAGATGAATGTTTACAAATTCGTCCATTCTAAGTGTGCAAAATGTCCTTGCGTTTTGACTAAATATTGCGTTAGATGTTCGATAAGAGTATCTAACCTTCGCATCTAAGTAGTCCTTACAGCATACGATAGTATATTATAAAAAAGAACCATGATTGCTATCAAATTGTTTTTTTTTCTGTTGTATAAATTAATCTTGCCCCGGTGGGTCATTTTTCTCTTACCGGTTCTGGTGATGGGCTCGAGTGTTGGCCCGGACAATTGGAATGAACTTCTTCTTCGAAAAATTCGTTAGCGTTCATCTACCTAACTAGGTTCTTTGACCGTCAGTCTACTCTTAACCGAAATGATCCTGACCATTCATTCTTATTACTTCAACGCATGCTTTTCACTGAAGTTAGGGATAATTGCTCGAAACACATTATTATGTTCCTTCCGCTCACGTTTGTACATCACCTGCAGTTGAACTTTCATAAACAGATTGTCAGGATTGGAAGAGGATCAATTGTAAATTGGTCAAGTTTAAGTTATACCAGAAATGTTGACCTCCGCAGCTGCAATAATCAGTGTGTGCCTAAAGTGGGCGTCAGTCCGTCCCTCCACTTTTCCAATGGTGTAATCCACTTAGCTCTTTCAAACATCGTTACTTAAAACTATAAAGTAGTTGTTATTTTAGTCTAAGAGGACAAAATAGGGTTAAACGTTTCATCGACAAAGGGTCAAAATGAGCCTTGTGAGATTATAACTGAAATACCGAATTCTCAGGCTTCAGCCGGCTGGGGCAACACATGACACATAGTAAGCCTTGGACCCCAACTTCGCCGATACTCATGAATGGGCTCCCTATCGAACATGCATTGCGCTCCACAAAAACCAGGTTCAACAGTCCCTTCTGTTATGAGATCTCCCACGCTAATGAAACGGCCCGTTTCCTCAGCAGCCAACTATATTATCGATAATTAACTTTGTGACTAGTTGTTGCATCCCTTATTTCATAGCCGATAATTTCTTAATATTTTTCTGCCTGACAGCTATTCATATGAACTTGGCGCACATGTCCAATCTCACTGACGTCTGATTTCGCCAGAAATTATGTGCCTCAGCGGTTTCAGGTTTGCCTGAACGTTCCGGTTGACTGGTAGACATTTCGATCTCCAGACTGTAACACGTCTTACGTACTGCTGCAGTGTGTCCGTATACATGCGATCATTGTGACTCCAAAAGGCACGCGTGAGAAGAACGCATGAAGTGACGTCGGCCTGGCTCGGACCCGTCATTGGGGGATGCCAGACAGGAATACGAGAGTGAAGTTGATTCTGTGCTATCTTGCCTGTGACTATGTTAGTCATCGTCGATGGTGACAGATGAACTCTAGATCGCCTCAGCCATATGCATACGTAGAATACTAATTTATATCCCGCAGGCACCCCCGTCCTCTCTATGTACAGGAAAACTGTTGTTCCACTGAATTTTGGCAGCGTTTCCTCGATATTTTATAAATTCCGTTTTATAATATCTTCTTTGCCAATTAAAAATTAATCTGCTATAGGTTATTTGTTTATAACTTACTCCTTCCATTACCTATAGTCGAGTTTTCGATCGTGTAAAGACAATGGACTCTACTGAATCGGACATCGTCTGGGAAAATGCAGTCGAAGAGTAATTAGGGTGTCGAAATTCTAAGCTCGGCTTTTTCGTGTTTTGCTACGTGTTGCATACATAGAGATTCAGTTTTCTTAGGGCGGAGGTCTCTATATTGAAAATATAGTTTTTAAAACCAGGGACAACGGCCGAAAAAAGCGTCAGGCGGTCGTATGATTTCAAAACACGGGATACTTAGCTGACACCTCCTACTATGAGATTTCGTCTGAAGTTTGGATCAAAAACAAAAAGTTATTCATGGCCGAGAGAGTTTTCCACGCGAAACACGACAAGGCTTGCAACAAGCAGGACAGTATCCTCCATCCCACTTGCAATGCTGCTTAAAGGCAGATGTGCTGACCCCTTACCGCCCACCCCCCCCCCTTAGTTCATGGCAGTAAATTTCCTCGGAGTAACAAGGACACCCGGTTACGCGTCACGATTTGAAGGCGAGCCCTGTGCACTTCTGTTCTTGTCTAGAACTAGATAGGGGTTGCCGCGCGTACTCATCTCCAGCCTCTGAAGGATGGTCTTAACAGTGTCTCAGTTGTCTCCTACTGAATAATGAGAAATAAGTCTAATGTGTTTTGCGACTGCGACACCCTCCGAGTACTGAATGCTTGGACATCCTCTTTCAGATAACTTGGTGTTACTTTTTATCAAATCTCTCATT
This sequence comes from Spirometra erinaceieuropaei, assembly GCA_902702965.1. Lineage (NCBI taxonomy): Eukaryota > Metazoa > Platyhelminthes > Cestoda > Diphyllobothriidea > Diphyllobothriidae > Spirometra > Spirometra erinaceieuropaei. The sequence continues at coordinate 27,191 of CACRXP010000369.1, read as the reverse complement.
TTCCCCTTACTTTGAGATTCATTTCACAAAAATTCGCACACTTCTTTGGTACATTCGTTGTTTACATTCCTACCGCACACCTCAACCCCTCATCTGGCGATTCATGGGTGTTTGCATTCATCCTCTCATTCTTTGTAGTCCTCCTGTTATTTTTTCTGCTTTGCTTAACAAAGTTGTGTTAATTTTAAAACGAGTCCTTCGAATGCTCTTTTCTGCTGCCGTGTTTTTTGGTCGATATTATCATGCAATCGCATTTCAAAACGGTCAAGCAGCTTGCTGGTCGAGTGCTGGATGGCTTTGCCCATCCCTTTTGATTCTGAACTAATTGCTGTGAAGTATTTTTGCCCCATGTCGTGGCCTTCGACATACCTCTTGCCATACATCGGCATATCAGCATTCCGTATTGGCATTCTATGCACGCTATCTTAAGAGTGAAGAGGCAGACACACAGAAACGGATACCTGAACCGTTCCCGTAATAGTTTTCCTTTTGTGTAAACCCTTTTGACTCTTGCGTAATTTGCTAACTTATACTCCGTCCAAAGTGAATGGAGCCCCTTCTGCTAAGACACATTTGAATTTATGTTTTCAAAATAAGGCGGATTCCTCTCTCTCTCCCACTGTCATGATCACTACGAAGGCAATCTGCCCGTTCAACTCTCTGAGCTCATAATGGCTCCTGAGAACGACCTGTCCTTCTTTTTGGCCCACAGGTAAACCATCATAAACTCACGTCCCGCGAACTTCATGCCTCCTAGCTGACCGGTTAGCTGCTCCGCCGATCGTCGAAGGGTACCCGTCTGCCTTCCCACTACTGTTTGCTTTTCTAAAATTCTTTTGCCTTCTGACCGTGCCTTGAGAAAAAAACGTCACCTGTTTCCAAAACAAGAACGACAGGATCCTTCCCGTGGAATTTTACTCTAGCAGCTGATAGATCGACCGCGTACTCACACCGTCTGTGATCCTGATAGCACCTCCGGTCAACTGAATGCTCGTGCCGAGCGTAACGCAGCTCTCACATTATCAACAGATAGACGCCTGTCGAAATGATGACCATTGAGCTGTCCACACGCTCTCGGCAACAGTAAAGGTTGTCCTACCCCGTTCCCCTCTTTCTCCGATTTCTGACTTGAGGAACCTCTTCGCCGAACTCCTTTGGTCTTGGTTAATCTGGCGAAAGTTTCATAT
>CACRXP010000368.1:531174-569073 GCA_902702965.1 Spirometra erinaceieuropaei | reverse complement strand
ACTGTTCCAGTGGAAGTCTGATATTAAGTCTCTCGCAATATTCATCTGCATACACCAGTCCAAGCCAGCAGATGCAGAGAAGCCAGAGCACTGCTGTGCCTGGTCACGGTTTTATGCTTAGCCGTACTTATACCTTAACGGCATTTCATCAATGTTTAGATGAAAGTACGCCAAAAGTACAACAAAACATGACCTGCATGTAAACTGCGGCTAATTTTGTACATTTTCGACGCGACTATTATCAGGCTTACCATGGAAATAGGTGGAGAACTGTTCTTTTCGTACCGTGATTTTGCTGGTGAAAACTGTTTATCAATTTGGCAGATAAGCGTCACTTCTCCTTGCCTAATATGCTAGTCAAAGGTGCCGAAATTTCTAGCACAACGAAAATGCAGAATGCATATCTGATTGCCGTGTTTGCCGTCAGAATCTGACGAGACTAATAATACTTATTCAAATAAATGAGTACAAATTGGCAATTTTTAGTAACGTGAGGAAGTAGGTTTTCTGTGGTGATTGCTTAATTAAACGCAAAATAGAGGAATGCCGATCAGCTGTTCCAGAATATCATTTTCTGAGACATTGACTCACAACAAAGCCGTACAAAGAATATTTGTTCATTTTGCCTAGGCAAAAGCAGATATAGAATATGAAAGGAATACGTATTTGAAAATTCGAAATTATACATAAGTTAAAATCGATAAAAAAAATTTAGTTCCTGCTAGTGCGTCTTAGTAATTTGTTAATATTCCCTGCAGATAGACAGATGTTACTTGCAGTTATCTCTGAAATTGTAGTTTGCGTCTTTTAACCGATTCATCGTAGTGGGAGGTCTCCGTAGAGTTTTTGGCCTTTATTCGATGGACAGCAAAACAACAGCGTTGTGAACATCTCGTTTAGGCATGTCAACTTGAGTCGAAAGCGGAAGGTAAGTATACACTTTAATCCAGGTACACAACACTCCCTTCAGATAAGGAGTCACTCATGCAATTTCCTTTATTCCTTAATTACTTATCCTACTCTTGTAACCTAAAAGCTGACTGTGTAATGTGAAGGTCGGTTTGAGCGTCACGTGCATTTTGTGATACCTCAGGTTCTTTCAATGAATGCGGACACGTTTAGATGCGGGGTGGTGTTTTGCAGATTGTTACCCTTTTAACCAGTCTACGTGTTGATAATTGTCTCGATTTCCCATCACTTTTATCCTAGGCGTGATAATCACTCATCAGTTTTGTGCGCTTACACCGACAGTGCCAATGCCGGGCGCCTCCTCGTGTAACTAGTTGCCCATTGCTGACTATTCCAGCATAGAATACCAGTCACCGGTTAAGTGATAACGAATCAGACAACCATGATTCCAACAGACCGAGACTCAAACGGTCGCGTCGTGGTCCCTTATTTAAGCCTCGTGCACAGAAAAATCGTCATCTTTCTTCATCTTCCTATGTCATCTATCTCCGATTATTGTCTGTTTTTAGAGTATCTGTGGAGTCTACTCTCTACTCAATTATTTAATAAATCCATGCCTGCATCGGCGCTAATCAGTAGTTTGTCGAACCAATTTTCACTGGTATCGAAGAAGAAACAATGCAACCAATATTGTCCATTGGTCGAATAGGCCACATTGTTTTAAATAAAACGGACCACCCACAAATTGAAAATGTCGTCTTAAAAGCAATGGAGAGGCTTACTCTAACACTCAGCAAAATGAAGGACTTTAGAATTCGCCCTTCTCTTTTTAAAAGGATATGACTCCGTGTGCATTGAAACACTGCACTTCGCTATGAAGACTTGGTGGTCGAGAGCATTTCACCGGCGTTTATCGCACTGCCTGGCGGGCGAGCATCCTCGAAAGGAATAAAGTCAACCTTCAGCTAATCGTAAATTATGAAGCTCATTTTTAAGGCTTGACGCTGGACAGATCATTTTACGTCATAATTTAAACATCTATTTGATGGGCATGCGTTCAGAGTGAGGCAAGTTGCGTACTTTAGATCTCGGGGCATTAATTCGCATCCCACTTATCGCAAACATGTTTATTTTAACAATGTTCATATATTTCATACTTTGACAAGAACGTGAGGAGTCTACTGCCAACCGATTTTAAACGAATATTTAAGTGAGGTGTGCATACATGTGCGCTAATTGGCGGCATAGCGAAAACAACACCAAGTACTGTCCTACAACCAAAAAAAAACAAGATTACGGTTTGCCCACTACCGGGATGGACCAAACTTTTTTTTAAACAGACGTGAGCACTGACAAATTCAGGACCACAAAATAAAAACGCTGTCTATATTGCGTAAACTGGATGGAGAGGCTTGGAGTAGTCTCATATGTGGGCATCCTTTTTTAACGCGCGTTGTGCAGATAATGCAATTTAGATTGAGAGTAAGAGATACAATGAAAGTCAAAATGCGATTTTTAACTTCTGAATACATATCACATGGTGATTCTTGGGATTATGCACACCGCTAGAATCCCCGACAGGTCGAGGGCGTTTTACTTAATTTATTGCATTGCTTTGAGGGTGAACATGCGTAATAGGGATGATGCCAATCTTCAGCACAACAATAGTATCTGTTCTGACACAGGATATCATGAATTTCACAATATAATCTGCCTCGTTATGCGTCAAAATTTCTTCATCTGGAGGGACGGTTGACGGGCGAAAGGAGTAAAAAAGTATTAGCATTGGTCCTGTGTGTTCGGCAAAAATCAGGGTTAAATCGTTTTGGGTGGTGTAAGATGACAGTATAATTCAGAATGTGCCCAATATTACAAAACCATTATCTGACTGAAAAATGCACCAATTATTTGATTGGTAAGGGTTCGTAGTCCAAAACATTGCGGCTTCTCTAACATTAACAATCAACAGTTTTTCGTACACATTCAAATAGTCTTCAACAGTATAAAAGCAACCGAGTTTGCCCGCCGGCAGAATAGACCACACCGCTTTAAATAGCAGTGTGAACTCACTCATCGAAGGCCCCTAAATGAAAACGTCGTGTTAGACTCTTAAAATTAATGGAAAGGCATACCGGAGGACACGACTTGATATGCCTTCAAGCATCGCGCAGCGCTAAGAAGTCTTAGGGGTCAAAGACATTATACCGACGTTTATCGCTCTGTCTGGCGGACGAACATTCCCTAAACGAATGAAGTCCACCTTCGGCAAAACGCACCCTATTAGGCTCGTTCTCAAGGCAACTAGCTATGCAGTTCATTTTATTTCATTATTTAAGCAGAGTTATTCGTACATCTATTTGATGGGCAGGAGTTCAGAGTGAGATAATTTGTATACTTCAAATCTTGGGATATTGTTTCGGACCCCCTTTATTGCAATCATGTTTATTTCTTAAAACAACTACTAAATGCATGTCTGTTTATTTTATGTTTTGCCAAGAACTTGAGGAGTCTACTCCTAACCGATTTAATCGAATAATTTGGTGAGGTATACATGCATCTCTGGTAATTGACAGCATGACGAAACCAACACCAAATAGTATCCTTTAAGTAAAAATCAAGACAAACGTTTGTCCACTTGCAGGGTGGATCAAGCTGCTTTGAACCGATGTGAGCACTCACAAATTCAGGACCGTTTAATAAGAATTGCTGACTATATTGCGTACAGTGGATGCAGAGTCTTACAGTATTCTCATAACTAGTCATCAATTATTTTAAAGTGCTTCTACGCCTTGCGCAGGCAATGTAAGTTACATTGAGACTTAGAGCTATAAAAAAAGTCATAAAGCGATTTTCAGCTTCTACATGAATATCACATGGTCTGTCTTTAGATAATGCACACCGGTTGAACGCCCGGCGGTTAAATGCATGTCATTACCGTTTATCGCACTGTTTGGGGGCGAGTATGCGTAGGAGAGATGAAACCAATCTTCAGCACAACGAAAGTGTGTGATCTGACGCAGGACGTTATGCATATCACAGGATAATCTTCTTCCTTTGCTTCTGCATTCGGTGTAATGTTTGGCGGGCGATAGGAGTACAAACGGATTATCAATGGACAAGTGCGTCGTGGAAGGTTGAGGGTTAATTAGATTTTGATGGTGTACGATGTCAGTTCATGTGTGGAATGCGCCCAAATTCACGAAGCCATTCTCTGATTAATAAAACGTATCAATTTCTGACGATTTTAGGTTCGTAGTCCAAGTCGAATATTTGGAGGCATTGCGGCTCCTCATACATTAAAATTAATTCGTAATTTTCAAATCTTACCACGAAGCTTTGCGCAATATTGACCACTTATCAAATTCTGACAAAAATTCTGAGTAAGATTTACGATATAATGAACCTCAGGCGGCTCAAGGTTTGGGAAGGAATTCTTACCATACCTTGTCCCACTGGATTCAATCCAAACCATATCATCTGAATACACTGAATGCATTTTTCTACAAATGCTACTGCAAACGTTGATCCAAAACCGTGAACCCGTTAACTATTACCCTTTTGACACTACCCAGCGAGGCAATAGGTAAGTTGCCGTTGTTCGCAAGTGGTAATATGCATGTTAATTTTGAGCTACTGCATTTAGGTAAGTAGGAAAGAAATCTGCATTTCAAAATACAATCTGGTTGGGATGCTTCCCAGTTTAATAAATCATCTGAAGTCTTGTACTGCACTAATGTATGAAACAATGCAGACCACAAAGTACCTATGTGACATCTCGGTTTTGGAGGAAAGTGCTAAACATTGAAATTGCAGTTAGCATTTCTTGATAGCTTGTCACAGCCTCATGAATCACTGAAAAACCTCGCTGATCTGTGTTTACCACTTATACACCAATAAAACTATAAACATTGTTTTATTGACCCTTTCCTAACTATGCCGGAAGATGTGTTTGTGCATTTAAAAAAGGCCATCTCAAAGGACCAATGTGCGTTTGGGCCATAGGAACAGGCAATAAATAAATATTCGGTGGACATGTTTGAGCGAGAAATAGTAAAAAAAATGTATGGGTGACAGCTGCAAGAACATTGCTTCCCACAAGTGGAGTTAGCTGTGTTCTCAAATGTTCATTGGGCAGATCCCCTTAAAAGATAACCCTGACAATGACCTTTTTATTACCTGCTGAAGGCATATTATGCTTATTCTAAATATTATCACCCGAGTAGATCGTTCTTCCCCTTTCGCCAAGCATCGCACCATATAAAGGCCCCATTAAACGGTACGTCCAAAAAACGGGCATAAGTTGAGACTGATACAATGGATGTACTGCGTATGAATATCATATGGGAGTTCTGCGCTTCTAATAAAGACGTAGATGCGATCGCTGGAATAATAAATTCATTGACCTGGCGTTTCTGATTCTCAATCCGATCCATCATCAGAGACATTCACAATAATTCTAATGTTGATACATACCAGTCATTGACACCCATATATACTTCCATTTCATTTAGGGCGCATCCGCTACCATAACCGTGCAAAAACTCATTGAAACTGGGAGACCTCCTGAAAAATATTGGTTGCCAGTTTCATACCACACGTTTAGATTTTAGTCACATATTTGTTAGTAACTGAATAAGTCCGTTAGTACGTATAATGAAACGCCCCATCCATGTAAGGAGATGGTTTGCGATTTTCCGTGCTTGTTTTTGTGGTTGTTGTCTCTCATTCGACCACAAAACCTTAAAGGTTCACGGCACAGGCCAAATAAAGTGCCAGGCTGCTATGCCGGTATCAACTAATCATGGCCCTCGCGGCCTGCTATGCGCCGGAAGTTCCCTGACATCTGGTACCCGGCCGCTAAATGCGCTTGCGCTCCCGCTAGGTAAACAGGTTGTGGGCATGGCTTCCCAGTCATTCCTGTTGGGGTAGTGTGGTCGCTGTGGACGAAACATCCCAATCAAGTGTGTGCTTGCATACCAGCGGTTGTGATGTTACGTCTACGTGCGGTTTCGGCCGTGCCAGCTGTATGCGACTTCGCCCAACTTCGGTCGTCTTGACTCGGGCTGGACACCGGGTCCAGGTGTGGAATGGGGAAGAGGCAGAAAGTGCGGGAGATGCTACGCAAGTGTACTCTCACTATAAATCTGTTCACGCGCAACTCACCCTGTCAATTGCACCCTGATGCACCCTGGTATGTATCACACGGTGCACAGCGTCAATATCGACGGCAAACCGTCATAGGTTTTAAGCATTTTGATTTTTGATACGCATATTGAAAGACTATTCCAGTAAAATACTCTATGGTATAGTACTTGTGCAAATGATATATATATATGTCAATAGAAAAAAGACAAACGTCATAATAAGGGCTTATTCAATTGAGATGTTGAACGCATCAGGTGGAGTGACCACGCTTGTCCGATCATCTACAATCCCCAAATAAGTTCTTGATTCAGAAAATGCGACGCAATGGAGAAAACGTCAGGGTTTAGAGCTTAGGTATTTAATAGAAACTGTCAAACAGGGTACTGAGCAGTTCTTTATATCTGAAGGTCACAAACGTAAATTCAGTAGCACAGATCCTGCGATAACTAAATGTCCTGCGGTGAAACCAAAATAGCGTCTCATTTCAATGAGAAATTCAAAAGCACAACACATATTTTTACATGCTGGAACAATTAAGTCTTGGAGCCATGCTTCTTGTTTGACAAAATATTTGTTTGAAAGTAGTGATGCCAATCAGTCTTTACTAATAACGATACCAGTGCTGAATAAAATGTTAGCTGATACTGGAACCTATAAAGCAATACTTCAAAAACAGCTCATAACCACTTCCCGTGCAATTAAACGATGCAAACATATATTTGTCAGTGTACGATAGTAACGCGCAGGCGCATCTTTAAAAAAAGAATTGGATAATGCCACAAAACCGACAATAGTTTTAGAATGTGGGCACCCTTCAATGGAATTTGGTCGATACAGGCACTATGCTACACAAATCGTTAATAAAACACACTGACAGTTCGGTCGTCGTTACCAACGATGGTAACAGTCTGCATCATTGCAAGGGGTAGCAGGAATGGTGAGTTGTGCGCGAATTAGACATGCACGGCATCTACCGCACTCTCTCTCTCTCGCCCCCCTTCCCCATTCCCCACATGGACCCCGTGTCAAGACCGAGTCAAGATGACCGAAGGTGGGGAAGGCGCAGGTGGCTGGCACTGTCGGTACCGCACCAAGACGTGCCATTACAACCCCTGGTCCGTAACAAACACTTCACTAGGATTTTTCTCCAACAACAGCTACAATAACACACCACAGGTGCCCAGAGCGACAAGAATGACTGGGCAGCCATGCCGACCACATAGTTACCTAGCGGGAGTGCAAGTGCAATTACCGACAGGAAACCAGGTGTCAGGGAACTGCCGCATTGTGAATAACCTTTCATAATTTTATACCGTCAGCAACGAGGATGTCATCACAGTCTAGGTCCTTGACACACTCATTTATGAAAACGAGGAACGCCGTGGGGGCTAGGACTCAGCTGTTTGGAACTCCACTCAACACTCTTACCTCTGAGGACTGTTGACGCCTGACCTGCAGTCTTTGCGGCCGTCCAGTCAAAAAGCTCTAGAAGCGTGAATACAATGTCGCAACACTTCAGAAAACTCTTCCACCGTCTACCTGTCTTATGGCAATGGTGGTACGAGCGGTTGAAAGGGTAAGGACTTTAAAAGGCGTCAAACGGCAAGAGATACAAAGCGCGATAATTAAAAACTTACGCATACGCCAAAATTTGTTTTATTGCATCAAAGGAACCCCATGAATTTTTGGGAAACCAGCATACGAAAAGGCATTAGGAGACCTAGCACATCATGCGTTAACGCTGTTGGCCGGGTTGGAACGTAAACCTTATTGGCCTACGACCTGACCAATCGACAGGTGCTAGTGTATGTGTTGTTAGAACTCTGCGGAGGAAGTTCACAGCGGAGGTTTTTCCGTTTTCTCGGAGAAGGGCAATAGTAGGGAAGTATCGGTTGCGCGAAAATAGTTATGGTCAAAGGACGTCATTTTGCCGTCAACTGTACGCCTACGACTTCCATGCAGAAAGTCCGACTGAGGGTGAGGAGCAAAAGATGAGGAAGGACAAGTTCGCTAACTTTGCTGTGGCTATGAACAGGTAGGATGGGAATGTAGTATTTAGTTTGTTGTATTGGAATGCATATCCAACCCAAAGTAAGGGTTAGCAAAGGCTCTATAATATAGGTATTTCAAAATGATGATCACGCCCACTCCTAAACTGCCTACACACTGGTTAATTAAGTAACCAACCGATGGAGTAGGACAATGATTAGGAAAGCATTCGGTGATACGCAGTTAATAACGGTAAGTTAAGTCACTCGAAAAAACCTGCTGACAAGAAGACGGACATATAATGTAACTGAATAATATCATTACTTATTAACAAAAACATAGGACTGTTATGACATAGTAATTAAACTACCTAGGCGGCCGGCAGGCGTGATAAACTACTTTCCTAAAGTTTCACGACTTTTTTTCGCTAAACATGGCATGTGCAAGTACCTAAAATTACTTCACCATTTCATCAAATCACATGGGAGGGTTTAATTTGAAAAATGTTGCACATTTCTTATTGATATGTGTTGCGCAGACCTCGACCAACATGGTTAACAGTTCCATCATCATAGACCTTGCTTATTTATCTTGATAAAAATTAACATCGTATGTATGAAGGTGCGCATGTCACCTTTTAACAATGGAATATGTTACCAGCAGTCAGGGGAACCAGACGGTTTATTGACTTGACGTTACAGATTTGTGCTCCAACCCGTCCGCGATCGTCTCTGATGATGGGTTCGAGTGAGAATGCTAGACGTCAAGCGGACAAAAGTTGTCTTCCTGTAATCGCAGTTGCTGCAGTGCAAAGTAAATATACTGGAGCATTAAATGCTTGCAGAAATTCTGAAATGGCCTTTCGATCCCAGGAGATTATCTGGAGTAGACGGGCTAACGCATGAAATGTAAACCGAATTTCTGAAATATATTTTTGTTTTTGGAAAGATTACCTAAGTCAAGTTGCAGAATTAATCATCATGTAGGAACTTTCCATTAGAATTCATATGCTCGGGATGCTGGCTCTCGATCGAAAATTTTTTTAGCCACGCTACGTGAAAAGTAGTTACTGAATAAGCATGAATTTTTTGCATTGATTTTCGACGCTTTTAAAAATTCGGTTCTAATGCCCTTAAATATTCAGTTATATTTCATGGAAAACATGCATACAGATATTTATTCTTGTACTCAATTGGTACCAAATCGCGTCTTTTTCAATGGTATAATCAAAGGCCGTGCATAACGCGGTTGTAAAAAAGTACCTTTTCGTGGAATTTTTTATTACTATTAAATGCCCGTCCACAAAACTTCGCGTCACTGCATTGACTGATGTTGCTTCTAAAGTTTACAATATGGCTAAAATGCGCTGTTTAATTTTATGAACACCATAAGGACTTCTCCTAATACCATACAGAAATGCACGGTTTTCAGCAAGCGGAAAATATTCAGCTTGTAGTTTCTAAACTCTTGGTGCAAGTTTAACTGCAGGTCAGGAGTACAATTTAGTAGGACATCGAATGTCGATGATGAAAATTCGTACTACTGAGATAGTGTATACCGCAAGTTGTGGGTTTTACATGCGACCAGGAAGACCTTCGCAGGCATCATGATACGATCGAATTATTTTGGAATAATGCTGCACGGTAAGGGATACTGGAAGCCGACCAAAGTAGTCTTTTTCAGACCAAAACCGAATTTCGGCTAACATTTTATCAGATTGCGCATCTACAGTACCTCACACGGATAAAGTTAGGAGCGTGAGTGGACAACTGAACATATACACCCTTAATTACAATGTCATTGGCAGATAACGTAAGCAGTTACTAATATGGCCATCATAGTAAACCGTACCATTGATAGTAAAATCTTTTGCCTAGGTACCACTGTGCAGTCTCTTATGGAAGAATGTCCCGAGTACGTTGAGGAGTATTCAAAACACGACATCGTTATTTATAAGTGCATGACGCATTCAGAGTTGTGTGGGTCATTTTTCACTCATCCAGACATTCAGTATGCGGTCCAAAGGAAAAACGGCTTGTGTATATTGAAAGACCTTGCGGAAAACGGCAATCGAAGCCTAACCCAACGCACAGCACTACCATTACGATGGAGATTTTAGCGAAGCGGGACGCAGCAGCTGAGAAGAACGATTGCATTTAAACAAAAAAGGAAATAATCGAAGGCTTGTAGAAGAGATGTTCTGTCAGATAGCAGTGTCAAGAGCAATCATATATGCTAATTGTCTTGCTGCATAGGCCATCGCTCTCGAACGCTGCACCTGTTCAGCTCATCCGGACTACGCAAGAACGAACAGTAGCAATATTTCGTCATCGTACCCATACAAGCCATCTCCGGCCGGTAAGTTAGACAAATACTTAACAAATCATGTTATAAAAGGACCATGGTGGTCCCGTCATGGCAACGTTGACGTCGACAACGCTCATGATGATCAAATTCCGAGTACTGCATGACTTCTTTGGGGATCTCTTTTCGGGCGGACCTTATTATACCATAAAATAGCATTAATAAAAAAGACAGGATCACTGAAAACACCATTTCTGGTTTATTAGCCATAGTCAGGCAGCCATACCCAAGCTCGAGGTGTGCAAAACGTAGAACTCGATCCCCCAACTTGTTAGTTAGACGTCCAACTTTCTAACCACTGAGCCACAAGATCCTTGTCTTCTCGCTTTTGATTGGGGATAAGCAATTGTAGAGGGACGTTCTATTTTTGAATGTATTCACTATAGTTTTATGGTTGACAATTGAGTTTTATCAGGTTTTAGCGTCCATGAATTTGTTCCTGTCATGCTGACGGCTAAATATCGTATTCTTGACGAAGGCGATCATTTCATTGTGAATGGCATAAGAGTGATAATTGATAAGGGCACCGTGTAGTTGTTGATGATTGTGTCTTTTACTTTTTGCGTAGATTCTCTGTCAACCTGGACGTCACAACTGACTTTCGCGCAAAAAAAGTTATTGCACTAGAAGAAGCCGGGTTTTTTCTGTTAGAAAACACGACGAAAACAAACACACCAGTCACTATCATTAAGCCACCTTCGCCGGTTAATCAGCTTCACTAATGGTCCGCATTCTTGCACATTCTACAGCAGCTTACCACACGTGAGGATTTTTAATGAAAAATCTGACCAATGACCTTTAAGAAAAATAAAATAAATAAATGGTTGTTATTGTGATTAGCGTGTTGGGCACGTATTTTAATATATATGAAGTGTCGACCTTTGGGTCTTCGAATAACCACCAAAATATCAAGTACATCAGGTCGTAACACAATGCTCATTATGTTGGTACAGTCATGAAAATTTACATACATCGGTTGGAATTCCTGAGTTGGTAATTTACACAACGACATACTAAATGACGATGAGGACTCGATGTCGAACTACCATATAATGAATGCCGCGCACCAATGCTTGTGTATTGGCGTAATTTTCTGAACGCATACACCTACTCCTGAATCCGGGATATGCTTGACTTACGGTCTGCTGGACCCAATTTTACATATTTTCTGCGCAAAAACAACATATATGTCGCCAATGGCGATAAAATGTCAATTGCCAATGTGAGATTGGAGGAATAAAACAGTCATGCCCTTGGTTTCTTTTCTGGCGAGTCTGACACCTTCGCCTTCGGATTTTTGCTACCTTTCTCCATAGTCTTTCCTGTCGCCTTTTTCTCATTCTTTACTGATTTTGGAGGTTTCACGTCACCACTGATAACTGGAGTCTGATACTGCTTATACTGGGTGTCTCGCGCTCTACTCCTCGTTACCCTGTGCGTGGATGCTGCCAACTGATCCTCTGTCATGAAAGTCTGCTGGATAAAATTCTTTATGTTTTTAACTTCTTCCTCTAGTTGATTTAACTTTGAGGCTAACGTTTGACAACCGCTGCAAGAGGTTTCCACATGCGTCGGTCGTAACCAATTTTTAAGGCTTTTAGAGCGACCGCTCAGGCGTGCTGTGATAGCGTAGTGGTCTTCGTCGCCGTCTTCAGCTCGAGTGGTCCCGGGTTCGACCCCGCGGTGACGACCACTTTGCATTACTTCAGAGTTCGTCATTTTGTGCTACTTTAGTATATCCAACAAGAAAAAAACGATCAGGTGAGATTTTTGCCTAAGATGCGAGACGGAAAGTCTCTGGTCTCGTTCTGGTCGTTGAGAGTCACCGTATAAGATGAATATCTTCGTCTTAAAGAGGTTCGTTGAGCAAATACAGGAAGCAGCTGTTTAGTTCTAGGACTTTAAAGAGTACGTTCGAGATATGATGCATTCAACGAATAATATTAGAAGAGTAACTCAGCCTATGCGGGAGTTGTTCCAGATGTTCCGATGGATGGATAATCCGAGTTTATTGGCTCAGAAACAGCAGAAATGAGGAATGTCTGAAGTCCGCGTCCTGCAAATCAGCCTTTGTCGCCAAAGAGTCGTGACTTCCGAGTAGATAATTCCGTAAATCAAAGAAAACGCAATCCACGCGTGAATTATTGTAGACCAGCGTGCTCTTAACACTGAGGAAGAGACGAAAATTTCGTAGCTCGGAAGACTTAAAATTTCGAACCTCGTTTCAAAGGACCCGCCAGCTTGACTTACGGTCTGCTGGGCACAATTTTACATATTTTCTGCGCAAAAACAACATATATGTCGCCCATGGCGATAAAATGTCAATTGCCAATGTGAGATTGGAGGAATAAAACAGTCATGCTAGAGTTCTACTGCACAATTCCCGATCGGCTGAGGCGGGTTGACGAGAGTAGGCTCGGCGATACGATGCAAAAACACGTTGAAGGACGGCGCTTAATTTGGAACAGATCGATAGTTATTTCTGTAGACTAAATGGGTGGACCTGGGTGGTGTTGAATGTGCGAGTGCATTTACTGTGTCTACGACAAGCTACATGAGTTGCACTTTAAAGATACGCACTAAGAATTCCATTAAGATTCAACTCCAAGACAACAGAAACGTACAAATAGTGAATGACAAATTGAATCTGGATATATTATGCCGTCTATTCATGGAATCAGACACACCACTAACCGCACTGAAGTTGGAAGTATGTGATGTGAAATCTGCCTGTGGGATATTTGTCAATGTGTTACAGAGTGCAATTACATTTAATAATTCGATATATCACAAGTCGCCTAAGTTTCATGTTTCCTTACTCACTCAGTGCCAGATTCTACTGTTGGGCATCCAGGAATTTCGGAATTCAGCCCAAGTCTACTCAGTGTATCTGTCAATTCATTATCGAGTTATGGTAAACCTGACTCAAACTTATCTGTTCACCGTACCTAGTATAGGTACTATCATGGGAACATGCGAACATGCCTGCCTTCACTTTTCGAAAGCCGGGTACCCGCAATGTCATTTAATCCCTCCAAATGTAGGCGCTAGTACGTAATCGTCGTGTGATTCTTGACCTCTGCAAAAGATCAGCAAATAAGGTTTGATCATTTTGCCGCACAGCCCGCCTTTGAACGCCCTAACACAGGAAATACCTCGTGATTCCACCTACTAGGCGTGGGCTAATAACTATCGACCTGCTCATATCCGGGATGTATTTGATACATTCTGCTTGCCTGCGTCTTTGTACCATCGATCATCCGAAGACCACTCACAACCAAACATTACTGTACTTTGCAATGTCGAGTTGGTCATTTCATTGCAGTACAAGGCTCTTAAATTACCGCTCTACCATACACAGTCGCATGATTATATGGGAAATGGCTGCTGATTCCAGTTCAAAACATGTCGAGAGTGGTCTACTCCAACTGGTCATTTGCTCACTTCTCGCTATCTAATTTACAAAATGACCAAATATTCGATTGTACGATGCGCGAACTTCAGAATTGATTTGTGAAACCTTTTAGTTATTAAAGATTTATGACAACATAACAATAAATGCAGTGCATAAAATTGAATGAATCATGATCAGTGGTCAACCAGATGTGCAGCAAGTGGCGTAAACCGCATTCGCATATATATGGCTCAGCAACCTTAAAAACAAACAAGATTGTCGCGTTTAAAGACGAAATCGAGGCTCGCAAGTAACAAGTACCTTGCCTCCACAATACCAACAGCCCGCCGCTAACAACATGCCCAAACTACTAACGCACGGTTTGGGAACGTCAATATTACAGTGCTTCACGCGCTTTATCTTCCTCTACTTGTCTTGCTGCTAAAGCGTGTTTAAACAGATAATACTGGAAAACAGGTACAACAAGTTGGCGGCCGGACGAAGGCACACGTTCAGCGCCGCGAGAGTGGCCTCTCAAGTGAGAGCTGAGAATTCGTGACAGTTTTGAGCGGGGCGACGTTGTAGCTGACTAGTCTGCTAGCGTGGCTGCGATTGGCCAAAAGGCCAGACTGACACTGGTGTGAGTGAGCTTGTTTATCGGCTGACAATGTAGTGGCCGACACATACTCGATTTTTTCAAGCACTCAGAAGTAAGTTTTCGCTGAACTAAGTCGTCAGAATCTATGTCAAACATTCTCGGACGAATAGAGCAAGAAATAGGATTTAAAAATTTTTAAAAAACATGGGTTACGAGAAATAAGCAGATTGAGTCACGACGAGGAGACGTAACAATACTAGGCGGAAGGTCATTATGCATACAACCGGTGCGCCTTGATTTACTGATGTACCATATATTCGTAGGATTAGCGGTGTTACATACTTCAAAGGATGATGAAATGTTTAGCGACAAACTTTAATCGTTGGGAAGAAAGGCGGATGAGAAGGAGTACCACCAACTCCAAGTAAACGCAATAGCACATGCTCCATCCTCGGTACATTTTGGCGACTGACTGCAATCCGACTAAACATCCCTGTAAGAGTTATGGTGCAAAATACGTGTTCAAGCAATAGGTGCAGCTTATAAACGGCCGCAACCAGAGTAGGGTGACTACACTTTCGATAAGTCAGTTTTGGCTGAAAAGCACGATATAAATCAGTCAGGTCAGTCTACCTTTCAATTAATTGTATATAAGTACGCATGAACACATGATTTTTGTCATGTAACCTTTGGACCTTTGCTCTTTAACATTGCCCGAATGTTTGAAGTGTCTGTATGAACAGACAGACGTTTTCCCAGACTATTTTCTCAGACATGAGCATGTCTGCAGTTTATGTTATGGTCGTTCTGATTGCAAAACGCTAAAGCGTATGCCTTAGTTGTGCCTGATGCGTAGCTCGGGATGAATAAAACCACTGTTTTGTCAATCCGTTTCCTAAATCTCAAATTGTTAAACGGATTGGCCCGTATATGTTGCAATTATCTCATATGAACATGAAGGCTATTGACAGGTGCCTCTCATGAAGCGTCTACTAATTAATGGATTGATTTGTCCTTGGGCTATAAATTATTGTGTAAGATGTGGTTATGTATCTCCAACTAATGGACGCAATACTGTTTGGATTTGGGGTTAGGGTAAGGGTTATGGTTAGGGGTTATTGTTAGGGGTCAGGCTCAGAGGTTATAGCTAAGTGCTTAATTTAAAGCTATGTGCTAAAAATAGGGGTTATATGTAAGTATTATAATAAGGGGCTATGGTAACTATTTCTCAACCACCCAATGTACAACCGCGCATTCTCAAAAGCTTCCCTTTTACGTACACCTACTTGACCTCATCGCCTGTTGGTTCCCCCTCCTACCTACTTAAACCCCGTATTACCACCGTACACGTATTACAGGTGCCTGGGGTTTGTTTACCTCAGGTGCGGCTACATAACCACATCTGACCAAATATTGCTGAAATGCGGTTCGCCGTCCTCTGTCCTAGTGAATACGCTGATACCGTTGCCAAAAATATTCTAATGGTACATAAATAGTCCAGTGCGCGTCCACGGTTTTTATCATCATCATTATCATCGTCATAAAAAACAACGACTACTACAACCGAAATAAAACTTTACGCAGGTCATTCGGTTTAAAATAAGGGTGTTTGAGCCTGACTTCAAATTTAAGAGCGTGTTGATAGTGATTTATTTTGGGTTTTATGTTGCTGTGATTCATAATTTATGAATGAATTTCAAAAAAATGTAATGGCAAATGTCAGCAAACACATCGTATTTGCGCAACAAATAAACACCAAAATCGCAATCAGCGTCGTAGAGAAGGTGGATCCCGTGAACTGTACTTGTATGCGGGCGTCTGGCTTGGTGGATTTGACCCATGGCATCTTCAGTTCTGTATGAAGTTCTTTTGTGCGCATAAGACAGGTCCGCGAAGCCCGACTGCAGCTGCCTCTGTCGTAGCCAACAAGCGCTAGCCAAGTAGATTTAGAGAGTTTTACGGGACCTTGTAAAACACTCTGAGGGCCTCTCTGGCGTTTGCGCGGTGGTCTGTGTTCACCATGTGTGCGAGAGTGGAGCTGTTGATGTTATTTTATTCGACCCTTTCCTAACCATGTCGGAAGGTGTTCTCCTATTTTTTGGACACAGGCCGGCTAGTGCGACCAATATATTCTGTCCCACTAGAGCAGTTGAAGGAGCAAATACTCATAGATGTGGTCTGAGCTGGTTGTTTGTCCTTACCCTCTCAGTATAGGATGAGATTAATGGAGAACAATACACGGCTGCCAGCTGTTGTCAGCTACTGTTATGCAGCTTGAGTTAGGCGTCTTCTAAAAAGTTCACTTGCCGCCTTCCTTTGAAATTTGACCCCGATTAAGAGCCTTTCCTTTCCTGTCGTCAGCCTTGGCGCCTTTGCTGGACATTCGGTCATGTTTTCAGCAAGTAATCTAGTAGGATATCCGTTCTGGCGCAAAAAGGCCTGGCACGATCTTAAAATCTTCCTCAATGCTATCAGCTGAGCTGATTTTCCCCTCTCCTTCTGTTGAACAGCAGAATCAAATTACGTTTAGCTGTACGAAACACTCAAATTATGTGCATTGCCCAGACCACGTTTTCACATGATAGATGCTACGTCGAATGCTGGCCTCAGACTTTTACTCAGACAGAGGAGTGAACCGAATCGTTTTTCTTCCAGATTGAATTGTATTGATGTACTTGCTTGATTTATATCGTCCAGCAGAAGTGAGGCGTTCATTCGTGTCAGTGCGATTACGAATTTATTATCCACGGACCGTCCATATTACCTCAAACCGTCGATATGGCGACGTAGCTGGAAAGCTTCTAGGTTTCCTTGGAATATATTCGTCAAAGGCAGACCAATGGGTGAGCCCGTTACTACGCCGTCCATCTGTTTATATAGCTTGTAGTCAAATAGGAACTTCACGTATTATGTGCGCCCTAATAGCATTTCCTTGAGGGCGTTCACTGGCATGCATCTATCCTGTTGATTGAAGGCAATGAAAGAACGATACTAGATGACCGTTTTCGTTACCGTTGCGTTCATAAAAAGGCATGGGGCATCAAATGAGAACGTAACGATTTCGTCCACATCTGCCGTTGCAGGCATCCACGGACGCAGGAAATTAGAATGTCTCAACGGCACTTGATAAATGACTCAGAATTCATTGTGGCCGCCGCCAACCAAGTTAGCTACCACTTGATTTAACCAGGCATCATGGTGCTCTCGCATCCTCTTCAAATGACGCCTAGTTGTTTGACCGGACAGTAGCAATTTAATGCGTATATGCCCAGTGAAGACATCTGAAAACGCAGTCTATCCTTGCCTTTCAAGGCGAGACGCGCGGTGTTAATGAAAACTAGACTTGCCTTAGTGGTTGTCTACGTGCGAGAGATACTAGCGTTTAAGAAATGACGCAGAAGGTCATATGCCGATCCCCTAGAAACGCAGTGTGAAAAAATAACTCGTTGTTCACAACCTTCGTATGTATAATTTTTGAAGGCTTCACTTCATGTATTTGTAGGGAAACCTTTCAGGAATGCAAATTCATCGCATGTTCGTATATTGACGAGAACACTATCAAGCCTATCCAGATTCCATATTTTTCCAGCTCGATTGGTATGGTAGTCGACCGAGGCTTATATCTGAATAGTATTTACACAAATGTTGAAATTAGCGTATGTTCCTACCCAGGCTTTCTTACTAACAAAAAACACCATTATGCAGTATCCCATCCGGTATAGGATTACTTAAAATAACTAGAAATATTTGGTTTACCGTTGTCTGTTTACCAAAGTTTGGACCAAAGCTGGGTGATACTGGTTCCCTATATTTAGGAGGGCGTTCAAATCAGAGTTCTTATCCGTTGTTGCCAATAAAAGGTCAGCATATTAAACATATAAATTAGGGTCATTCCTATGTAGACAGGGATGGTTTTTCTCTATTTTAAGCCTTGAAAGCATTGGCCAGTAGAGTTACGAGTGATGATTTCATCACTACGCCGTCGATCCGGTGGTAAAAAAGATCTCCAAATGTAAACGAAACATTTACCATGCAGTGAAACGGCAATTCGTTCAAGATTCCGACCGAAATAACAATCGGGAAAACTTTCCGTAAAGTCTCGCCATACAAACTTTCAATCGTTTTCTCGACAGGACTGCTAGTGAAAGAAAACGGAGCGTCTTAGGACGGAATCTTTTGTTATTCAGAATTATTTCTGTAGCAGAATCGCTGAATTCAATGCTGGCCCGTGTACTATGTGGAGCTACTGTGTGTTAATTCGGCCTGAACCTTTCCGCTAGTCAATTTGCAATATCCGCGAGGCTTTATGCCTTGCCGAAAATTCATAAAGGTGAGTAAGAAAACCCACTTGCTACCTCTCTACTTGCAGCCCTGTCAATACATGGTGAAGCATATAACGTGTTTTACTGAAAGCTTGCAAAGCGGCTGAACATACAAATGTTTAGTAACAACAGTAGCGTATATTTACCATAAGCATGTATTTAAATATATCAAAACACAAACAGGAGTTAAACCATAATGCATTTTCAATGCATCAACGTTTTCATTATAGCTGGCAAGAGACAGAGTAGGAATTTCCATGGCTTTAGATGGTGCACTCCGCTGAAGGCAACACGAATCGTTGTGGGGATAGGATCTGAAACATCCGCTGGAACCAGTGTTATAACCTGAGAGAGGGAATCCGAATACACGACTTTGAACTCCATCGGTGTGCTTTCAAGTCTTCCGGTCAGGACAAGAATAGGCGCGTCCTTCATGGCGTCGTTGACTGTTGGTTATCGGAATAAGCATTATGTGAAAAATTTGATGTTGAATTGGAGAGCGCGCAGTGTAAGCATCGAAACCAAAGAAATACATTTTCTGTTAGCCAAGGTATGCTTAATTTACGGTCTTTTTTTCTCGATATTGATATTGTGATCTGACTATCTGTGTGAAACACAACGAATATTCAAATCGATGCTGTTATCGTCGGTTGTCCACGATGCACTGAAGTTTTACCTATTTTCTTATTGTCTGCAATCATTTTACTTCAATAATTTGCTTACAATATGAAGAAAGTACCAATAATTTTTGAAATTGTCATTTGGTTGTCGTTTACATTATTGTCTTATGTGTTTATCAGTGTATTTTATGTTTTCATATAAAAATTTGTCAAAAAGTTTATACGATTCAAAACAGAAAATCTCAACCGCGACTTTGTGTATAAAGCATATATAGTAGGTGACTACAGTCCCAACTTACGATATGGGGCAAGGTAGAGGTGTTGTTGCGTAGTCGGATAATCAGGGGACATGAACGCCATATTTTCACCAATTAATGTGTTTTGAAATAACAATTAATTAGAAGAGTTGAAGCAAGAAAATGTTTTTTGGACTCCAAATGTAACTCGAGGACTTCGATATAATGTTATTATGCCAACTTATTTTGCATACCTGAACTCTGTTAGTATACCAAATATACCCTGGTGCCCGATCTGTCGTATCCAGTTCAATCCTTTCAGTCACGCCAACGCCTGCTGGGATTGAGGGGTCTGTGCCACAAATATGTTTACTGAGATTCGCAATGTACAGGCGATCAATATCCATTCAAAATGACAATTAATATACCATTGAAAGTTCATGAAATATTAGACTACGCCTCGAGCAAGTGATCCCCCAGCTTACTGAAATTAACATTGGTAAAACATTTGGACTGCCAACTAGACGAATTTAGTGGCTGATATTTAAAGTTTTCCGCAATTGGCCTAATGACTATTGAGACCACGAACGTTCATGCATTTCTGACTCAACATTGAACGTCTACTTCTCAGTATAGAGGACCAAGTTTAAGGAAGGTGAATAGAACGTATACATAATAAATGGTAGACATAAATATTATTCTGGAAGCTGGGCTGGACTAAATTACTCCGCATTACTCCGCACAGAATGCGCCCAACGCAAAATATATCACTAAAGTCCGGCTGCATGAATTTAAACATAGAACAGCATAATTCCTAACGACATAAATAACGTAAAACAGAAAAACTAGGTTGTCTACCAGCTGAAGTGTCTCCTTTATTCTGGACAATTATTGCTGATGGCGATTTAAGTTTGTCTTCGGGAAAGGAGACGATGATTCCCTTTCCAGCAGTAGGAGATAAATAAACTAATGCGTACTCGCGTGCTGAAAAGCGGCAAAGGAAATCATCTTGGGAACCGGATAAATAAAACAATAAACAAATTCAAAACATAAACGGCTGCATAAAACAAATGGCATCTTTAAAAGCTTGCAATTAGGGGGAGATAAAAGAATGATTTAGATGTCCTGGGAAGGAGGTCCATTAGAAGAATTGTGCTCACCTGTAAATAACTGATAGCATGACTGCCCTATTTTACAGGGTTTGGAGATAGATCCCTGTCGAAGTGGCGCATTCTCATGCAAGACCGACTGAATTATAATACAGTGTCAAATTACGTAGAACGAAAATTATCAGCATACCAATTCGACAGAATGCGCGGCTTACTTTTGGTGTCAGAAGGCTCAAGAGAGGAAAATTAAAGGCCGTATTCGGAGCTAACCGCAATACGATATCATGAGGCCTGTAATGAAAACAATGAGTGTTTATATTAGAGAGTTATCATATTCGTTTATTTTTGATCTTAATCAGAGTACAGGAAAAAATCGGGGTAGGCGACGATGGTTCCAATTTCAACATTTTGATATCCAGTGAAAATTGCATGATCTCTCTCTCTAAACCACTAAAATGAACCAGCTTGGCAACCGAACAAACTTAGAAATAAACAAACTCAATGACCTTTTGAAAAGGCTCTATTTAGGGAAACGTAAATAAATGTCTTAAGAGGTCGGATAATTAGAAGTTTATCACTTGTTAACAACTAAAAACATGGCTCACCTGATTCACAGGACGAGGAGGTAGATCTCCCTTGAATTTCCGCATTCCCATGCAATTCCGACTGCAATGTAATAAAAGTGTCATATTCCACAGTAAAACGAATATCCGCGCAAAAATCCAAAAAGAATGTACAGCTTACTTGCCGCTTGGGTATGCCAATAAAAGGCAAAGTGATGTTTAGGTTTGGCGCTAAATTCAAAACTGACACATCGGCGCCTGTAATGACGAAAAAACTGTTTGCTTTCAGATAGGTATCGCATACGTCTCTTTTTTGACCGTAATCAGAGACCACAAACCAAATATTAGAATATTATTTCAACATAAAACCTACCGTGCACACAGGCAAAAAGGACAGGAAGTATGCTGGCGATGAGCATGCTTACTAAAACAAAATTAATCAGGAAGTAAGACAAAAATGGTATGTTCACTATCGGGTTATACTCTCAGGGTAAATTACGGCTGCCGCTTACTTTGAAGTGCAAACCTTGCTGGTACAGGCGAATTCTCCGTGTATTTATATGTGCATGCGTGTCAAAGGAGATATGCAACCTACGACGATCGACGGTTAGAATTCAAGGCACCATTTTGGCGTGTGTGAGTACACTGCGTTCATATCGATCATCTCAGTGGTAGGAGTAAAACGTGTTTAAAAATAGAAAAAAATGCAAATTTGAGAGTATTGCCAAGACCGTTAACTATGATTGATCATTTTAAACGCATTTCTATCACCAAATAATCATTTGCTACGGGATGCCGGATGGGTATGCCTATTGTGTTTTAATACAGCGACTGACCGATCTCATGAAGTGTTGGCCGGAATTCTGAAATGCGTTTTTGATAAGGAAAGATAACTTAGGCGCGGTTGTAACACTGACTATCGATTAGCATAATCTTATAACACTTCAGACACGGCAGGATATCTGCTTTCAATTTACTTCTTATCTTTCTTCCGTAGAAACCGTACTCGGTAATGAATGAGTACTTATGTAGCATGCATTTTTCCAATAATGTTTATTGGTATTGCAAATTCAAAAATATTTCATAAAAACATGGAAAAAATACTTTATTTTACTAATTTGATAGAGAAACACTTCATCTTTTTATTGTTTACTTGAAGAAGGAGCATAATTAGATTTTTTCTAATTTCCGAATATGTTGGGGCGTGAACAGCCTTTGAATTGGTTCTAAGTGATTTCATTCTGCAAGGTTCATAAGTACCGTTTATGGATTATCATATATTTCTCTATGCTTTGCAAAGATACCTTATGAGAGGCTGTTCATATCCGTTTGACCTTAGTAAATATACTTCACTCCACCCCGAATAATGAATAAATCTTGACAATGGAAGGCACATTCACAGGTTTTTTGCAACTGCATTAATGTTTACGCCTAAATCCTAAATAAAACTTGTCATCAAAAGGGGAAAGATCATCTAACTTGGTCACATTTCAGGTCCACCTGATGTTTGTACATAATGCCCCCGGTTATTGACAATGCCATAGTTACACTGAGCGACCGATATGATTGCTGGTCTGAAAAGACGTTTAGCAGACGATGTATTATTTGATTGATGTCGCACATCTCAAACCTTCTTCCGGGATCGACCTATCTGAGATGGCTGCCGAACAAATGCGTGATGGTTTACCCTGTGTCGAGGACGTTTACGGACTCAGACTTTAGGAATTACCACTAACAGCTGGCAACAACACCAATTTATACGATGTATTCACCCCTTTCCATTGTCCATTTGTGCCCCCATCCCTCTGTCGTAAAAGTTTTCTCCTCCCTACACAGTGTCTTTCACCCTGGGAGTCCAGCAACCGACAAGCTTGATTCCGACGGCTTCGTGTGGCCCGGGATGCATAAGGGCATCGACGCATGGACACAGACTTCTATCGGCTGTCAACGGAGTAAGATCCAACGGCACAACAAAGCTACCATTGGCGCCTACCCTACTCCGGACGCACGGTTTAATCCTTATCATCCGAACATCGCAGGCCCCCTGCCTCTCTCCAATGGCTGTTCCTATCTGCTTACCTCGTGGATCAATTAACCCAGTGGCCGGAAGCTATTCCCCTCCCTGATGTTGCTGCTCCATTGGTCGTCAAGGCTTTCCTCAGTCGTTGGGTTGTCGTTTTCTGTGCACCCTCCACTATCAAAAGATGAATATGCGATCACCGGAACAAGAAATTTATTTGCCTGACGTTTCGGATGCTTACTCGAATCCATCATCAGATACAAAAGAAGATAAAGGTGATTGTGACACCAGGAGTGCAGTATTTATAGCACATGGTTGCCGTGGGACCGCATGCGCACTGCAATTATCAGTTCTCGTAATCACCGCTGGGGCCGTAATTGATGCGGTGGTGGCTTGTCGGTCCGAGTCCGAGTCGTTAATTGCCGCGATTTCGTCATCCGTGCTGGATGCTGGTGTGACGATTGCTCGGGAAACTGGCTCACTGTCACCGTGATGATTGCTGGCCCGCGACCTCTCCACGTGACTGATTCTCCTGGCCAGGGAAAATCGCAGTACGGTATAAGATACCGGGAGGTCTATGTGCTTATTGATGGATCGCGGGCCTGAGAAACATGACTCAAGCAGCTCGCTTGGTGATAGGTCGTCGCCACCGGTCCCACGGCAGCCACGTGCCATAAATACTGCACTCCTGGTGCGACAATCACCTTTATCTGCTAATGTCTCTGATGATGGATTCGAGTAAGGATCCGAAATGTCAGGCAAATAAATTTCTTGTTCCGGTGATCGCATCTTCATCTTCTGAACTGCTACCTGGAACTCGTCTGTTCGCTTCTATGACTCTCCATTATTACGACTGACCGTGGTGCCCAGTTTGAGTCTAACTGCTTACAGTCCCTCCTCTCCTTTTTAGGCTGTACCCGCATCCGGACGACAGTCTATAACCCGGCTGCTAACGGGATGGTCGAGCGGTTTCACGTCCAGCTATAGGCCTTCATACGCGCTGCGGCTGATCCGGAGAACTGGACAGACTACCTTATCCTGATCCTGTTGGGCATCCGATCTAGCTCTCAAGCCGCAGTTGAACTGGTGATCTACGCAATCGTCCGACTGCCCGATGAGATGATCTCGCCAACCACGCGAGGTGCAGCTGAGGATTCCCCCAACCTCCTGCAACGCCTCCGGAAGTTTATGCGGAGGCTTTCCCAGGTCCCGCCCAGGTCATCCGTCTCCGAGCCTTACCTCAACAAAGACCTGGCGACATGCTATCACGTCTATCTCCGATGTGATCGAGTCCGCCGATGCCTGGAACTACCGTAAGACGGTCCCCTCCCGAGCTATCTCTCGTGGGACGAAGAGCTTCCGCTTTCGACGCGGAAATCGCATGGCGCTCGGTAGCGTGGACCGTCTGAAAGCTGGCATCCATGACACTCCTGCGCATGAGCCCAGTGGTTAGACGGAGGGTAGTGTGACAGATCGCGTCTTCATGTCCTCAGCCTTGGCAACTCTGCATTCCTGTCCGCTGCACACTCCTTGTCGATACGTTGATGGGACACGCGAGGCTTGGTACCAGGCTCGCCAGTGCTGCAGGCCAATCAACGCTGTCCCCCTCTGATTGGCTGGCGGACGCGGAGACAACGAAAGGCGCACATACGCGCTGGGTCTCAGTACCTCGAAGGCGGACACAGACAACAACTCGCCTGGAGAGCGCGCTCGCGGCGACTGCCTACAGGGCCTTTGCGTACGCACTTCCATAACAGTGAAGGTTGTCCAAATCACTCTGTCTTCCCGGACTTTTGATTGGGAATC
The DNA here is from genome assembly GCA_902702965.1 of Spirometra erinaceieuropaei. NCBI lineage: Eukaryota > Metazoa > Platyhelminthes > Cestoda > Diphyllobothriidea > Diphyllobothriidae > Spirometra > Spirometra erinaceieuropaei. Next base: position 543,998 of record CACRXP010000368.1, on the reverse strand, counting down.
TTTGTCTTGTGGACCTAAGCACTTTCGACATACGTGGTTGCAATGCAGTAATCTTTATTTATCCAGAATTTCTCATCACTCTGTCAAATGCTTTATGTGACAAGCGCCTACGCTCTAATCGCCTCTTTACGTCTGTCGACTAGTTACGCATTTTTGAGTATAATATGGTTGTAAAAGCTTATTAAACTCGACGGAGAACATATATGAGCTCATTATGTTTGGCATTGCTGTTCTGTGAGATTGAAATATTCCAACTACATGCACGTGCATAGATTTTACAGTACCTGTTTTGCCCAACAATAGACAAAATCCGCAAATTTGCTTTTTGTTTTCATAATATATTCTAATTCACAATGATGTCAGATTGCCGTCCAACTTGATGGCTTCATCGCCGATTTTGACGTTGTCCCCCATGTGTCCGTCTTTAGAGTGAACCCATGGACAAAATCATGTATGACAATTATTTTATAGTGGTAGTTGACTTGCGCTATATTCCCTTAATTCTTAGAGTTGTAGATTTTGCCCTACATGGCAACCACACGCCTAGCGATATCTCTCCTTGCAAAAGATTATTGCATAATACCCTGTTGTCCATTCGTACGGAATGGCGGTACTATTGTGATTGCAGATGCGCTAGCATGGTGTGAACGCTGAACATTATGGTTAACTGGAAGACCTCCATATCTGGGAACCTTCCTGTCCGACTCAATCATAGGATTCTTCCAAGATAGCTGAAATGACAGTGATTTTGCTAGGCGGTACAATTATACCATTCGTTGAATAACGTTGTCAAGATTGTCACCCTGAGCATGTAAGCTTTGTACCGCGTCGAAGTTTGTTATGATTCAAGACAGATACCAACTGTTGATTGAATGCGTGAGTGGCCTTGAAGTTACTTTCTCTTCATGATTATTGATTGTCATGCACCATGAGTTTTTCGCATGAATGAACTTAATTGTTTACTATTTTAATTTGGACTAGAGGTGTTTTGTATTTATCGCTGAATGACTACTGGCGCGTCCCAGTTGGTGTGGGCTGTCCCCACGAGGACAGTCACGTCAGAAGAACCAACTGGCTTGTAAGCATGTAGACTTGCAGCTCTTTGCTTAAGTTATTTGATCACATCGTTAAATTTAGTCATTTAAGATTTGCACACGCGCTGACACTGGTGCACCAGTGACCATTATCTGAACAGAGATCTTGGAAATGACAGATGGGTCCTGTACGCGATGATAAGCATGCAGTAGAATGCAGGCATTTTGAAAGGAAAATGCAACGACTGCAGACGTTGTCCGTATACGTGCTCAAATATAATTCTCTCATCATACTTGTTTGCAACGTCACATAAAAATCTCCGGATCAGTTTGTTCTTTATATCTCAATGTTTCCAATACGAAGTTACTTCTTCATGCTGCTTCATTTTTCTCCGGTCCGTGCAACGATGAATATTGACATGTCATGTAATGAGATTACCTCGATTCATGCATTTTCCACACATAGGCTGCATATTCGGATGTGTGCTTTTGGAGAATCAAAAAAATTGCTTGCATGAGTTTAAAACCTAAATCTCAAAAATCGAAAGATGGCGAAAATTTTGGAGTATTCGAGTGGTTGTGTGTGTCGCGTGTGTTATTTTGGGCCATTTCCTTTTATTTGATGCGCAATGGAGAATGATTAATAATAGAATGTAAAATTTCACTAAAAGAATGCGTGCCGCGGCAAATTGTGAGGGGATAAATTATGCAATGCAAGTCGTCATAACATGAATAGGCGAGAAAGGCAACTGATTTACAAGCAAACTTAAGTACGCAAGACTCGTGTTTATGACACATGCTTATTAATTGACGGGTAATGTTTTAAATGTTGTTTCCTAAAGCAGGTAACACATTAAGGGGTTAGCCTGAATATCGGCAAACGCAGTGATATATTGACTTGAAAAATCTCGAATTCACTGTAAACATCCATGGCCCAGAGAATGCGCTGCAAAAGAACAAAACGAAATCTAACGGAATCACATAAATGAATACCCGTTTCCTTTGGGTGAAAATTGCCCTCTCGAAATTGATGTTTCGGACACCTAAAAGTGCAATGGGATGATCGAACAGTGCATATAAAAATCAAAGTCAAATTTATGGCAGATGCAATAGTGGGGTGAGCGACCGTCTGCGAAAAATAGGCAAGAAGTTCAATGTTCACATAACCTCGACTGCCGAGGCTTGCTTACATGCCAGCAGCCAGAAACAGCAGATTCGGCATATATAAATATAACCTATTCCCATGTACCTGTTAAAATCTAAAGTTTTGAGGTGGCCGAGGACTCCACCAGGGCTGTTTTGTGAAAAAGTGTGATTCACGATTTCTGCCGCAGGTGCAGTCCAGGCAATAACGTGGTCTGCTCCCAAAGGGTGTCGCAAGACGCGATCTTACACAGACACCCCATCCGATTCGACCAACGCCGCATGTTTGAATTTCGACAGAGAAAATCAATGTAAAAACGTACAGTCAACGTATACTTCGCGCAGACTAATCAATTAAATGATAACCTTCAAAATGTAACATAGGAATGAAAATGGGGATGTTAACATGCTGAGGGATTTCGCAAAATCAGAATGGTCTCAGGTCTACCAGGGCAAGCTGAGGTTGACCACGTGGTCTAACTTTTTACATATTTTGGGATTCTCCCGCCGTATATAGGCTGCCTCCAGGCAGCGCAATAACCGAGTAGTTCGTGCTCGAACTAGTACTCGAAAAGACGATTTAGGTTCAACCGAATGGCCACTATCAAGGAGAATTTTTGTAACATAAGACCGTCGAATCTTAGAAGCCCTTTAGGCAGGTGCTCAACTGCCCTGGCTGCCAGTTGCCTTTGCGTTCGCCCAATGTACTTGCATCCACAATTACATGTAAATTCGTAAACACAATTTGACGTGGTTTGCAATGGCAAGGCATCAGTCGCCCGTGGACATTCGATAGCCTTAGTAGGTTAGCAAAAGATGAGTTCATTTAGGCTTTCTGTTTTCCACAAAGATACATGGAAAGGGCACTACCTGCACGTTTTGTGCTTTGTGCCGATAGAGTCTGTCGTAATATGCACTCATACATTCACTGCCACCCAGTTCCACCCATTTAGTGTTTAAAAATATCCATAGACCTGCTCCAAATCGAAGGCTGTCATTCAACGTTTTTGGCATCCTATCGTCAATGCTCCACCCGTATGCCCTCTCAGTCCCGCACACATCTCACATTGTGCGGTAGAGCTCTTTCATTAGCTGTTTTATTCCCTTAAAGTCACATTGGCAATTGACATTTCCTCGCCATTACCGTAATGACTGTAATTTTGTTGTAGAAAATTCGTAATAATCGATCCAGGAGACCGGAATTCAAACATATCCCGCATTCTAATGTAGGCATACGCGATCGATAAGTTTGCAGAATGCACAAGCATCAGTGCGTGGAATTCATGATGTCTTCAGTCGACGTCAAATCATTTTGTCACTGAGCATGTCGCTGTGTAACCTACCAAGTTACGAATTCCAACCGGTACACGAGGATTTCCATGGCCATATTAAACAATGAGCATTGGCGGACCACCTGCTGTACTCGCTGATACGAGAGGGAGAGATTTGAATACCCAAAGACTAATACATTCATATACATTAAAATGTGTGTCATCTACGCTGATCACAGCGACAAAATGTTAGCCTTATATTCACTATAAAACTCATCGGCCAGATTTTCCATTTAACAGTGTACCGTGCGATAGCATGCGAGCAGCTCTCAAATTTGCTAAATTGAGGACCATTCGTATAGATGTTAACAGGAAAGGGTGGCTGAATGACTGCCACTGGGGTATTTGTTTTTGTTGTGTTATCTATCAGCAAAACCCGGCCTCTGCTAACGAAATAATTTTTGCAGGAATGTCTGCTGTGATGTTGGTGCTGACATAGTGTATTTAAGTTTTAGAACACGCAGTCATTGAAAATTTCAAGAAGCCTTTAAAAGTACTACTCATATGCCACATTGAACATAGGGATCTCATTGGGCGATTAGGGTAGTACTACCTGTCCTTTAAGTAGTCTTCTTGTAAGTCTGTGAACATTTTCTAGTACGCTCAGGTCTTAAGCGCCTGTGAGCCTTTTGAGTAGGCTTAGGTTTTTACCGATCCAGGCCTTTTACGCATAAATGGAGAATTCAAACTGTGGCAGCAGCAAAGCATTTTTCGTCGACCATGTAGAAAACCAGCTTCACAAAGTGTCGGACCAGTATCGCATACTTGGCCGTCTTTCAGCAGTGCAGAGGCTATGTTATTAAGGCGGTATCAGACTCTAGTTGTTATGTGAGTCAGCCCTCTCTAGTGTTGTGCCATTTACGCGGCGAATATCGCTGTTAAGTGTTTGGGTTCCATTGACACTACCGATTTCCTTACATGGACTCGAAAATTTAGAGCTTTGAATTCCACCTCAAGATATTATTCCTTATGCCTGTTCGGCTGATTTTGCCCCAATAAAGTTGATCCAAACGGTGAAACATTCATCATCAACATGACTTTGCGAGCAGTTGTTTTAGTAAAATACAGTCTGCATCATTGTGCACCTCTCTCTGTAGCAGTCGGTAATATTATAATCGCTATCCCTCGCAAATATAGACGTAGGGATTGAAGGAGATTCTTTGCTTTGGCCCATCCTCACTGAGCTCTAGGTCTTCTGAAGATGTCATTTCAAGGGTTGGATGTTGGTTGTCTTACTTCTTTTTCTTATGCTAACATAAATTACTTCTATAACGCCTTGTTCAGTATGGTTTACTTGAACACATGCAACGTCCTAAGATTTAGGCGTATTATTATGATTCAATATATTCTAATGGATAAAATAATGAATCAGATAATCTGCCACAATTTTATGTTGCAGAGATAATGAATGCTGAACCACTCGATAATAGGTGTACTCGTCTGAGTCTTCGGACTCGTGAATGAGGCCATCGTTTCGGACAATCCGATTTTGACGGCCACATGGCAGCTCTTATAATCGAATAGCGAGGAAGTATAGGTGGAGGGACCTGGTGTTACCGGGAGGACCAAGACCATTAGGGTTATAGATTACTCGCAAGAGCCTCCAGACATGTGCTGAAGGCTACTGTCAGCGAACTTGAATGTGTAAATTTTAGTGAGTAGATTTGCAGTCAAATAACAAGGAAGGCAATTAAGATGGAGGTCTGTGGTAGTGTTTAGTCAGAGATTTGTTGCATACCGCGTCACGGTGTGTTAATAGCATGCATTACAGGCTGAGTATTTGGCCGCGCCTTCGTTGTGTAAGGGAAAGACGTGACGGTGTTTCGAGGGTACATGGAGATGAAGCATTGTCTGTAAAGGCAAGAGAGATTTGAATGGTCCGTTCAGGCTTATTAGCAGTCATCCACCGGCCGTATACATCGTATCTGTTGGCGACGTTATTCTCAGATGGCCTGCCCCCCCCTCTGTAGTTGTTGTCGCGTCCTATTGCCGGCAATCACAATTATGCGCGTGATAGCGAAGTTTGATTCAAGGTCTCCTGACAGGATGTGAGTGGAATTTGAAACAATGTGTCGTCTCTCCGTCCCGTCTGATGGCATTATAATTTGTAAGCTGAGTTTTCACAATTCCTAGTCAGTATATTTATGAAGATTTTAATGCATCCGGGCTCCCCTTCATCGGACAGTGGGGAAATCAATACACAAGTCCGCAGCATAACGTTCATATAATTTGAATAATCATTTTGTCAAAAAGCTGCTGGCTTTTTCCCGTTTGTTTCACGAGAGCATGCTGAGAGGCATTGGCTGATGGGTCTGCTTTGGTATTCACTCCTTTCTAGTAGTTTTTGCGAACATGCAGCTGTTTTTGTACTCATTCGCCCGCTGGACTTACTGCAATGCATTAACTCAAATGCAAGTATGTACGATTCTGTGGTTGTTATGCCAGCAATGGAGGGGAGTTTTGTTAGTCGCATCTTATACACCGTTTGGCTGATTTTCTCATTGGGTAACAACTGGAAGATAGCACCCAAAAAGTCTGCCCAAACAAAGCAGCCTGTCTTACGGGACAGGTGGTAATAGAGCTTTTACGGGTGGGGCTCTCGATTGCGCTGATAAATATAAATAATAATAAAGAAGCTTTTTCAGAAATGGCTTTTTGAATGATAAAGTGTAACCTCATCCCTATATGGCAACAAAAATGTGCGCGGTGTCGAATTTACTTGAAGGGGCAGATAATATTAAGGCGATCCAACGCGTATTCCCTGCGAAATTGTTTTTTTAAATAGGGGAATGCAGTTAGCTAAAGGAAACGTTCTACGCTGTGCTGTTCATGACCGTATGCCTGCATATCCTCGCTTTCAAAACTGCTCGTTCAATAAACAGAGAGAACGTGATTGAAAACATCGCCGCACTTGACCCCGACGAGAGTTGCCATTTTGTGAAATTGGTTAGCTGATGACATCGTCTGTCTAGGATTGTATGCTTTTCAAGTTTTCCGGCCCTCAGTAAAATACCCTTATTTTATTCCTTTCATCAACCTGTGGACGAATACTCATGCAGTCCTCCGGCATATTCTCATCGGTAACGGAATTGTTTGGGTGCTATCTCCCAATTGTTACCCCTCATTGCCAAAGGCAAATGTTCGGCATTCTTGACTTCATATATGAACGTCATATGTGAACAGGATGCCGGGGGATAGGTTATTCAGCAGGCAGTCTGATTTTCTCACCTCCACCCCTCAGACCTAGCAATCGCGTCGTCTACGCATCGGCGTCAAAACGCAGGTTCGTGTTGCTGAAAAGAACCTTCTCTTGCTCTCGTAGGACCAAGTATGAAACTAGAGTGGGTAATGGCGTATCTGTGACCTCCCCGCATCCTTTGCCCTTTATGTTGAAAAGCTGATTTTAAAAGAATGTCAAGTATTTGCGTTAATTCTCCGTTTAGTGTTTTCGCCAAGCACTTTACGTAGACTCCGCACCAGGTCCCTATAGCCTATAGCTGAAACAGATCAAATTTGGACCAATAAACCTATATAAGCCAGTCTACAGCAGATTCTGTCGTGGTTCACTCGTCGGTTAGCATAATACCTCTCGGCGGACAAGTACTTTGTTTCTAGCCTTATTGTTTGATAGTTAAATATTATTGCGATCGAGTCGGCCGAAGAGACTGGATTTACGTCGATCAAAAATTAGCCATTTTGCTACATCTGATGCACTTTTAAGAGTGAAAGTTCTTTCGATGGCAGACCACTAATTCGGATTGAGGTATGGACATACACTCGGTCATTTTATCATTTTAAATCTCATTTTCCGTTTCACATATTTTACCTGATAGTTTCTTTCTTTAAAACAATGTATAAGCGCTTCTTTTGCTTTTGAGAAAGGACGAATTCACTCAACTCATGCATATGCATTCCACAGAGAGAAAGTGAATACTTAAGTAAGATGTTGCCCTCTGAAATATGTGTCAAACCTTGAGGACTATAGGAATACACCTGGTTTTGCTAGGTAGGCTACGACGATCAAAATTTCATTTCGAATTCCAGATTTGCACTCGCCGTAAGCACATGTGCTGATTCTTTCTAACGTCAGTCAATATGGCGCCGATATTCGGAGTCTCAATCATTCCCAATAAATTTCAGCATATGCCTTGAAACGTAGGCGACGAGGACCCTTAACAAATTTTAACACCTAATCAGTTTGCAATATTTGCGGAAATGATCACCTTGTTTTTGTTTAGATTTTAACTATTGTACGAGGGAGTACGTTTGCCACTGCTAAATATTTCGCATGGGACAAACGCTAACTTTTCACCTTACAAATTCTTCGGATTTAGTGCATAATTAGTTGAAGCACTCATGCGAGTAGCCATGGGAATGGATGCCAAACAATGTTTCTTGATGTTAAATTGCACCCATTAAAACTCCTACTGGGCCAACGAATAGGCGTAAACTGCAGACTCAAAATGCTTTGAAAGTCAAAGAGTCACAGTTAGATGAGGGACTATATTCGTAAATACCTAGGTAAGATTTATATGAATTTGCTAAAGTCCTTTTTAAATTCTGCAAATATTCTCATGGTACGATTGAAAAGTCAATTTGGCAAATACGTGTTTTCGGTAACTCGTCATCAGGCCAAAACAGTTATATAGAAGTTGAAAATATGCGAAGTTCACAGGGTTTATACGTGATTCAAGGGCTATTACCATCCATCGTTCTTATGCCAGCCGCATGGTGCGGCTTGTTATGGCGTGGTCGGAGTCTTGTGGGCATTGCGTCAAGGGGTGAAGGGTGACATAGGCTATGAATGATGCTTGCAAATCGGATAAGTTGAGCACAAACCACAGCCATCAGGAGGTTGGGACGACGTGCAGTCGTCATCTGGGGTCGGCGTTGGCCACGAAAGACAGAGCGACGTGTTTAAGTCTAGTGACAACATAACATTGGATTGGCAAGCCGCATAACCACTGCCTCTACTGCAGCTAGCACCCGTTGGCTTAGGCCTACCAAAAAGCTTGCGGGTGTCTACTATAAAACTTGAAAGGTTTATTTGGCATCGCATCGACAAGATGTGCGAGAATAGAACTCGAAATCGATTTCTTTTCACCCTTGTCTAGCTACGCCGGTATGTGTTCACGTACTTTCTTTTCCAGTCGCCTCGTTGTGCGGTCACGTTATCCCGCAACACAGGAGTTACCGAAACTACGTGTGCTGAAGCAACCCTCTCGAACGTAGAAGGAGAGCTGTAGACAAAGCGACGTCCATCACAGTGTCCAATGGAATGGACTTTTAACTACGAGCACTGTAATGGTCCACTACTGACACCGGGTGGATCGCTTACACAACACAGGTCGATTCAACGGAGGGCTCAGTCACCATCGACGGCAGGTTAGTGTGCATTCAGAACATAGTACGTTGTCCGGACGAAGATGTACGACTAGCTGACGTTAAATACGACAATGTGGAAGATTACTTTGATTATCCTGCTAAATCATCAAACATTTAGGTTTTTAAAGCTGGGATGGGAGCCGTACTCAAAACGTGCCCAATGTCACCTTTCGTACGGATGTATGCCTGCTTCCATTTGGACGATCACTTCGTCCAGATTGAAATCAATGGACGTCGGGACACTAAGGACTATAAATTTTCGGATGTTTTATGACTGCTTTGGACGGTAACATTTCTGCATTTTCTCGTAAATTGCTTCTGTTCTCACTGGATTTCTCACCGTTACTAGGTGACTACCCATGAAACCTAAAACCGACCAGTCCCGTAGCTTTTGGTTCGTGGGCAGTGAAGGGAGGCAGTGATAAGCTAGATACTTTTACCCCCCCCCTACCTCTTCCTTTCGGGTTGTAAAGTAAAATGTCCTCCGAAGAAGAGAATCGAACGTAAAAGTGACCAAAGTGCTCAGCCAAGAATCCGTCCGATGAGGATATATGAGACAATGATCCACAGATACCATCAACATCCAAAAGATTTTGGATTACATAAGTTCCTCTGAATCAGAACAAGTTCGACCTTTTAGTTGCTGTTTCTCTCCCTTCCAACAAAATTTATTAACCTTGCATTTATATATGTTCTTCTTAGGACATAATAGCTATTAACATGGGCGTCGAAGAAGATATGTACCGTAGCATGAGATGTGGTCTTAATTAAGGGCCGTCATACGATGAATTATTGCAAGTAGTAAAGAAAACAGAAGGCGGCCTCATGAGATCCGTTTAAATCTGGACGCCCAATCAGAAGACGAAGCAACCTTTTCTGTGTATTTTCCAGGTCCCACACCTGCGAGGCTCCTTTTCAAACGTATGGCGTACTACAGGATTTAGTTTTTTTCAAGTTTTTCCCGGATGCTGCTTTTCGGCCGCAGGGTGTAAATTTCCTATGCCCGACTTTGTCCGATAGATTTCCCATTTGTTAAGTTTTTGTGAAGAGAACATAAGTGTATTCGTCGGTAAATTGTTCACTGTCCTATTTGCAGACGAACTGACGAACCACAGAACAAGTTACGTTCAACAACGGGTCAAACGGTTCTGGACTAGTTGACAGCTGTCCGCAATTATGCACAAAATCAATTTTTCCGATTCTCACTTATCAGTGTTGTTTTCTAACGACTTGTAGTCAATAGGGAGTTTAAAGGCGCTCGCTTACATTTCCCTTAATAAAACTGAACTGGACTGAACTGAAAATCTCGAGTTATGGTTCACAGTTTTAAATGAATTGGACGGATGCAAATGACCGTCTAACAGTTCCTCGGTGATTTGTACGCACGTAACTTCTACATGTAGTTGAAGTAGATTACTCCATTATTCGATTATCAGTTGCCGGAGTTATTTATCCCGAAAGCCTTGCCTACACATTTACGAGCAAGCGTCATTGAGTGAACACAAAAATGTACTGGGAGCTGCTGCTGAAATACGTCCTGAAGCGTAATTCCTATTAAAGACAACTGATAATCTTAAAGAATAATGTAGGGTCATTTCGTTGCCGAAGTACAGAAGGCATATATCACGACTTTCCAGTTCTTCAGCAACCTTTTGGTATGGTAGACATTAAAATAGCGCTACTACAAAACGTTCTATTTTTCGTGACACATGGCTTTATTCCGAATTCTAAAAGTTTCTCTCTATGATCTGCAGTGTACTCATAAGGATATTGCAGCCCTTAAGCATTGCAGGGATTATTTTATATTGCTGGTCATCCGAACAGCAATAATGTTCTGTCGAACCTTTATGTGATTTATATGTCAATTCAGGTATGCTGACTGATTACGGCACATATTTGAGATCCAACAGTCAACACCCGGACGATGTTTGCGGTCGGTGCAGAACATTTTGAAAGACTTTAAAGACATTCAGACTTCTAATGACTTCCTAGAACTCATTGTCAACGACAGGCCTGCTATTACATCAACTGATTTCCTGAAGGTTTGTGTTAACAATATGGAGTTGAAAACCGAGAAAAAAGCCCTGACGAACTGCACTAGTCAGCTTTACCCACTTTACTTATAGGCTTCGATATAAACACAATGTTTTTTTTCAATCAGAAAAGACCATCTCCGATTGGGAAGCCGTCCACTAATGCCAAAGGGGCATAAGTAACGTTCACGAATTCATTGACTAATAACACCTACTTACGGCGATGACACAGATAAAATCGTTTTCATCAGAGGCGCGCTCAACGATCGTTCTTACGGAACTCACTCGTCCCATGGTTCATTATCAGCTGGCTTTCTAACCCAACCAGCAGCCGCCTAGCGACGCATGATATTGGCAGCATTTTATTACCTACACAGACAAGGGAGATAAGAATGGCCATTTTTGGATTATTAAGCGTCGTCAGCCAGTCAAACCCGATTCCGAAGTGTGTAACACCTGGGGATCGATACCGCCACCTGTTAGTTAGAAGTCCAACGCCTCTAACCACTGAGGCACGGCCTCGTTGTCCTGTCGGTTTTGATCGGGAATGTACAATGGTAGAGGGATGTTCGTCGATCGCTCTTACGGAACTCGCTTGTCCTGTGGTGCCTGTATCCTACGACTGAAAGAAACCCAGAGCCAACTCTGTGACTTACTTGACCTACAAGCAGCAAATTAGAAGTTAAATTTGCGCAAAGTAGACAAGCTATTTATAAAAGGTGTCACGTAAAATGACATTTGCAATTGAAGTTTGTGTGTCAGCAGGTCAAAGGTAACATCTCATTTCACTAATTTTAATACTTCACTATGTCGCCTTCATCTCATGTTCTATTACTTAGGGGTTGATTGCCATCCGCAAAACATGTTTGATGATACTGAGATGCGTAGATAACGAACTCCGGATGCGGCTACACAAATTTTCGAAAGACTTTGAAACCGTCTTAATCAGAAGAAGAGAACGCCTTTTTTGTAAGGCAAAGGATGAACAGGGTTTACTTCGCGAACGCTTTAACAATGCATCGACAACTTCAGCCAAGTTGAGATAAAACATCCAAGTCTTTCTGGGCACTAACTTCTTGTAATTCTATGCCACAGACCATGGGGTTAAGATAAATTGGTTCCTCCGACGCGTATAATTTTAAAGTTGCTTGCGTAAAAATGCAAAATCCAGTCGTTGGAAACTGGCTTGAGTTGATTTTGTTTTATATGGTACTCCAGGTCTTTCTATCGTTAGAAAACATGCTGACAGCACAATTTAGTTCATTTTCACAGTCACCGGCATATTAATTGAACGGAGAATTGTCAGGTTAAGAGCCTTGGAGAGCATCAGTTATAACGGAAACCTCCGCTGACTGCTAGTTACTAACACGGACATTTGGTGTGCCGTCATTTAATAAACGTCGAATCTGCGTAGGAGACTTACCCTTCATTCCTTTGGGGCTGCGTTTCTACAGAAGCCGAAACCGAGGCACATTTTCGCAGGTTTTCTGGAAATCTATATAGACCGCATGCACTATATTCCCTCTTTCGACGTCCCAAGCACAGTGTTCCAGACAGCAGGGCAAGCTAGTTACACAGGATCTGCTTGTGCGGAATCAGTACTGAAAATCATGGAAGTGAAAGATTTGTTCAAAGAACATCATAAACTGTGGCTGTTTAAATTTTTTCACATCGGCGAAACACGCGTGTATGGGCTTTTGGCTAGTACCTGTGCCGTTAGTATGGTGTCACCTTACCCTAGATTATACTACTAGCTGCCTGTAGGCAGTTAATGAATATTACGCGGTTACCCGCTGTGGCTGATGGACTTTGGCCCAAATATTCATGTATAAAATTCTCGGTCTGTGCCTATAGACCTTGAATATACTGATCTACTCCTACTTCGCACAAAATTTCTC
>CACRXP010000368.1:517842-531105 GCA_902702965.1 Spirometra erinaceieuropaei | reverse complement strand
CACATAACTTGGACGATTGAGTCACTCGCCACAACCCTACGCGATCTTCAGCCAAACTGCACTACTCCTGGCAAGGTCCGTTTGTCATTCTCGATGTTTTGTCACCCGCAAGCTATCTGCACATTAGACTCCCTATCCAACCTTCCAAACGACCTAGTTCCCCCGAGACATCGAGATCACAGCTTCCTTAACCATGGAGGCCACTATCCGTTCACCCATCGGCCATACCAGCACTGAGGTCAGTGCTACATCCTAAGAGGTGGGGCTAGGTAACTGTCCAAGTAGAGCATATGGTTATGACCCTGTTTTGATAAACTAGTGAACGCTCATCTTGTATATGATCTGGGACCACTCTCTTCACATGGACCAGATCGAAGCTGGTGACCCCCATACTCGATAAGTTCCATCTTTGTTTGTTATATGTTCTTTCTCGTTGGTCGTTGGCGCATTCTGTTTTCACCCTCTTTTTTTCCAGAGTTAACCCTGTACACCGATGTATGTACATATTATTCCATTGATAATTATTTTGTTAGTCCCTGAGCTCGACTCATTACTCGTTGTCTACAAACGTTTGCATACTCCGTTCTTTAATGTTTATCACCAACATCTGCCTATACTCTTCCAACGTAACGTCTAACTTAGATGTGTTTGAGACTGCATGTGAGAATGTTGTATGTTCCGTGTGCAGAAACTCAAAGCAATCCCTAGGCTGTAAAGAAGAGGAGATTGTCCCCAGCGGATATCGTTTAAACCCCCAATGCTGATCAATCTGGAAAGGATACTTAATATTGTCCCTTAGTTTAGTTATGCTGAAATATTATGCAGCACATTTTTAAAACATGCACAATAACCAAACTCTGTCTCAAACATTACGGCAAACGTAGGAAAGTGCAAAATATGTGGCTTGTCAGCCTTTTTAGAATAGTTTGGGTACATTTTTTCGATAGACTGTTGCGACGCTTTAAGGATACGTTGCAATGTCGCTGAAGGTGTTGCTAAGTAATACCTGAGGATCTTATAGATCGGCATAATCTCTTAAAGTCGGACCCGAATCAGGATTTTTAGGTCTCGTCAGTAAAGTACTCCATAGGGCTGCCTATTTTATACCCCTTTGACTGACATTGTATGCCTTTTGGGTAGAATCGATTTGTCGTCTTTTCAGGATGCTTGTTAGCAAGTGCTATCCAATAGGGGACGGTTTTGTTCCTTATGCTGGACATTTTGTTAAACCGGATGCTAATCGTATTTTCTTTTCACAAGAGAAAGGCTAACACAGGCATGTGGGCCTTTTCACTTTTTAAAACTTTTGTTGTATCCAGTTGGTAAACGTTTGGAGTTAGCCACGCCCCTCTTGTAAGTGCTTTCGCATTTGGCCTCTGTTGCCATTCCACCTTCCCTTTTTGTAACTCTCTTTCGAGCACGGTCGGTGGTCGTTTAATTAACTAATTTTTGTATTCTGACCTGGAGGTGGGTATTTGATTTGCTCGAATAGTCCCAATGGACTTATTTGTATAGGGTATCCATTGTTGAGGTTTGTACGTTTTGTCGTTATTACCCATACTCTATCAATAGTACCATATATGCAACGAAGACTGTTTTGGCTTATACGCGCGACTCAGTTCACAAATAATTGACGCAGAATTCAACATCCATGGCGAGCCTCACTATGTTCTGGTGATTCAGCACATCCCTTATTGTAAGTAACCAGACGCGTTTGAGGCTATCGATAAACAGTGAAGGTCATGATATGTCAATCTTTCCTCCCGAAGGAAAACATGCGACCGCCAAAGCAAGATGTTAGTGAGGGTGATGTCCTGGATTCGTACCCGAATCCGTCATCACGGACAGTCGCCGATAAGAATAATGCAATCACAAGAAGCGCAGTATTTGTAAGACACAGTGGCCACTTAGCCGCATGTCCACTATAATTGACAACTTTCTTTTTCATTGCAGACGGTCGAATTTGGTTCGATGATTGCTCGCTAGTCCGCCTCTAAGCTGCTATTTGTCGAAACATTACAGTACTCGTCGATTCTTGAAGTGGGCGCACCTCGGCAATTGGCCTATTTGCATCCAGATGATCAACGTTTGGAATTCTCCAAGTCATCCTCGCAAGTGCTTCCACATTTGGCCCTCGTTGGCATTCCCCTTCCCCTTCCCCTTTTTGGAACACTCATTCGAGCGTGATCGGCGTTCTTTCAATTAACTAGTTTTTGTATTCTGACCCTGACCTGCGATTTCGATTTGCTCGAACAGTAACAAAGGAATTCTTCATTAATGTTATCCATTGCTGAGGTTTGTACACTTTTTATTACCTTGTTCTATCAATAGTGCCATATAGGCACCGAAAACTGTTTTGGCTTGTACGCGCGACTTAATTGACAAAGAATTCTACAGTACTTGAGATCAAACCATAAATTGGAGGAAGTTAGTTTCATCGAATTCAGGCGCGTACGGAACAGTATGTCGGTCTAGACAAACCAGGTGCCTTCGAAGGACTAGGAGAGTTGAAGAATGACGTCCTGTCCAGCTCTTGTAATAACGTTTCTATTAGTAGTCGTAGTTCCAGTAAAACCGCTAAGCTTTAAGAATAGCCGACATAGAAGAGGGGCGAGGTAAACGTGAGTCCGAACATCAGAAGATTATTCCTGCTGCCAAGAGAGGGACCGAGCGTGGAAGGATAGAGATGGGGATCGACGGAGAGATGTCTGATGACTCGTGGATTTTTTTGCACACATCTTGGGATATTTAAAACAATGCACAACCAATGAAATTCCTCCTGAAAAGAGTAACCAGTTGCCAGTTTAGAACTTCCCAATGTTGATTTGTCCTGGTTTGACGGCAACTTAATTCATTCCTGGAAATCCATATAACAGTTAGAAGTGTATGTGGAAAGCAAAGTTGAAGATGCTAGACAGAGGCTCCTGTACCTGATTCACTATTGCAGATGTGATAGGAGAGCGGCAGTAGAAGAGTGCGTCATGATGCCCTCACCGTAGGCTTATTCAAGAGCATGGGAAATAGGAAGCAACTTATTTGACCAGCCACATGTAATGGCTCTGGATGGTGTCTTCAGGCAGGCACGTCAACTTGACCAGATTGCAAAGGCACTTTCAGACACAGAAATGATCTACGTGTCTGACCTACAGTCGCTGAGTGCACTAGATCGAATAGTGCGCTATCTATATTTTTATGCAAGGCCAGTGAACTCAAATAGCTGATAGAATATCTATAAATGGTAGATATCCAAAGTTTGCAGGCCCCGCGGAATTCGTAAATACTCGAGCTAGGATAGTATGAAGTCGTTTCTGCCGAATATCTCGAGATGGGGATGCCAAGCGCTCTCATCAGCCCAACATCAAAAACGGGTGAACCCTAACAATTTTGCCACTTCGGATGTCGGACTGGATCTACGACCATACCACATATGTTCCTATGCAGATGAAACGGCAAAATGTCCATGTTTACTTTCGGTTGGGTGTTGTATGCGGGAACACAAAGCGTGTTTTTTGTCTTGGTAATACGCATGTTGCCGAGAAATGCAGCTCCAGAGAAATGTGTGGTCGGTTTAGGTGTACAAAACGACATCGTCCGCTTTTTAATTTGATGTCATCGAAAAATAGTTAATAAACATTACCTGCTGAAGAGCTTTACGTACTGACAGAAAATACGTGCGTACCATCACGACAGGGAGATATTTCTGTCAAGTTAGCAACTCCAACAGGAAACGCCGCTACGCAAGCATTTTTATACAGTGGCTCGGATGTCACTCTGATCGATCGAGACCTTCTCGTCTGCAATGGAGTGTTTTTAACGCCATCGACATTGACAATAAACACCTAAACTAGTTCAATGAAATGAAACTCGGAAATATGAAGTCTAAGAGTGCTGTCCATGAATTGAACCGACCCAGTTGACATTGAAAGTGATTGAAGATTAGTGGTTTAAGACCTGCCACTCCGTGGTGAACCGTTAATTAAAAGGATAGCCCATTCGTGGCCACACCTGAACGGCAGAGTATTCGACGAGCTCACTGACTGCGAGGTTGGCATAGTCATTGGGAATGATATTCTGACGATATGCGTTTAAAATCCGTTATGCATTACCACATGCAGCCCGGTCCTGCCCACAATCATATCTTCTCATGAGCGAGAGTTATTTCTCCCTTAAAGTTAATTCAATCACATTCATCTCGTTTACTTGGGAAAGGCGTTTTTTCAGTGCTAGCTCCTCATTTTCTGACAAACCTGTCTCTTTAAAAAGCATTAACTGAATACTCTGAGATTCGGTTTCTGTGTTCTAAAATGCATATGAAAATTCAT
This sequence comes from Spirometra erinaceieuropaei, assembly GCA_902702965.1. Classification (NCBI taxonomy): domain Eukaryota; kingdom Metazoa; phylum Platyhelminthes; class Cestoda; order Diphyllobothriidea; family Diphyllobothriidae; genus Spirometra; species Spirometra erinaceieuropaei. The sequence continues at coordinate 526,783 of CACRXP010000368.1, read as the reverse complement.
TATTGCTTGCTATGGTGGGACCCCAAGGGGCCTTAATAAATTTTTTATCTAAATCTTGCAGTCCTCAGGGGGACAACGGGTATTTATGAACTACACAAGGACATCCTCTAGCTACTCCCAGTCATCGTTGTCATTACCGATAAGTTTGACCTGATCTCATGGAACTTGTGCCGTCAACTTTTGTTTTTTGTCTGTAGTTTTCACAACGGAGAAAAACGAATTATTCCACATAAGCACTGCACGGTCACTTAAGCCTTCGGACGGCTAGAGATGACCTCGTCAATGTTGTCTGATGTTTTCGATAAAGAACTTCAGTCAGTTAGTCCTTTGTCCTTCACGTGTGATGAGCGCCTTTAATATTTTTTTCAGCAAACCGTTGTCGATTGTCAGTTTTGGTCACGACGCTTAAAGGGTGTCCCAGTTTATTCCTGGTGAATTGAAGTCGTCAAAGGTCATAATGTTAGGTCCGTTGGGTGATTTCCTTAACTGCTCCAAAATATAGGTGTCGGAGACTTGGTCTGCCCTGGGTGGACGGTAGACATTGATGACATAGAGGCGCGGGGACCCTGTGGCATTAATGGTTAACCAAGTGTCTTCCGTGCTACACGCAAACCTGGGGATAGTTTCCGACACTGGCAGGCTTTCCTTCACATACACAACTAAACTACTACCTTGTCAAACTTCCCTGTACCTCCGATAAATTTGGCATCCTGTCAAGGCCCTTTCGCTATCGCTAATAGTCTCCGGTAGCCAGGCTTAAGTTACTGCAAAAATATCTGGTGACAGTTCAGAAAGGTAAAGTTTACGCTCGTCAAGTTTCGATATGAAGCACTGGACATATGTCTACATGCACCTCAATTTTGCACCAGTCGATTCTTGGCTGCATTCGTCACCAGTGTGGATGTTACCGCATTATCTCGGACGTAATTTGACGGTGCTCTGTGGTTACTTCATGGTTTTCCCTGATGTCCGTTGTTTCGTCCGGAACACGGACACATCCGATTGAAACACCTCAATGTTCTGGCTGCATCCGATTACCACGCAGAATGCAGTGTCCTTTAAAACAGCTTCCGTTTGCGCATTGTTCATATCATCGTTCTTAACCTGAAGCCCGCTGCCTTTCATTTGGCTTCAAGAAATATGGAAGAACTCCTCAGTCCATAGACCAATGATTCAAAATCGCGCCTTTACAGTGAAACAGAAGTCATGCTATAAAATACTCTGTCACTTAACTGCGCTTATTACACAATGGCTCGAGCATTGTCGGTATAAACTTTCAAAGGGTCATTTGTGTATATAAATGTATCACCTCTATAAAGGGTACGCGGTAACTCCTTTGGACCAACTTCAAGAATAGATTGGATCCAGTTGTCGTTAGTGGCAGTGCGCAGGCTCTGGTCACCGTTTGTTGTGAGTCAGGTGTGTATTTCTACGCTTACGTGCTGATTTTGCCTTGTTAGATACCTGCGTTATTTCCTACCTCTAATGTTCTAAACCCTGCCTTGACACCATAATTATGTTGGAGAGAGCGAGATGTAGAGGGGTAATTGCAGCGTAAGACTTGACAACGTTCATTTATTACTAAAATCCTTAAGATAACAATTCTTAAAACAATATTATGCATATTTGTTGTCAACCGGCTGAAATCTTCGCAAACGGGGTGATAGTTCTGTATATTTTTGGGCAAAATGGGGTTGCGTTGAAGACCTTGTTGAAGACGATGCACACAATAATCTGTAGAGTTCACAAGGACCGAACTACGCTGCGCAGTACGACGCGCGCAGCTTACGTTTTTTCCCAGGCGAAGGATAATTCAGCATTTCAGCAGCATTACGTAGTCGTTTATCAGAATGCCAATGAAGTGTGTGCAATGAAATACGTGAAATAAATGTCAAATCGAGTTCAAAGTTAATCCCCCGCTGACCGACGCTCAAATTAGCTGCTCGTTATGCCGTGGCCTCTAGGCTAACTTCTGTCACACAGTGGCATTTTGACCTTCAGTACTATTATTCCTGATCTGATATCTGACAGATGTGGAGTCTGAAAATCGGAAACTCCCGCTCCACTTGGATTGCGGTTAAATCCGTCAAGAGCACAACATGCGTGGCATGTGGCAACCGGCGCCCGCACATTTTCAAATGTTTTGTTTGTCGTCGACGGTAATGCCAATACACAATTTAATGGCATTTATCAGATCTTATCACCATAGGCCTCTTTCAGGTAATGCCGCCAGGCCTATAATTTTCACTGTGAGGGAACGCGACAATTGGCTAGATTTTTGAAGTTCTCGGTACGATTCTCGTCGCTCGATTATCATAGGTGTCCCGAAAGCGTTCAGGGTGCCAATGTGCCCATTTCCATAATTGGCCTAGAAGCATGCGGCTAATGTTATCACCACGCAACTTCTACATGTACTTTGCAATATTATAATGACGCGGAAACAGTCGGAGCTCGTTGTGGTTGCGGTGAAATTGTCCCATTCGTGATTAGTAAAACTAACCTTGCCAACTGCATTGTGTTGGACGACAACTCTGTTCAGCAAGACGACCACAGCCATGTCAATTGGCACTGGTCTATGATGAAGTTCCTCAAAGAAATATAATCTAATGCGATGTGACACTCAAAATTAAATGATCATGTCCCGCAATCACAGCTGGAATTTGCGGAGGTGGCACGTCGTTCTTTGCAGAACATGACAAAAAAGTCCCGGAAACTCCGCTTACATCTATGTGACCCTGCACTTAAAGACGCCTTGATGAACATACGCGGATTCATATTCAAGTTCAAGCAGATTTTGCGAGGTTTAAATCTCTGTTCTCGCCTATAATATTTGCTGAGTATGCTGAAATTACTCGTATCACGTTTCACTTCTGACTGAATACGCACATTAATCTCAATAGGAATAGGGTATAATGTTAAAGGACAATGGTAAAATCAAAGGGCGGAACCAAGTAGGTCAGATATAAACTTAAAAAAACTTCAGCAGCACCAGTACTGATCTCAGCGGTAAACAAATTTCTTTGTGATTTTCTTCTGCAATATGTTTTGATTGAATTTGTTTCTCAGTAGTGGTTAGTGAAAATAGTTATCATAACAAAATACGTGCAACTTTATATCTTCCTTCCAAAGAACAAGCGTCTCTGCGATTTCCTTTTTCTGGAGGTTTTTGTTCGAATGTGTTTAAGTTGAAATAACTTTTACAGCTCTTGACAGCCAACACTACGAATCATCAGAAATTTCGATGAGCCTCTTCTCAGGCTTCCGAAGGAGGTGAGGAAGAAAGACAATGCGTACGTAAACGAAATAGATGAGGCCTTTGGTCTTTAAGTCTAGATTGGTGGTAATTTGGTCGAACAATGCAGAGGAAAGTAGCAAGTCCAACGACGGAACCGATATTTAGTGTTTGTTTCGATTATAAGAAATGGTATTATTAGGCGCTTCGAGTTTATATAAAAGAAAAAATAGTGTTCAGTAAATCTGAAATGTGCAGATATCACTTGCATGTATAAGCATTTTGTGCCTTAGCAATCAGACCTCAATAAAGAAGAATATCTCAATATGCATATACGCATTCCATTTAAGCAACCGAGAGCACGCCTTGAATATGACCACCGCTGAAATTGGGACGGCACTGAAGTGATCCCAATGGCTAACACCAGGCAGGCTCGAGAATTCCTCGAAGCTTGACATTCTCACACGGTCAGCATCAACCCCCACGTAGATCTGGGCGTTAACTACGAGTGTTAACGTACACGCCTATGGACTTGTCCCACACCCGAAAGACTGCCACTCCCCACTCTGAAACGTAGAATTATGATGTCCTGCCATTCCTCCGCCCTTGCGTCACGGTAAATAACAAACGAAACCCTTAGCACCTCCAACTTAGGCGTACTGCCCCCTGACCTCCCCCCGCATTAATGACCAGCTGCGCGCATTCCCACTGATCCGCACTTCCTACGCTCATTCTCCACCTCTATACAGTGAGACCTTAAGGTACTCCATTCCCTCACCCTGCCACAAAGCCTACCATAACTCGGTGTCCATCTTCTTACACATCTGCCGTCTGTCCTGACGAACTAACCGACAAAGTCTGCTAATCTCACTTTTTCTTCTGTTCATTTCGTCTGACGACAGATTGGTGTCACCCACTTGAAAATTTACGAGTATAACTTTGTTTTCTGGAGAGTCTTTTTTGCATTATATCACCTCGCAACGCAAACCACGTTAGTTATTTATCAATTATGTATTTTTCTATGAACCTCAAGAAAAAGGATATTTTATTATGAAAAACTCTTCCCTTTGCATGCATCTTGTTACATTTTGAATCGATCTTCATCTGTGATTTTGCAAGTGTACTATTTATTGCCGGTAGTACTTACTCGGCGGTGTACGTGCGCTTAATAAAGTAGCTGGCGATGTTAATCTGTAGGTGTCAACGAAAGAAATAGAAATGCTTCGCGGTAGCTGTTGCGTGATTTTGGTTAAGGTGCTTTAATGTAGTCATTAGAGTAAGAATACGACAAGGGCTTCAAAAATCCTCTTAATATTTTTATTATTTTTATTTAATGGCAAAAAAAGAACCACTTCTTAATTTGTGACAGGGTGGATTATCAACATTAAACTCTTTTGCTCAACACAAATGCTTCCCGGAGAAGGTAACTCAAGGCGTAAATATTACCCTCGCCAGGTTTTCTACTGAATCTAGAATGCTTTAAAAAATAAGCATTTGTATTCCAAAAATGCCATTTTTTGAAAAGAAGGTCTGCCCATGCATTCGTTCACCAATTTTACCAAACAACAGTTGTTAAAAGCCCATAAACCTGTTCGCTGGCTTACTCCTGGATGGTATAATAATTTCCGGGAATGAAAGCGAATATGCGAATCCTCGGTTCTTGTTGTAAAGAAGATGAACACATGATCTCTGGGACAGTTGGTGTATCATTTTCGACTTAGGACTCAACTTGTAATGAATGCCATCCTCTGCATTCATATCTCCCCCCCCCCAAACCTTCCTGGCTTGACTGCAAAAACTGCTCATTTGATGTCGCATTCTCACATTTTCTGACGATGGTCTCTTGTACAAGACGGAAAGCTCGGACCTACTGTCCCAGAGATCGTGTGTTCATCTTCTAAACAACAAGAACCCGGGATACGCATATTCGTTTCCGTCCGTAAAATTTGAGTGTAATGCGCTTGGCACAGCTCGTAGCTAGAAGACAGTCTCGACCCGAGAGGCAGCAACACATGAGCAGCTACGTTTTCTGCACAGATGTGTTCGCGAAGGACTGACGCCGAAGAGCCTACGTTACACGACCCCAGTGAATACTGAACTTGGCAGAAACGTTGCGCAACGTTTTTCGCAAGCAAACGACAAGAGTGTTGATTAACGACTGCCATTTGCGCCTACACAAGTACCGCGTCGTCACTGAACAGAAAAGGACAGAGTGCATGACATTGTCTGGCGAATTGGTTACTGATTCCTTTGGCCGAACAATATCCATCTTGGCAAAAAAGAGACAGGGGTTAAAATGCATGAACCAAGAGCAGAAGTTCGGAAAATCAAAACCCTAATACAAGACGAACGAAAATGTAGTGCACAATCTGTCTTCTAGACAATTAACGGAACAAGAGTTGCGAGTGCTGAGTCGTGAATTTAATACGGTAGATGTCAAACCAACCGAATGCATTGCCGCAATTGACGCCATGCTGGTAGGAACTAACGCAACCGACGTGGCTAAACACATCTTACACCAGAAAGTCACCTCCCTGCTGCTGATGAACAGGCCCACCAATAGAATGTCGCCCGCAGAAATAGAAGCAATAAAGAAATTAAAAGTGCACAAAGAAATAAAAGTGCTGCCAGCCGACAAAGGAAGAGCAACCGTCGTGATGAACCGCGTTGACTACAGTGAAAAGGCACAAGCCCTCCTCGACGACCAGCTGTCCTACAAATCCATGCCTTCCTCGCGAGCCAAATCGATGATTGGTCAACTAACTGTACTCTTGAACCGACTCAGCCGAAAGAGTGCTTTACCGTTAGACGAATGACGACAGATGACGCCAACGGACACGGCACTGGCCCGGTTTTATGGATAACCCAAAATCCACAAGCCCAATGTTCCCCTTCGACCGATCGTTGTCTTAAATGGCAGCCCCACTTACAATCTATCCAAATGGATGGTCCGAAAACGTAACTTTCTCTGAGAAGACTCGAGGGCCTCCATCAATTCGGCCTTCCAATTCCTGACTGACATCCGACGAAAAGTTGTCCGACCGGATCAGATTATGATGTTCTTTGACGTGCTTTCATTATTCACGTCCATCCCACCGGACCTGGCACGCGGCGTTCTTCGCAAACGACTCGGAGAGAATTACGTCGAAACCAACAGACCCCTAAAAATCGACCACTTACTGCAACTGTCTGCTTTCTCCAAAAAACCTTCTTCACCTTCAATTACAGAACATAGGAGCACAACAAATGAACGCCGATGGGTTCGCTGACATTCAGCCTGGTTGCAGAACTAGTCTTGCAGGAGCTAGAAAAAGTCGCCTTCGATCACTATGAACTGCATATTGGTGCAGGTTCGTAAACGACACGTTGGTTGTTATTGAAAGGAGCAGACTGGCCGACTTTCAAGACCTGTTAAACGGCATCTTCCCGGAAATTCAGCTCACAAGGGAAGAAGGGCATGTCGAACAGCTGCCTTTCATTGACGTTTTCGTCACACGCACACCCGACGGCGAACTCAGCACCACGGTGTACAGAAAGGCAACTAACACGACTCAAATTCTCAACTACCACAGTAACCACCCAATGACGCATAAATGCAGCTGTGTTAGGACACTCTTCCAAAGGGTAAAAACGCATTGCAATGAACCAGAGGGACGAGTACGAGAACATCGGCATCTTCGGGATCAACTGGCAAGGAATGGACAACCAAACAGCTTCATCATCCGCTGTCTCCGCACGCGCGCACGGCAAACAAACGGAGGAGAGCCGCCAACACTCTGACACCCTCTACCATGTACTAAGAACGTGTGCGAAGTGATGGAACATATCGCTGGAGAGCTCGGCGTGGGTATCCCTCACCGTCCGACAGCTACCTTGCGCAACAAGATCATGCGAGTGAAGGATCGTCTAGACGTGGGAGAACAATCGGGTGTCGTCTATTAGATCCCATGTCGGGACTGCCCTCGCCAATACACAGGACAGACCGAACGACGACTTCGTTCACAAATAACGGAGCATAAACGGACGGTCCGGGAAGGCGACCCATTGTCTCAGGTCGCCACTCACACCCTGGAGGAAGGCCACAAATTCAACTTCGCCAGCACGCGGATAGTAGCGCGGGCCAACAATAAGACAGGGGAAGAACCGTTAGAGACCAGCGTGTCTGACACCAACTCGATCAACAGGCACGTTGACATACCCCCTGATATCACGCGCTCCGTTTCCGCGATCAAGAGACGAGACCCAATTTCCAGCCAACGGAGCACGCAGGCACGCCACCGTGAGACGGCGTGGGACTCAACTTATCGCGAATACCATCCTCCGCACTCATATTCCCCCCCCCCTTCATGGCTTGACTACAAAAACTGCTCATTTGATGTCTCAATCTCACAGCCTCTGACGATGGCCTCCTGCACGAGACCGAAAGCTTGGACTAATACACCTACTGTCCCAGAGATCGTGTAATTAACTTCTTTACAATTTCCGCGGAGGTTGAAAAACCAAAACGTATCTCCACGACCAGGTAGCTGAGTAATTGTAGACAACTCCTTAATTTTAATAAAAATGTCTAAAGGTGATTTTCCCAAATATCTTAGGTTGATTGACATTTACAACTACCCGAAACGCATTAAAAGATGCTGTTGGTTAAACTTAGATTGAACATAATATCGCGTGCGTTCTATGCGTTGACTAATTTCATCAACATCTTAAGGATTATTTAGAAGGAAAATATGAACATTGCACGCGGCATTGTGAGGGCACATCTGAGGAATAGTTGTTTCGTACGACTTGCAAAATATACACAGCAGTTTAGTTAGACGAAAGTAAAAAATGAACTTTTTATTTGCACGAGAACGCACAATCAGCAAAGGGAACATGAAGTGATGAAAAGGGGCCGAACACAGTGTTAGGAGAAATGAAAATGCTTCCACCAATATGCCCTAATTCCGATACAAATTGATTAAGCTAAAAAAAAATCAAAAAAGAGATTAGCAATAAAAGGACATAAAAAGAGGCAAAGCGAATCCAAACCAAAGTGGCAAATAAATCCTCAATACAAACAAACTGCGGCAAAAAGAGCCAAAGGGAAAAAACGACTAAAACAGAAAGATCAAAAAACTAAAAACGTCAAAAGGATGTGAAAAATATATACCGTATAAACAAGGAGATAGAAAACAACAAAAAAGTACGAAAAACGCAAAGAAAGACGTCGAAAAGAATGAGAATAAAATGAAAATAAGAATATGGTAAAAAGAAAAAGAAAAATATGCCAAAAAGTAAGAGAAAAAATAGAGTGGAAAGTAAACGATTCGACGAAGAAAGAGAAAAAAACACAACGAAACCACTAGAAATAAGCGCACGGAAGAACTGCATACAAAATACCACAAACGAAACATCCAAGCTAGTGTACAGCAGCCCACCTAGTAAGCATGAAAGCCATACTCCGACCGCTAATTTCTGTCAAGAAGTGTTACTTAGCTTAGACAACATGAGGCACACATTGGAGGCAATGGAGCACTTGCAGATATGACAATGCAGACGGACTTTATGAAACAGTGACGACAGGTTGATAAGTATTTAGCCAACATACTGGACGACTCTGACGCCATGACAGCACACACACAGTGAGAGTGTACAGGCAGTCATGAAATGATGCATGCAGTCCAAATGATATTTAGGCCTTGGAATTAAGCTAAGTTCAGTGGTCAA
>CACRXP010000368.1:430389-517726 GCA_902702965.1 Spirometra erinaceieuropaei | reverse complement strand
CCTATATGGTCGTCTCGGACTGGCTATCCACTGGTACGTATGTGCTCACGATCTGGCGCTGGGACAGTCATGACGGCATCGCAACTAGCGCGGCATGCATGCCGGCGGCAGAAGAATTAAGCTCGTCCGAGTCGCCTAGCATACACAGACACGGCGTGCGTCTGGACATGAATAATTATTTCAAGCTCTGAATGCATGTCAGTCCTAGGTCGTGCTATATATACCGGCAGTGGATTTACCTAATTGCTTGAAGGGACACAATACTTTCGTCACGCCTACTTGGCATTCAAGTTGTTGATGTGCGTGTGCTCCTTTTGCAGGTTGGATATAAGCGGCTATGTAAATTGCACAACTAGGATTTTTCGCCTTGTGTTAAGCTCATCGTGTTTATCGCATGTAGCGCCGCCGCAGCTCTGCCGATTTAATTCCATAAATGCCGCGCATTTGTATAATGATTCCCCAGCCTATCTAGTGCCATGAATAACAAACGCCCGTCGCCTATCTCTGTTAATGAGTGATGCCTCGCCTTGAATACGTCAAGTAAATATGCGAACGAATGGAGTATGTGCGGAAATGGCTCTCTACGGAGATTTTGGGAAATAGTGATTAGAGGATTATGTGCGTATTTGTCCAGTAGACTTACATATACTTGACGAACCCACAGACACAGTGAGAGTGTACAGGCAGTTATGAAATTATGCATGCAGGGAAAATACTATTGAGGCTGTGATCTTAAGGTAACTGCAGCCAGCGTCTGTGGCCTGATGTTAGCAATAAATAGGGAAGAGGAGGAGGAGCACTCACATTCATCGTAACAGGTATCTTGGCAATCCCTTAAGTTCTCCTCACAGTACTCCTCATCTTCAGTGCAGGGTACACAGGTCATGGAATCTAGGTCGCATTTGTAGCCGCCTGCTTCGGGGCTGATGGCTAATCATTTGGGAGGGGTTGGAAATGCAAGAAATGATGATGTTAGCTTGGACAAAGGGAAGATAATCCTAAATGAGCTATCTCACGTGCAGTCACGTTTATCGGTCGTCAACGCATCCGCATCAGACAACCTGCTGCGTAATGACTTCGAGAAGCATTCGTTACTTACACTTGCCATCGCATATTTCTGCACAAACATCCTCGTGCAGACTACGGTCATGAACATATTCGCCGACGGCGCCTCATGACAAACGACGACGCCCAATTAATAAACTGTGTCGTAAAAGTCATGAGATTTGTCAGTTTGCCTGTCCTGCGCTCATCTCTGCCGTTATCTATCTATTGATAAGCGGAAGTGACTTCGTTGATGGGTGAAGACAGCAAGGCATACAAGATATGCGGAGTCTAAGCAGTGAGAGTGTCCTTATAACGGCACAGTAATCGCGGCTCAGTCCAGCTTTAGAAGTGTAGGTGGAGGAGGAGGAGTAGGGGGGGGGGACACTAGTGGGACGAGAATATACTTTACATAAGCCTGCTGTCTGTCAGAGCCCCCGACGCGGGCCAGACTGAAGGCCCGCCCTAGTTAGTGAGCTAGAGTGACGTGGACGCGAGTGACCAAGCGTCACGTGAGTGGCAGTCAGTGCCAGTCTGTTCAGCTGATTGGATGATAGTGCAGTTTATAGGCGTCCGTGATTGGCCAACGTCGTGGCTGAATGTGCTCGGTAGTCATGACAGCATGACTCCTAGCGCGGCATGGATGCCAGTGGCAAAGGTCCAGAGACTGGTCTGAGACGCAAAACATGCAGAGACACATCGTGCTTCTCGGCATGAGTCGGCGCACCATGGTCTGCAGTCATGTCAGGCATATAACCTAAAGCTGTTACATACACACCGAACAACATTGCTGGCCTTCATGTCTGGATAAACGTATGCATAGGTAAATTGTGGTTTTCTCCTCCGCACCTAAGTCATCAGTCACCTCTTCTCAAACCAATCAACCATTTGCTATATCCGTTCTTGCGTTCACTTCTGGAAGAGATCTCATAATTGCCATATGTACTCCTTGAAGATAAATTCACGTATTATGTAGAATGATTGAGGTATTGCGAACTGCGCGTTCTCTGATATGGCCCTGTGCTTGTGAATTCAAGTTAGATGAGAATGTTTTCGAAATCTCGGCGAGAACATTCATGTCCTTTTTAGCTTGCCCATTACGTTGAACTTCCCTTCAGCGGATATTCTTGCACTAATGGGCATATTTGGAAAACGATTTTTTAAGTCGTACTACAGTTTTACTGTATTTAACCTGTTTTCTTGCCTTGCATTTCTGCAGTTTCTGCTTGCTTATTTAAAGGGCGACATTCTATTAATAAATATGTGTTTCCTGGAAATTTTCTTTCATAGCCGTAACTACTAGCCATCTCTTTTTCTTTGCCAAATATTCTTCTAGAATTTTTGCTTCCTTAATGCGCTGTTCCAGACGGTCTATTCGCAATTAAGCATCATTTCGTCTCAGGATGATTTTTGATTATTTCTTCATTAGTTGACGTCTAACGCTTGATAGTGAATTATTTAGCACACTTATTTACCTTAGTGCGGTGTAAACAGGTCTAATATGCGTGGAGGATGCCTATCATATTTAGAGATATTGTATTGTCATACGTAACTGACCGATGCATATTATTGCTTGCTGAAAATGATCGAGATTCCCTGGGAAAAGATTAATATATAATGCCGTGTTCAGTTCAGCATTACTACATTCTCCTCTTTTCTTAATCTTACTGCTAATCCAGGGACTTATAAGCTTCTTTCTACAGTTCAGTGTGCTGTTTGTTATTATTAACGGTGTTCTGTTGCGTTCTGGGGGCGACCAGATATGTCCAGTGCAGAAACATGTAGACTGCATTGTTTGAAGCAATGATGAGTGCTGAATCTTGCCATGCACAAACAAGGCTGTGCTACCGGTGTCAGCAGTTCGATGACCTTTTTACTTGAAGAGACAGTTTACGTCCTTGACACCTACTGGGCATTTAAGCGGTCGCTGTCATAAGCTCCAGTCGCAGGATGGATATAGGCTGCTAAGTAAATGGCAGAAGAAGCAGAGACCGCCTTGCGGTAACTGTATCGTTTTTATCACATGTAGCGCATCTGCAGCTGTGCCGATTCGATTCCAAAAATGACGCACCGTTGTACTTTGATTCACCAGACTTCCTTATACCATCAGCGCCTATCTCTATCAATGAGTGATGCTTCGCTTTGACAAGATCACGAACACATGCGAGAGAATGCAGCGTTTGCGGAAATGGCCCTCTATGTGGACTTTGGGAAATAGAGACGAGAGGATACATGTTTAGTCAGTAGACATACATAAACTTGACGAACCTGACGAACACACACAGACAGAGTGAGAATGCACAGGCAGTTTTGAAATGATGCATGAAGCGGCAATACTAGTTAGGTTTTGATCTTAAGCTAACTGCAGCCAGCGACTGTGGCCTAAGGATTCTGCCGGTGCAGATGATTTTAGCAGTAAATAGGGAAGAGGAGTAGGAGCACTCACTTTCTTTGCCGCAGGTCTCTTGGCAATCCTCCAAGTCCTCCTCACAATCCTCACCGTAAGTGCAGGGTACACAGGTCTTGGAATCTGGGTCGCATTTGTGGCCGGTTGCTTCGGGGCTGGTGGCTAATTATTTAGCAGTGGTTTGGTAATGGAAGAGATGAGGCGAGATTGGACAAAGTGGAGAAATTCCTATGTGCGCTAATTCAACTTGACCAACTGATCGTTTGTCAACCGAAATTCGTCTTCGTTTCGAAAAGAGTAATTAAATAGTGTTATGAAACTTATCATCATTTAAACTGTTTTCTTCCCTTTCATTTCTGCGTTTTCGTTTTCTCACTTAGGGTGCGACATTCTGCTAATAAATATGTGTTTCCTAGAATTTTTCTTCAATGGCCGTAAGTATTAGCCATCCATCATGATTTGCCAATAATTATCTAAGAGATTTGTGTTTCTATAATGCGCTGTTTCGGATGGCCTATTCGGAACTATATATGCTTTCCTCTCCCGACATCTTTAGATTATTTCATAAGGTGGGCTAACGCATGAAATATCAACGCAAAATTTCGAAATGAGCACTCGTTTCGAAACGTTTAACTAATTACCTTTGTAAAACTTATAATCGTGCCACATAGTTCCATAATCGTTCATTTACCGCAGGGTGCCGGCTTTCGAATGAACGCATTTCCGACTGCGTACAAAAACAATAATCTCCAAAAAATGACTACATATTTAGCATGCAAATTTGTCATTGCTTTTAGATGCCGTTGAAAATTCAATTATTTTTATCGGAAGACATTTATAAAAATATACATTTTTTACTTATTCGATAGAAAATCACGTCTTTGTCCAATTTTATGCTCAAAGGAGGAGTTTAATTAGGTTTCCAAAATTTTCTATAATTCTCGATTAATTTTGAACCCGACCTGCTCTTATACTTGCATTCAGTGTGTCCGGACTTCATGTCGTATATTTTCTGTCTACGGAATTCCATATATTTCTTGACGGTATTAGGATTATACTATATGGGGTTCATAAAATAAAGCAGTAGATTTAAATAATATTACAAACTTTACAAACCACATTGGTAAATGCGGATTCATGACGTTTTATGAAGGGCCCTTTCACGAAATGTAAAAGTCTTTCTATAAGATACTTTCTTAAAGCCGAATTATTTTCCTCCTTTGCATAAACATTAAAAAAGGCGTTATTTTCTACTGAATTAATAGAAGAATGGAGATTTTTATGAATGATTTTCATAAGGTATGATTGAACTCTTAAGGGCAGCGAAAATTAAGAACCGTTTATGCTACTTACTTTGTCATTTTTTGCGTAGTGTGGTTCTTGCATGCAGTCAGAACTAAGTTCGTTTGAAGAAAGTCCCCCTGTGGTAACTGGATCATTATAGAATTATGTTGGACGATGATTACCTCTACAACCATAACTTATTAATTTTTTCGAAACGAGAACGCATTTCGAAATTTCGGTTGACATTTCATGAGTAAGCCCACCTACTGTACTTCACTTGTTGGTATATAACAATTAATTTTGCTCATTTATCTCAACCTGAATAAGAATTATTCAGAACACGTATTTTCAGTAATGCAGCATAAACAGTTCTACAAGACTTAGTCAATGACTATCATATGTAGAAATGTTGCATTGTCATACATAAGTGCCTGATATATATAATTACTGGTTCCTTGTTTAGTTCGGCATGTCTACATTCTCCTGTTTTCGAAGTCTTACTGCTACTCCAGGGCCTTGTTGGCTTATTTCAACAAATAATTTTGCTATTTTTGATTATTAGTAGATCACGCAAACACCCTTACCTGATTCCTTTTCGCATTCCTTATAACACGCCTTTAATTTTTGTCCGGGATTCTTGTCATTCGGCAGGCTGTGAAAGAACGATAGCAGGTACGCCCGAGATATCGGACTGTATATGTGAACAGCGTGCTCCTTTGTTTCGTTCTCTAAATGAGAAGTAAAATGCAAATTGAGTCATTTCAAAATTGTTTGAGTACGGTAAATCCAAAACATTACTCCTCACCTGTTTTGTTTATCTGACAGTTGAAATAGCATTTCATGTATTGATCGATGTTTCCTTTACTGTTTTTGAAGTTGAAGCAGTCACCTCTGAAATCGATACAGACCTTATGTGAAGCCGGAGAAGTCCCGTTATCTGAAATATAACGTTGTAGTTCAGTAGCACTTTGTGCATTTATGCCTATGGGGAGTAACAAGTACATGTACGACAGAGCCTGTCTATTTGCAACCGCAATGCAAATGCATTCTTCAAAATACTATATCTGATTTCATGTTTTATTGCGTGCGTTTATTTGGATCAACTGGTTGTTCTACATTCTGGTTTATAGGCATAGAAGCAAACATCGAAAGCTTAATTTTGGTTATATTGCAAGAAGATCCTATGCTGTTGCATGCCACTGTGCCCCTAAATGCTGGCCATAATTTTATAATCAGATTAGGTTTACCATAAGAGAGGAAACGACATGTATGCAGACAATCCTTCCACCCAGAGTAGAGGCTGAAATATGTGTTCATGTAGTAGAATATGCGAGTGTTGCAGGATCCGGGGTATCTGCGACAGAGATATACCATAAGCGGTTCCATCCCAAGTGCTAAAATGCAAGAAACAACTCAAATCGTGCACCATTGTAATGCTCTAGCGATTCTCCTGAAATGCACTTAACCTTTTGCAAAGTTGCAAGAGTTCAAACACTGGTTGGTTACTTCGTCACCACCGCTCTCACTGAGAAATGACAAACAATCGAAGTAGGGTTGTTTGCAAACCATCAGATTTCCCAGCGAACTTGTGGGTCCTAAAATGAGCGTCGATAGAGATTAGAGACTGACATGTAAACATTAATGAACTCTTTAAAATGCAAAATCCAGATGCGCCTAACAGTGGGCTCAGTGTATAAGCAACGTCATTAAAACTCTCATCCTCTTAAGTGGTATCATTTCACTTAATTCGTAAAATGCGAGTATTCTTTTATTTACCCGTTGCATCAGCGTTTTGATATGATAGGCCCATTTCGCGACATTGAACGCAATGACACTTTTGGCTCCTTTTCAAATGAAATATTATTTTGGCAGAGGAGCGCTCACCATTCAGGTTACATTCAGGTTCCGCTGTGCCTTGTGACTCATACCATAAATCTTTCAGGCGGTCGCGCAGCGACTGGTAGTAAAAGTAGATGAGATGATCTCGACAAGGAAAAGGGAGACCGGAATGGCCATACCTGACTTATTAGCCGTCATAAGCTAAGCGCTCTTAACCCCAAGTGTGGACCACTTTGGTCATAACCAAAACATCCCGAGTTCGAATGTCAAGTGGTCCACACTTGGGGTTGGGCATGATTGGCCGGAGACAGCTACAGGACTGGAAATGGCCATTGGGGTCTCCCTTGTCTTTGTCGGCATCATCTCATCCACATATATGCACATATGTGTTTATAATGAATTTCTTCCATCTTAAATCCTCTAATGAATATATTGGACTTTAATACAAATACTGCACAGGCAAGCCAGCCGATTCAGATTTTCTATCTCCTCACGTTGGTATTGTTATATGAAGGCAGTGAGTTTCAGTAAAGATGCTTCCCCGACCAACACCTTCAATCTTATTAGTCATTTTTTAAAACAAGCATAAACATTTGGCTATGAATTCGTGTGACGCAGTTTCAAACAGAGTAAAATTACAGTAGGTCTGCCAACTCATGAAATGGTGACCGGGAATTTGAAATAAATTTTCGACTTGTAGAGGTTGTTATGCCAATTATCATACAGCATAGTTCCGTAATAATTAGGTTAATTCGAGATGCTGGCTAATGGATGAACTTTTGCCGGCCGTCTACAATACTACACTCTTTACAAACGACTACTTAGGTCAATTGTGCACTTAATGGAAGGACAAAATTAGGCTTTAAATACTTTTTCAATTCCAAAATAATTCTTTACACGACCTGCCGTTAAACTCGCACTTGGGGTTTCCAAACTACAAATTTTCTTTTTTCCGTGGGCGAGAAATCGTACATTTATACACGTTGTTAAGAGTACACCATATGGCGTTCATCGAAACTAGCAGTAAATTTGAGCCATACTGCCTATTTTACAAGCAACATTAGTAAGTGTAGAGGCTCAATGTTTTCTGACCGGGCATTCCACGGTCCTAAAGCCTCGCAATTAGAAACTTTTTAAAGACTGAATTATACCCTTCGTTCAATTACATACATTAATGAAAACGTAATCTTCTATAAAAATAGATAAGAAAAAAATACGTCTGCCCAAGTTTTCCTAAAGGATATTTGGATTCATTAGGACGTCAAAAAATCTAGGATAAAATTCATTTTACTTAGGTAGTCTTTTTACAGACTATGGCGTTTGTAGGCGGCCAGAAAAGTTCATCCAAAAGCCGGCACCCCGGCGTAATCTAAGTAAAATAGGACTGTGCTCTGCGACAATTAGTATAATGACGCTACTTAAGTACACTTTTGGAGTCGAAAACCCATTTCAGATTTTTGGTTAACATTTTATGACTTGGCAGATTTACCGAAGGTTGTATTTTAAAATACACCGATTGGTTTTGTCTCTATCATCTTCCACTTTGAGTACTAAGGGTGATGCATTGCCAAGTTTCTGTACAATAAAATGATAGGTGTAAAACGACGCGCACAACCTGGGCATTATATCCTATTTATTGTGTTCAAACAACAATAAAGCTAGTGGACAAAATGTATTCCTAATCGCCGATGCCCAAAAGTAGACATATTGAAATCTCGTAGCACAATTAATTAAAAAATACAGCTTTAACATCTTAGTCCCCACATTTGGAAAAATGTCGGCGTCTTGAGACAAAATCTCTTATACAGATGCATATGATTGGATAGGCTGGATCAAACGCGAAAGATAATTGATTTTTCGAACGTATATTAAATTTCTTTTTTTAGCACGCTCGGTTTTATGGTTTGTCCAATTGGTGCTTTATTTACTCAATAAACCCACCAGTGGCCAAGAAATTTTATGGGCAAGACAGCAACAAATGTGGATTTTCAAAACAAACTTATGAACTGTCCTAAAGTACTTATGAGGAGTAATGTGAATTTATAAACTACAGTATTTGCTGGCCAGAGAAAAAACGAAAACTCATCCATCGAAGAAATAAACATATTTGTGGCATAATGTACCCCATAGGATGAGAACGGCAGACAAGAGTGCAGTCAGTGAAGTCAGTGACATTGTGAATATACGACCTGTCGGACATTAGAATAACCTGTTTATATACGTTGTCGCCCCTCTTTTATCATCCTATTGGGTAAAACATATTGGGTTTTTGACGAGCAATTATATTCGGGTTTGGATTGGGCAACTTTCTGATCAGATCAAAACTGGCAATTACCAATAACATAGTTTGATTAAAATGTAATAGCGGTCAACCATCTGCTTCTGAATAAGAACACAGATTCTAAGCCTTATACTAATATTTATTTTGGAGTATGTCTACACATAGTCGGTTTCTAATTTCCTGCCATAATAAAGTAAAACATGGTTTTCAAAACACACATTTTTAAAGGACGGAAATAATATGGCAACGTTGCTCTTGTCACGCCTACCTAAGCGTGTAAAAAACCTAAATTAACAGGCAAATTACAACGAATGCCACTCATTTGGGTAATCCCTAATCATTGCATACGCTGTGACGCTCGTTCGAAACCTGCCGCAGAGCTCAAGGTGACGAATTTCAGTCGATAATCGTAACCACGAATTCATACTATCCCACATGACTCAAAAGCAAAGATATCTTATCCGAAAGCGCCTAAAATGCACTATACTGCATTCAAATATTTTAAGATCACTGTTGGCTCAAATTATTTTTTTTCCGAAAAGGACTAAAAGATTCGTTCCAGTTGATTTGAATGATTAAAATATACATTAACTTACGGACGGACAGGGTTAGTTTTCAAACATTTTCGCGTTTTGTTTTGATGTTCGTTAGGAAGTCCAGACCGGTCGAATTCATTTGGCATACGTTTTGAAAGTTGAGGGATGAATATTTCACCCCCACCGAGCATGCTTCGGTTCGTTTGAAAAGGTGGACATATTAATATTAACGTTTACTCTGACAAGGGACAAAAATACACATAGCATCATGACACAGTACCGTACATTTAAACAGGCACGGCTGTCTGTTAATGGCAATTGCCAGAGCATGCCAATTTACGTACGAATGCGGATAGTGCATTCTTATAAGTGTTTCTGTGTCTTATTCTTTCATCAATTTCAAACTGAAGCAAAATAGAAGGTCCAGCATAATTAGTCGACAAGACGACAGTGGTTGGAGCGAGCATCGTGTATCAATGACCAAAAAAGCTATGCATCGTTTTGGCTCAACTGTCAAAAATATTGCTTTGAACAATCCAGTGCAAAGTGTGGGTCAGCATCATTTTTGCAGATAAACGTTTTATTTAATGCTTCGTGTGCCCAACTAATATATATATATATATATATATATATATATAATACAACAAATTCACCTTACGATTTAAGGCAATTTATCATATCAGCACAATTGTGGGTAAAGGAGTTAATAGGTCACGTTATGGTCAAGCTGAAATGCTTCTTAAAGTCAGCCAATGAAATAAGAACAATCCGCCTACCATGACTGACAAACGCATTACTTGGAACTGGTGTAGACTGCTCACAAATATTTAACTGCATACCTGCCTAACTGGCAACGTATAGGCATGAATTAGGTAATTACCTTTAGGTCTTATTCGTCCTACGTTTGAGAGGTAAAGGAAGACTACCGTTGGAGGCCACATCAATGTGCATCTACTCATTCATTTGCTCCTGTGGAGTGGGGTACATCGGCCGTACAACTAGACGCCTGATAAAGAAGGTAATTGAACATATGCCCGCCTGGTTAGACAGAGGTGAGAACCGATCGGCTTCGAATTCTATTCTCGCACAGTTTATCGATATGGATGACCGAGTCGATGGCAAGGAGATATTTCAGGTTGTCTATCGGACACCAACACGCTTCTCTAAGGGCCTACACCAACGGATACTAGCAAATGCCTAGGCAGTAGCTAAATGGCTTGCGAATCCATTGCTATGCTGTCAGAAAACCCTGACACAAGCGCTATCTGCCGTGGCCAACGCCAACCTCACGTGATGACGACATGCCGCCTCAAATCCCTCACTACAGTGATGGGAGCTCCGTGTACTCAATCCAAGAATAGCACTCAAATACTCGCTCATCCCCCTGCCCCAACTCTAAGGACCAAAACCAGCCGACCTCGTCATGCGGGCGGAGTGGGGAAGATAGGTGTTAATGACTTAATTACCCCTTAGTAACCTATATACACGGTTAATTTTGTGCATTTTCACTCATTTCTGTAATTGTCTTGGCCTGACGAAGAATTACCGAAAACACGTGTTAGCCAAATCGACTTTTCAATTTCAAACTCTAGCAAAATAGAAGGTCCAGCATAATTAGTGGAGAAAACCTCAGTGGCTGCAGCGAATTTCGCGTATCCATTCCGAGGCCCAGAAGAATGTAAGATATGCATCGTTTTGGCTCAGCCGTAGGTTAGCATCATTTTCGCAGATAAACGTTTTATTTAATCCTCTCTCTGCCTGAATAATATATACAATACAAAAAATTCCATATCCAATTTAAGGCAATCTAACATACCGGAACAATTTTAGGTAAGATAATTGATAGGTCACGCTGTGATCAAGCTGAAATTCTTCTTAAAGTCAGCGAGTGGGATAAGAATAATCCGCCTCCCACGACTGAAAAAGGCATTACTTGAAACTGGTGTAAATTGCCAGCGAATTTTAATTGCATATCTGCCTAACTGGCAGCCCATAGGCATGAATTAGGAGATTACCTTCAGTTTGCACGTACAATGTCAAATGCCAATTTGAGGGTGACGTGATGCAATGTTTGTGAGACGGTTAGGCCATTTAGATGAACATTCACACATTACTTCGTAAGGACATTCCTGCGCAGTAATTCAGATCAAAATTGGCGAAGGTTATAACCTCTTGCGTTTTCGTTCCGATAGTCGAAACTTGCGAAAGAACTGCATTAACCTAATGTCGTATTTGCTATAGCGCTTTCACTTCGAGCGAAGTTCTTAACACCTAATTAATCTGAATAAACCCCTTTATGTAGTTTTGATGTGTGCGTATGAGACATAGGTCTTTTCTATGGCAGGTGCTGACGGGTTCACTAGTCCTGGCAGTCATTGTGCATCAGACAACTAACCGACACGGACGGTGCTCTGATTCCTGGGAGGAGGACGAGAGAGTTAGGTCAAATGTCACGATTGGAAAAGAATATGCACATCCCGGGTTCTTGTTTAAAAGAAGACAAAGGCGCGATCACTGGGACAGTTGATTTATTTGCCTGAGCTTTCGAACTCGAACTGGAGTTCATCATCAGAGACTGCTTGAGTGCAGCAACTTGTGAACATTTATGTCGCTGTTCCTTGTGGGTCGGGGGAGTACGTCCGCGGCTAGGTAAGGTTTGTGCCGCCTGGTCCACAATGGTCCTCCGGCGTGATGACGCCGTTTGCGCTTCGCGACGATGTGAGCTGCGCCGCCTGGCTGCGTGGGCGGAGCACGTGATGACACGCAGACAAATCGATGTGTCTGTTGATAGAGTTGGCATCCGACACCCGCGGCCAAATGTTTCGGCACAAGCTGCGTGCGTAAGGTAGTTGCTGGCTGGTGTGCTACATGCATCTGGTACTTTTTAAATTGTCTTTCGACTAGTTCAGATACATTTTCACGTATGGGAGAGTTCGCCATGTGGTTGGTTTTGGTGCCTGAGCGGCCGTAGCATTGAAAATGCCTTTTCCCATGAGTTGCTGGTGCCTCATGCACTGACGTATAAAGTCATGCGGGTACCGATTTTGGGAGAACAGTTTATAGAAGTACGTCATTTCTGCTCGATAACTTGTTTCATCAGAGCAGTGAGTTTTGGCTCGATTCAGAAGGCTGTAGACTGTATTCCGTTTGTGAGAGACAGGGTGGTTACTCTCAAAGTACCAGACACACGAAACACACCAGCCGGCAACTACCTGGCGCACACAACTTGTACAGCCTAAGGACAGGGTTGGCTACTTAGAAAGAAAAGGTTGTTGTCTACGAAACCCCATGTTGAGGTTTGGATGCCGTTTATTTTGGCCACACTAGGAAATGTGTCTCAACCCGTATATGTGAGCAGTCTGGAAACTTTACACAATAAAGATTGCTGTTTTCAAAAGAACTTAACCTTTCTAACTACCCATATATATAGAATGTGTAGTGGAGCAAAGAGGGGTTTACCAATTATTTAATCTAGCATAAAAAGTTATCTAGACATTTATGAAACTGCCTTTGGAATATATTACAGTAGTCACCTAGTTTTATTAGTTATTTTCTCAGAACCAACTTTTTACGACGAAATTCTCATCGGTTTTGATTTTGTGTTAGTAGAAAGGCAGGAGTATGGTCGAACCAACACCTTATTGAAAATCAACAGCTGTATCCTACATACTGTAACGTCAACCAAATGCTCTAATCCCGGCAGCTGAAGGACAATTAGGAAACGCCATACTTTATTGTTATTAAGGCCATTAATTTTCGTCCCGCTTACTATCCAAGGATGGAATAAGGCATTTCATATCACACGCGTTGGCCATCAAATTGACCCAAAGATATCCAAGATAAAAGCAATTGTCATGTACCCTAACCATAAGGGACGTACATTTTGGATCAAAACGGCTGCTACTTACACTGCGTACTGAACTCTTCACACAAACTATTACTTAATATTCAAGCAGAATTCTCTAATTGCAATATGACATGTTGATTTAAATGGAAGCAATTTTTATGCACATTTTCAGGCATTAAAATGAAATGAATTTTACGGTATGCTCTGCAGTACGCAGGACAAAATCGCATGCATTCGGATTGGTCTACACCCCTTACCCGTTGTTGGGTGTCCCTTGACGTATAAGCTTAGGCAGAGCGCGCACAACGAGTTTCCAACTTAGGGCGTAGCAAAAACACAGGGGAAGTAAGGGCGGCTATGTTTACTTTATGTAAAATGGCGTGCATATTTCAAGAACAGAATAACATGAGTGTGTTTAAACAATTCACGAAATATGTCAATTAAAACCCGGATATCTCTAGTAAGTAAGGGCGGGTGGGAACAACAACTCGCTCGGACGAATTTTAGGAAGACACCTCGAGCTGACAGTAGCCCATTGCGTGCATTTTAAAACGCCCATTTACATTTACGAATTTTTATCGACCTTAGCGTGCGGTCGATGATAAGACCCTTGGGACGGTTTCATTTCTGGCATAAGGCTGTCCGTAAATATTTTTTTATAATTCTGATTATAGGAGAAAGAAAAAATGTTGTTCCATTGCATTTTAGCTTCGCCCAACATTGAAAAATACAATTGCAGTGCAGTACGTTCCGATCATGCATATCACGTCAGAAGTAACTGCGGATAAGTAAAAGGCGTTTTTTCCATATTCTACTAATCCTCTTAACCCAATTCTCAACAGCGAAAGCTCCGAAGATCTTCAAAATTCCTCCATTTAGCACAAGCACGACAGACATCTGGTGACTTCGGCATGTCGCATATCACCTGTCGAACGCCATACGTTGTAGTAGGCTCGGTGGGTATGCCGACCCAAATATGATTCAGTCCGCAACCCATTTAGGGCTTCGTAGGCCAGGTGTTTAGGGTATACGCCATAGTCGAAGCCTTAGTCTTGCCGTCCTAAATATGTATCCTAGTTAAGACATAAAGAAATGACGCCAAATGTCAGGCTGCGGCCGATTCGACGAGACTCGGCTACACATCCAAGTTCGATGAGGCTAAAATTCTCGCGAGAGGGGATAATTACGTGAGCCACAAGTTGCTCCAGTCATGGTTCATGGGATCTCAGTCTATCAACAAGTGCAAAGACATCCCCTCTCCATATTCCGTGCTGAGTCATGGTCTGGCCAGAGTGATTAACCAATCGGGGAGCGCGCAGGCTAGTGAGCCAGATGGCCGAGCGATCATCATGCCAGCATCCAGCAAGGGTGATGAAATGTCAGAAATTTATATCTTACATGCCGGCCATCAAACAATTAACTCAGGAGCGGGCAACAATCCCTGATGAAGGGAAGAACAGTTAATCACCACAGGAATGTGGAAGCATAGCAGATACATCCTATAAATACTGTAGCTTCCTGTACACGAATCATCCCTTTCTGCCATTGTGTCTGATTATGTGTTTAGGAAGGCATCCGAAACGTCAGGCGAATAAAACCTTTGTAACAGCGATCGCCTCCACTTGTTATCAGGTGTCGATTAATAGTTCCAGGTGAAATTCAGCAATCTAGTTTATCAAGCTTAGTGCGTAATGTAGTCACCGGTTCTAGTGCTATTATTTTGTGTTTCCTTTAGTGCCTTTCAAAGCGTTCAGACACAGAATTAATTTAAGGAGGAGTCCGCTAAGAATTGACTTTGGGCGCTTAATCGGATCTACCTTGTTCCTTTGCTTTTATCATTTGCTATTTCATGTATCGACGTACGAAATAATAATGCTAATAATAATAGGTATCTGAGCTCAACGTTGTAGTTTTATCAGTGTAGCAGACTTTTGACAGTGCATCGCTTGTGAGAGATTAGGTTGTTGCTCTCATAGCAATATATTAATTCTGTACATATTTCTTTGAGGAAAACGGAAGTGTGTAATTTTCTGTCAATCTTACGCTGTACAAGAACATCTATAATTGGGAGTCTTCTGTAAACTTTTTTTCGAGGGCGAATTTAAGTACCGAAATGGTTGTGTTGGTATTGTGGAGCATATTATGTTGATCCTTTTTAACGACATAATATACCTTCTTTATTTACAAATGAAAAAGGTAATCGCGCAATTCATTTTATTGATGTCACATTTGGATATACGATGACAACAGCAGAAAATCCCAAATATGAATGCAGGTAGAGTAGGTACGTCAAAAAACAAACACTTTGAAGAGCTGTTAAAACTCTACAGCCTGAAATGCGGGTCCTGGCTCTACAAAAACCTTCGAAACAAACTGATCACCAGGGCGATATGGAAATGACTTTATAAAGGAAGAGGAGATATAGTCATTGCACAAAGGTTCAGATAACACCAATACGTTTGTAATTTACAAAAAATGTCAGCACATTAAATAATCATGAAAAGATGGTTTTGGATGGATTTAGATAAAGGGATGGTGGAATTCATCGATAAGAACGGTGGCTACAAGCTCGGCACCTATTGGTCCTTCTTCGAATAATGCATCCTGGCTTTCAAGCAGAACTATATGAGGCGCTATACCCATGGGAAACTTAATGTATTCCATCATGTTCCTGATGTTGCCAAGCGAAATCTAGGCTTAATTTAACGTCTTATTTTTTGCAACAGATAATCTAGCCGCTTGAAAATCGCCTATAATGGTTCCAGCAAAAGCGAAAAATATCCTCCGTTTTTCTTTTACTAAACGAATAAAACTGTGTGTAAAGCAAATGTGCTCCTTTTAAATTGAAAACAAGAATGCTTTGTGGATAGCTTTATGGGCGTAGCCTAAAGATCATACGGCATTCCTCAGTTAAATATTCGACAATTTTAGTCCACATTGACAGGCCAGACATGTTATAGGCGAGTGTTTACTTCACGCTTAAAAAACGAGCAGGCGTGTCTTCGGAAGGTGATCCCTAAAATGACTTTTCTCTTGCGAAACGCCTTTTAGAAAATAACGTTTTTAATATTGCCTCTGTAAATCACGCTTCCACGGGCTAAATATCTAGGCACAATAGTCTCTGTTTAGATGTTAAAGCAATGACCAAATTTCGGGATTGGGTAAGGCGAATTTAAACTTTGCAGTTTTCATATGCATAGTTTTCCTGATCCATCACAGGCCACGTGAGGGGTGTTTGTACTCAGACGGGAAAATTGACACTGTACCGCCCGCATGCATCCTTCGATATGTCGCACTGAAAGTACTATTCATGTTATTTAGCGTACCTTTGCCACGGAGGCCGATGGTCAGGCGTGCATGCAAAGGAGAAATTTCGGACTTGATGTGTGATTGGCGGGAGGTTACGTCGTGAGTGAATTTATTTTCGTGCCTGCCTTGTCGCTGTGCTATGTCAAGGGGTCAACTTTACGCTGTTCAAGAACACAGTTCATCAGTTTTTACGATGGCTGGTATTAATTAGCGAATAAAAGGAACGGAAATGCAGTTGCAACCGATATCCGCATTTAACGTCTACTCACCTCCAGCTCAATAGACCTTCCGCGCCTATCTTAAGTAATATTTCTGTCTATTCTATGCAGCAATAAGAACGATGTATAATATCCCTGCAACTATTGTTATGTCAGAGCAGTTTTAGGAGGTACAAATTGGTCAATTTCATTTTATTTGTCACGGTTGTATGCTAAGATAATACGGAATTACATTGCCTCAGAATGTGCTTACCTTGAATGTCGTTAGATAATGGGAACCGGAAAACATAGGTGACGATGACGTTGCTAGTAAAATACTGTTCACCCCTCAATTTCCATTCAATGCAAATCAGATTTGACTAGGATTGTGCATTTGGAACGCACGAACTGTTTTAATCTCATTATGCACAGTTAGTTTTCGCGTTTTTTAGAGAGACTTTCGTGATGAGCGCACATTCGGCGTGCTAAACTTTTGGTAATATCTAAAAGTCCCCAACTAAGTTCTGCTCTGCGAATTTACTGACCAGCAATTCAGGTGAGATGTGGTTATATGGCCCCATCCTAAGCAAACAGACCCAGCCACCCGTCATACGGAACCGGTGCTAATAGGGGTTTTTACAGGTGAGGCCGGGGAACGCAAAGGTGACGAGGCCAGGTAGGGGTATACAGAAGAAAAACTATTGGGAATGCGCGTTTGCACTTTGAATGGGTGAGAAATAGTTGCCATAACGCTTAACCTTAACCCCTAATCGCTAAATATTACCCTTAGCCTTAATCCTGAATCGCAAATCCAGACCAGAACGCTTACCGCCAGCTCCTAACCGCTTAGCCCAACCCCAACACTAGTGTGTCCATCAGGTGGGGCTACATAGCAAAATCTTACGACGATTCAAAATATCTAGCATAGCCACCTCAGACACACGAAAGCAATCGTGAATATGACCATCAGAACAATTAAATAGCATGAATAGGTGATCTTAACCATGTTTTTATGCGTTGTTAAGGACATGATTGAACTATCACTCGAGTAAAGGGAAAATAACAAATCACGGTGGACGCGATGCAGATCGCCATCATTGCCGTTTACAGTTCTCTTACAGACATTCACTGTCCTCATGGAAACACCGTATGGGAGCGAAGTCGATGCAGTTATCCCCTTCGGTGCTCTGCTTCCAGAAAGTTTGCAGTTATAACTAGGTGGGGTCATGAATATGCGGACGTAAAATTCGAAACGCGCGGAGTAACTGCAGTAAAAACATTACTGCATTTCGATCGAAGTGCGATTTATTTTTCTTATCAGGTGTGAACCTCGCAGTAGAGAAAATTTAAAGCATAGCAGCATTGCACTTCCGTCTGTCCTTGGCTCTCGCCTACTGTCTCCTTTCAGAGTGTGACCATTGACCTAGCCATGGAGCGCAGGCGATTTTTTATCCATTTTTAAATCTCTTCTGAATTAAGTACTGCCGACACTGTTTGAGCTATCGCACTTTCTCCAACGATCGCGAGTATTTCTTGGTGAAGGAACCGCACCTCAACTGATGACGTTTCTGTATAGGAAACTGGAGACAGGACGTTATATAGCCCAGAATTAATATTAGAAAGTCACATCACATTGCTGACATCCTACAGTCGTTATTATCGACGGCCACATTGAGGGCATGTCTCCGTTGGTTTTGAATACTTCCAGACGTTGGCAATCGTATCTAGACGCAACCCTGATAAACCACGCATCACCATCAACTAATGCGACCGAAGTTAGCAAATATGCTGCAGTTAACCAACCACAATGCCATGGCTGTCCTTACGATTATACAGTCCCTACCGGATGACGTCTGAGATAACAAATAAGCATGCACAGACAAGCGGTCCACAAAGGTGACCTAATGTATCAAATTGTTACTTACAACAGCAAGCAAGACCACGAATTCAACTTGATCAGAAAATAGATAGTGAAAGCAGCCAGCAAAAAGACGGAGCGGGAACTGGTGATCTGAACTCAAATGCATCGTGACGTCTTGGCATACCCGCCTGCCATCACACGCCACACTCACGACGCCAAGAGGCACGAGCCAAGGACGTACGCCGTCAGCACTTCGGGACATGGCGTACATCCAGTCTTATCGTGAGCCCCAAGTCCCCACCCTCCACCCCTCATACCCTTCCTTGTGGTTAGACTGAAAACGCAGGTGGCTTACTGTTGTATTTTCATGTTCTCCGGCAATGGTCTTACCTTTTCACGAAGCAGTCGATGGACATCACCTTTCGCTTCAGTCGGGCTGTCGATAGAGGCACTCCATAAGAGTCTGAAAGCTCTGTCCAATGCCCCTATTGTCCGAGTGATCAGTGATCATGACATTTGAACAGTTTTCAGTGCGTTTTCTTATCGTCGATATTTATTAACGTTCGAAAATATTTTCGGGTATAATTTTGGAGCCGCATGTCCATTGTATTACACGTCGCGTGCCTAAGACCACTACTGTACTAGACTTCGCGGTAGGAATAAAGTTACAATAAAAGATGTTGCCCAAACTGATCAGAAATCAGAAACAAATATGCCATGTTTGCTGACCCAATAGCAGGCAGAAGAGTATGGGCTATCCGACCGTATTTCTGATTCTCCTTTGCTTTGTTCTAAATTTACCAGTCTGAGTGCCCTTCATTTATCATCGTCCTTTTCTAACATGGGTGTTATGCCCTAGGAAATTTAATTAGAAGCTGTGTTCTCCGGTTAAGTCCGATTATAATTTGGTCACAGTGAATGATCATCATCCAGCGATGCCAATACTAAACAGTACAACACTATTTATCAGCATATGTGAAAATACGTTACTCAAGAAATCGCGGTCATTTAAACGGATTTACCCCGAATCCCGTTAGGAGCCTGTCAAAAGCGATACCTCGACCTTGGAAGGAATAAGTTATTGTGGTTGAGGAATATAAGTCATTGGTTTAAAAACAAACACTTGCTTAACTACTGATGGAGGTTACTTGCGATCTTTCCAGACCGTCCTCGCATACTGTGTAGTCAACATTTGATCTAGGCCTTCTCCATTGCGGTTTGAAGGTGACTAATGTATAACCCATTTCCTCGCCCAGAGGAAGCGCGGAGCACCATCGTCCGGCGAGCTAACATGCGCTTGTAGCACAGTTAGGTAAAGAATAATCAAAAACGTAACTGTCGTACCGCGATGAGAAGGATTTCTTAGGGATTGTTCCAAAAATGGAGCTGCAGCCCATTCATTAGCAGAAAATGCAAAATGCAGTGTCGTTTAAACTAACTATAAAAGTGTTTGATATTTTTGCACACCGTCAGACGCTTTACAAGATCCGAGATTCTCGAATACGGGGAACCCAGAACACTGGGTAGACGACTTATTGATCGGCCGACCACAATGTGTGCGCATTGCCAATGCAAAAATGGCAGTACCATTTGAATGCGGCACCCTTATTCTTTCCAATTAATATCAAGTACTGAATAAAAGTACAAGGATGCAGGAGAAGCTATGTCTGCAGATGACGAACGATCAAGCACAAAAAGTGACGAATTAACTCTGCAAGAAGGACTTAGCAGCTTTGAGACCAACTTGCCCCTAGCACTTAGTTCCCGCTGCTTATCGCCTACTTTCGTCTGGGCGGTTCTGCATTTTCCCAGTGATTTTTTTTCTGATCCAGATACGGCAAGCGTTTTTTCGCACCTGTCCTTCTTTCTTAATCCATTGAGTGGGTACGCTAGGCATTCAAAGACACAGCTGAGGCCAACCTGCCCAATGTAATTGGTCCGCAGGCTTTCGAGTTGCTGTCTCCTAATCCTCAAATTGCTTGGTCTGCTATGCATGTTTTCATATTCCCTTTTGGTCAAACTGGTGGCTAGGTCTCTTTCCGCATGATCCGCCTTCTTCTTTAATCCAGCGAGTGGCTACAATATGCACAGAAAAGATCCAGAAGATGAAAATGCGATCACTGAGACAAGAAGTTTATTCGCCTGACGTTTCGGATTCTCACTCGAATCCATTATCAGAGACATTCGCAGAAAAGATTAGCTTGACCGATACACGTTACGCGTTGATAATTTCGACGTACTTGCTCGTTATCAGTAGGTGTGTTTCCCTTGTGGGAACAACCTGTTATCAAAGGGTGGGTTTCTACTGAATCTAACAGGTCGCCCGTCTCGGTCAGGTTGTTGGGTTTATTGTGGGTTAGGGTTAGGCCTAGAACTAAGTTCTAGGGTAAGGGTTAGGGCCAGGTTTTAGGGAAAAGGTTAGGGTTAGGACTATTGCCGATACAAGCGAAAATGCGAGTTCCAGGAACTAGTTGATCAGAAGAATAAGCGATCGCTGGAACAATGGCTTTATTCGCCTGACGTTTCGGATTCTCTCTTGAATCCATCATCAGAGACAGTTGCAGAAAAGGGTGGCTAGTGTACAGGCACTGCCACGGCAAGAAACATCTGAAGTCGTTTACCGGATCTGGTGCAGTTGCGGACAAAGTAACTACGTCGGAGAAACTGGAAGACTGCTTCGGACGCGAATCGCCGAACACGTGGCAACTGTACGGAGAAATGACGCCAACTGTCAGGTCGCGGCCCATTCGACGAGACCCGGCCACACATTCAAGTTCGATGAGGCCGAAATTATCGCGAGAGGGGATAATCGCGTGAGTCGCGAGTTGCTTGAGTAATGGTTCACGGGACCTCAGTCTATCAACAAGTGCAACGACATCCCCACTCCATATTCTGTCCTAAGGCATAGACTGGCCAAAGCAATTGACCACTCGAGTAGCGCGTAAGCACGTGAGCCAGATGGCCGAGCAATCATCACGCCAGCATCTAACACGGGTGATGAGATGTCAGCAATTAACAACTTACAGGCCGGCCATCAAGCAATTAGCGCAACAGCGGGCAACAATCCTTAATGAAGTGAGCACGGTTAATTGCTGTAGGTATGCGGTAGCATGGCGACCTCATCCTATAAATACTGCGACTTCCTGTACACGAGCCACCCTTTTCTGCAACTGTCTCTGATGATGGATTCAAGAGAGAATCCGAAACGCCAGGCGAATAAAGCCATTGTTACAGCGATCGCTTCTTCTTCTGATCAACTAGTTCCTGGAACTCGCATCTTCGCTTGTATCACCGGCAAAGTTGTTGAAGGAATTAGCCACAGAATTAGCAGAACCTCTGAGCGTCCTCTTCCAAGCCTCTCTTGATGCAGGCAGACTGCCTCCTGAGTGGAAGACTGCGTGGATTTCACCGTTTCATAAAAATGGCAGTCGCGCTTCCGCAAACAACTACCGACCAGTAAGCCTTACCTCCATATGCTGCAAAGTTATGGAGCGAATTATTAAACGCGGACCGATGCGGTTTTTATAGCAAAATCATCTTCTGTGCGATGCACAGCACAGTTTCCGCAGAGGGAGGTCCTGCTTGACCAATCTACTCTACTGTCTTGAACAGTGGACCCGAGCGATTGATGACGGATACGTTGTGCATGTGGCCTACATAGACTTCAAGAAGGCCTTTGACAGCGTGCCACACCAACGTCTCCTACACAAGCTCAGCCGCATAGGGGTAAGAGGCAAGCTGTTGAAGTGGATTGAAAACTGTTTAGTCGGTCGGTCCCAGTCTGTTCGTCTTGGTGGCCAGCACTCGTCAGAGGTGACGGTTACGAGCGGAGTACCTCAGGGCTCCGTTCTTGGCTTTATCCTCTTTCTCAGCCATATTGATGACTGTATCCATGGATTGGACAGCAAAATTGCCATGTTTTCTGATGATATAAAGCTTTGGACCGTCATCCGCCACGAGGACGATAAGGCAAATTCACAGGCAAACTCAGACCGACTCGAAAAATGGTCAGGCCACTGGCTCCTCCCATTTATTGTTACCAATTGCAACATTCTGAGGATTGGCAGAACCAGCTCTGCGCACCGGCAGACGTACTATCTAAATCACTCACCGCTGCTACTGGTAGAGTTTCAGAAAGACCTAGGGGTGTGGATAACATATTCACTAAAACCATCATTCCACTGCTTGAAAGTAGCTAAATCCGCAATTTCCAGCTTATATCTCATTAAGCGGGAATTTGCCAAGTTCGATTAAGAGTGCTTTCGCAAGGTCTTCGGGATGTTTGTGCGCCCACAGTTATAGTTAAGGTTAAGGTTATGTTTAAGGTTAGTCTTAGTGAGCGTTTTGAGGATTATGGTCATGGTTGGGGCTTAGCGTTCGAATTAGGGTTTTGGGTAGGGTTTGGCCCTCAGGGTAAAGTTTTAGGGATAAGGTTGCGGTTCGGTTTTAGGCTTAGAGCTAGGGTTTTAGTGTTCCCTTTTACGCCAATGCGTCTGCGTTCGTTTGCCGTGAGCGTTTGCCTTTGCGTAAGCTACATTTCGCTAGACTCTTCTACGGCATTTGCTGCTCCATCGACACAGTTAACGAGCCACGTGGTTTTTACTGCCAGTGCTACCCGTTCTCAGCCCGCACTTACGTGCATTCAGTGCTTTTGGGTTTTCGCTTTTAGGCTTACGTTGTCCGGGTCGAGTACGGGTATGCCCGCAGGTGCACGTGGGCCGATTCCGTCCTTCAGTTGTACGCGGGTACCACAGTCTATAGCCCTACCGGTGGACCCCTTCCACATCTGCCATTCGACTCGCATACCCCCCCACTCCTGCAACGCGGGATTTAGGACGGCGCCCCCCCCCTTCATTCCAGGGGGTTCCGTACCTTGTACTTTTTGCCGATTTAGGCGTCGGATCAAACCTAACGACGCTTAATGTGCGGTCCTTTCTAGTTGCTTTTCCGTCTGCGGTAGTGCCGGCATCTTCACTTGACAACTTCTTTCCGCAACTGCGATTGTCCAACTGCTGGCATGCAGTGAACAGTAAGATTCTCGCGAGCCGAACAATTGAGACCATCCGATGAAGGAGACATTCAAGCCCTGAGGCAGGAAATATGTGCCATTCCCTTTGCCTTCAGTGCGCTCGTCCAGGTGGGCTTCCACTGGCGTAGTTGTGCTCTCCGGATGGTATTGACGACCATAGAAAAAACAAAGGCAATGCTCTTGGGAACAACACATTTCAATATTGTCGTTAATAGTGCATACAAACAACTGCTTTCTTTGTCTGCCTTAGCTTGCATGTTGAACTTCCCGTCGGTTTGTCGTTCTTGTTCTTTCGTCATCACTGTGTGTCTATTCAGCTAAAAAGTACGGTAACGTTACCGGTTTGTTGCTTATCTGTGTGTCTGCTGAGGTTCGTTCTGGTTATCGCCCCCACTCCCCGCTACCGGATACGCTTAAGCCACATGCGTTAGGAATATTTCCTAGGGCTTCCGGCAGGTTGTTTGCTTTCACACCATACCACTGTCAATATTAGGCTTCATCGACGTGTTCCAAGACTTTCCTTCCTTTAATGGGACCCTGCCCCCCAATTTCTTTTTCAGTCTGCTCATGTACGCTTTTATCGGGTTAGCATTCTTTTTGTTGACCGGATCAACAAAATTGACGGAAGGATTAACCGTCAGATAGCGATAGCCTTCGTCCGCCAGCTGGGCATACACCTTCCACTGCTCCGTCACTATGACATTTCCTGGGACCACCCACTTCTTAATAACAGCCTTCTGGGAACGCCAGCTCCAGTCGTTCACTTGCACGAACCCAGCTTTCCTTCTTTTCGTATCGCGCATGCCTAGGAATGGTTACCTGAGCGGAATTTCCTACGCAGAAACCAGTTCTGCTTCTTCAGGCGGCGGACGTTGTACTTGTGTCTCCTTATCATGGTTTCGTCAACTTGGACTCTAACGTTTTCTCCTTTAAATTGCCTCACCTCTTTATGGAGGGCCTTCATGCACACATCTCTCCAGATGCCATACCTTTCGACTGCCGTATTGGGACTGATGCCCACAGATGCTGCACATCTAGTTGCCACGGTTCCCTCCAGAAATGCAAGGGCTACCTTCATTGTCTTTGGTAATGTTAGGTGGCTTCCCTCAACCAACGGGACGGTCATCAATGCTCTTCTAGTCTCGCATTTGCTGTATCTGCAGATTATATGCAAATCGTACATGCCTAAGAGGACAACAATATGTCAACGAATTGGTAAAGCATAACGGTTGCCAGGTTCTCTTTTTTTCCGGGGGTTCAACAGTCACCAGATACCTCGCACTCTTTTTATTACGCCACCGCGTAAGCCACCCGCTACCACGTCTCGTATATGGCTTTATTTACATGTGCCTCACCGTCACACCGCAGTTTGGCTTCGTTGGCGTTCACTCTACTTCCTCTTGCAACTTCATTGACATTCATAATGTCGTCTGCGGTTTCCAGTTACGCTATGCGGACTGACCTTACCGTCCGCCGCCTTCCTCTCATTGGATACTGCGG
The DNA here is from genome assembly GCA_902702965.1 of Spirometra erinaceieuropaei. NCBI lineage: Eukaryota > Metazoa > Platyhelminthes > Cestoda > Diphyllobothriidea > Diphyllobothriidae > Spirometra > Spirometra erinaceieuropaei. The sequence goes on along the minus strand of CACRXP010000368.1, from coordinate 492,592 downwards.
TAATACGGTCAGCTAAACCTAGCCCTATAGACGGCTGTGATTTTCCGCAGACTGTGCTGTGTTCCACAGGAAATTATTTTAAATTTCTGCAATTATTCCAGCTTCTTTAAATTTCGAAACCTTTCGTCCAGAATATCCACCCACGGCCTCAATGTCTAGCATTCCTCTACCAGCCCTTGTTTTTGCCTTACTCGTATAACCCCGTTTCCAGCAGTCACGTAAGACAGGGATCTCGCCGTTAACTTCCCCATTCCGGGCTACGAAATGCGATCTAACCCCGCTGAATTTCGACTTACTGTCTGCTTCTAATCTTTGAGTTGCCTGGACCGTTTGGTATGCCCTCACCTTCCTTTCCAATCTATCAACTGGGTAGGTCCCTTTTTATGCCTTCTTCTTCCTTTTTAGTCCAGCGTGTCGCTGGGGTAAATACTTCAAGGGCACACTTGAGACCAACTTGTCCCAATACACTAGGTGCAGCTGACGTTCGGTTTGCCGAATCCTTCTAACCCTGCAGTTCCTTCCAACGTTTTGCACGTCCTTGTTTGTGGTGTATCGTAATTTGCGTTGTCTGTTTCTTGGATTACATTCGCATCCGTCTCTATGCTAACGACTGAGGTTTTGCACAACCTGTGGAATGACCCTGTCAGGGCCCATTTTGTGTTGATTGGTTACTTGCAGTCGACGTGCTATTTTCTTATTACAATTGTGTAGCCATCTCCTTCCTCTCTAATCCAGTCCGTGGCTATGCCACTAACGACAAGACTCCACTTTCTTCTCTAAACCACCTAGTGGCAGGACTCGGTGTCTTCACTGCGGCGTTTGGATCAGGCGCTCCATGCGCTTCCATCTGCGGGCTCCCGTTCCGCAAGCCTCACCTTCCCGCGGTTGCCTTCTTATCCTGCGAGGTAATTGGTCAGGTACTTCAAAAGGCCCGGTTGAGACCAGGTGCTGAATGCACTTGGGCCCGCTTAAGTTCCGCTCGTCCTCACATTCTTCTGCAATCCCGCGAGCGCAGTGCGTAGTGCGATCCAGTGCGCAATACACTTTCACTTTCACCTTCCAAAACCCACTCGCATTATGTTCCGTTGAGCGGGTGAGCTACGTGCGTTTATGCTTGAACATACTCCAGTAGGACTCAGCCGCCTAGGTGTACAATCCACTGGCCTGGTCGACAAAAGTGGCGAAATGGTTGACTGTAACACGCCAACAATCGTCAACGGGAAAAGTGTTAATACTCCTTCTGTTGATGCAGAACAATCATACTGCCCGAAAAAAACCTATATCTTTATTACTGCTTCAGCGCCGGCCAACTACGGTCATTCGCCTGCTCGAGCAGCATCATCCTGTGGGCCGTATCATACATCTGTACAATCCATTTCTGTTTTTTTTTTATTCGATCGACGTTGTACTTCCCCCGACTGATAATTGACTCATCCACTTGTTTACTTCTTTCAGCAGTATCTTGGTGCACACATCTCGTCAGATGCCGTACCATCGAATTACCGACCTGTAGTCAATGTTGACGGACGTTGCACATCTTATAATGCCCCGTGTCCTCTGGGATAGCGAGGTATGTCTTCATCACTTTCGCTAAAGGACAGTCGGTTTCCTCTAAATGTTGCCCCCTTGGCTTTACAGCCTCCAAAACTGTAGTATGTATATTTTCGGCAAATAAAGCTCACATGAGGGAAGGTTCATTTGGATGCTGTCGTACCACCCGCAGTGTCATTGGCTTCGACATCGACAAATTAGTCGAGAGGTCCGCAGTGCTTTCTCTGGTGGATACTGTAACAGTTGGAGAGAATTGATGGTATCCTGCACAAGCGTAAACTTGGTTGACTTATCAACTTGTAGTCCATCTTTTCGAGACACCATGCCGGGTTTGGGTCTACAGGTTGGATTTTTTTATTGGCTGTTTACTGAGAAGAGAATGAACCTCCTCATATTACCATAGACTCAGCTGGTACTTGTTGCTTTCCTCATATTACCGTAGAATCTACTGCAATCCTACTTTCACAATTACCTTTATATATCCTTACTTAACATAAACTTTTTGTTATAGACTGGCCTTGTTTGTGGTGTATCGTAATTTGCGTTGTCTGTTTCTTGGATTACATTCGCATCCGTCTCTATGCTAACGACTGAGGTTTTGCACAACCTGTGGAATGACCCTGTCAGGGCCCATTTTGTGTTGATTGGTTACTTGCAGTCGACGTGCTATTTTCTTATTACAATTGTGTAGCCATCTCCTTCCTCTCCCATTGCGTCACCCGAAAAGTGTGCGGCGACCTTATGCGTTTGCAATTGGAAGATGAGCACCAGGCTAGGCACCCCTAGCTAAAAATGATCTCAAGTTTTTCGCTAAAAGGTAAAAAGAGGACGAAATAAATTGTAAACAGCCTCAAGATTTTACCTTGCAAATGCAAGCCTGATGAGCTTATCATTGTTCGTAATGGGTACAGACATATCCGAGACCCCAAGCAGAACTATCGGATTGTAGGGGATCTGGACTGTGTTCTGGAATTCGATTATTTCTTTACATTGGCCACAAAAACAAACCTGCGTGAAAACTCTGCTAAACTTCAAGGACCCCGATCCCACTTAGGTGTGCGTACGCATTTGTTTTCGTAGAGAGTTCTCGGTGCCTGATGTTTGGTGAATGCTGACATGAATAAACTGGGGAATTCGCTATGTCGAAATAGAGAGCAGTGTTCAATGATTAGTGCCCGGTTCTACTGACGGAAGAGCTAATGCCTTCATGGGACACCGCGCCTGCAGTTCAGATGGATGTTTCACATCATCCTACTAGTACGACCAACAACAGCGCCGGGGACGGATTCGCTATGGATTCTGCACTGACGCATTGGGTCTAGATCAGTCAACCTAGCTGCCGTTTTATGGTCGGATCTAGTAACTCATTTATCAGTTGGCTAATATGATTCTTACTATTTTTAGACTTCGCGTCTATGTCTTCATAAGCACGTACCAATGCAGTGAGTGGTCTCCAACCTTACGTGATATGTGCGTCCTTCGTTTACGTGCAAGACTACGGACGCCTGCTGGATGTTGAGTAGCCAACCATATGCCGTGAAGATTCGCCACTAGGTGACATGTGCTGTGTCTTTCTAAACTTAATACTAACAGTTATCTCTCTTCTTAGTACAGGTACTGATTTGCGTACATATCATACCTACGTCCAAGATTAGAACAGTGTGAGATAGACAGTTATTTTCCGCCTGCCGACAAATAGTGATAGCCAAATGTAACGCGAAAAACGGTTTTTGATAAGGCTCGAGGATTGAGAGGTTACACGCATTAATAAAGTATGGTAAGCTTTTCTTCTTGTGTTATTGTTGTACTAGAGGTATGTTAAAAATGGTTATGAGACCGTTTGTTCTCGATATTGTTATATTAAATACAGATACATGACGTTTCATGAACGACCATTTAACGGTATAAAAAAATTTAACAATTAGAAACTTTTTTAAAACCAAATTATACTCTTCTTTTGAGTATGAAATTAGAAAAAGACATAATATTCTACCGAATAAGCAAAAGAATGACTATTTTTATGCATGTTTTCCATGAAATATAATTGAATTTTCAAGGGCATCGAAAATCAATGAGAAAATTGCATACTACTTAAGTAGCTATTTTTGCAGAGTATAGATCGTGCATGCAGCCGAAAATAAGGTTTTTCGAAAGCCGACACCCTGAGGTAACTGGATCATTATAGATTTATGCTGCATCATGATTAGTTTTACAACACTACTTATTTTATCTTTCCGAAACGAGAACAAATGTCGAAATTTTGGTTGGCATTTCATGAGTTGGCACATCTACTGTATACATTTTACGAAAATTGCGAGTTAAACCGTCTAGGTGGTACTTAGCACAGTCCGATGATGCAGTGGGCCGATGGAGCTGCTGTGTAAAATGAACAATTTACGAAGGCCTGATTTCGTGGTTTAAGCTTTATTCCTAAGACCGTTTTAATTGCCAATCTGCCAACTCATTGATGTTTTGGCAGATTTTGAATAATTCATATTGACACAACTGTGAAAATCTCGGCGCCTCGGTGGGATTCGAACCCACGCAGGCAGGGGAAATCTTGTTTGGGCAGTCAACTTACTGTATCAGATTTGGTGGATTCCAGACGTTGCAGTAGGTTTGGCGGGTACCTTGGCCCAAATGTGATTAAACTCGCGTCGTTCGGCGGGGCCTCGTAGCTCAGGTGGTTAAAGCGTTGACTGCGCGAAAGCCTTCCCTTACTGCGTGGGTTCGAATCCCACCGAGGCGCCGAGTTTTGTACAGTTGGGTCAATATGAATCAGCCAACTACTATAATTCTCGCGATTCCTAATGGATAGGTCTTTTGTATGTCAAAAATGACCAAGCTTTAACACCCCGAATGCATATTTATGAAAGACATGATCGGTATTACGAATAAAAACACCCAACACATGCGTAAATAGAACACTCATATTAATTTCAAAGGCAAACATGTTTGTAAAACAGCTCCCTCTTGAGGAAATGTACATTTCTAGCCACAAGCATGAGAGTATGAGTGTCATTATTGTCGCGTCTGGAAACGCAGTTATAAATTTTTGTGCCAAACGGCCTACTGATTAAACTTAAGCATGCACTATAAGTTAGTTTGAACTTCTATAGAGGGTTTGATCACATTTTCGAAACATGTACAAAACAAACTTTCATACTTAGTGCATGATTACACCACTCCTCTACTCTGTTTGATTACGTTGCCTGTTAATTTGAAATGCATATTGCCGAAACAAATATTCTCCAGCAAACCACAATCATATTTTACATCGAATTTTTATGGTACCAGGGAGAGTTAGATGTCGATAAAGTTCGATGCAAGCATACGCCGTACAAGGACGTTCTAGATTAGCTCAAACATACATAGTTTACGTCCGATTGTGGGATCTGAAGCACTCACCGTTTTACGCACGCAGCGCACACAGTAAGCCGTCCTGAGTTTTCAGATACGCCCTAGGTATTGGCTAAAAAGCCTTCATCAATGTAATTTCTCACGGTTGCAGTGTGTCGACGTTAATTCTAACGCGCCAATAAGGCCGATTATCCTGCCTGTTGGTAACCAATTTGCGTTTTCGATTGAATTCAGGCAATTATTAGGTCTGTGTGAAGTAGGATCTATGAAATATACTGGGGTTTTGCACTGGGTGTTATGTCACGTGTTAGAAAATACTGAAAGTGGATGGTGCTCCGGCGCAAACCTAATTAGTTTCCAGTTTGAGCTTAAGATTACAAAGATGTGCTTGCTTTGCTTTAGTTAGTCAATCAATAGCCCTCAGAGTGCTTGCTCCTCGCACCATAAGATTAAGGTGTGCAGAATATATCCCACCCAGCATAATTAAAGGCGCAACCGTCACAGATGTCTGAAGCCTTGACAGCCAAACTTCAGTCAACCATGTATTTTTGTGCACAGCAATAGTCTTTACTTCCGTGTGAAACTCTTTTTTATCAATAGCTCTTGTCAGATGATGCTTTCCACCTACTGCAAAATCAAATGGTCTCGAATATTTCTCAATCTGGCAGGGTTTACGACTTTCCGCATTTGGCGTCAATGACATAAAATTACTTTCGTTTCCGTAGCGTAGAAATCACCAACGCCATGCATATTGGTCGTTTCGGGGCAAACCAACGAAGCAGACAGTGTCCGGCAGCAGGTAATGTCTAATGAAATTACCAAAGGTGGTTTTGATTTGGAAGAATAAATTAAGTCCGGGTTCACTGCTGCATATCCTTCAGAATTACAAACCGATATGTCTTACACGCAAGAACTATGTTTCGCCGTTCACGGTTTTCGACCACTGACAAAAACGCATTGCGAATATTTACTTATCACTTAGATAGTATGCGTTATTTCCACAGAGTTCTTATGATATTATGTAGACGATACTTTGCCTATGTTCAGGCAAAATATCTTTCCAATTCTTCGCTCTCTTGAACATGTTGCAAATAGAATTAAGTCAAGGTGACATTGTGTGCCGTGCAATATTATTTGACGCTAGCACTTATTCATATGCCTGTTATTCCGACTGTCATCTAGGATTCTACTGGACATCCCACCTAGGTGAATCGCGTCCCCGTACAAAAACAAAACCCCGTATCTTACCAAATCAACATCTCCAAACTCACAAAAAACCAGCTGGTACGTGAAGGTCAGGTGTCAACCGCAATCGCGCATTCAGCGTCAATCACATTCCCATTGGCATCACTGGTTTTAAGAATGCATTAATTGAACTAGAATTACATTACATTAATATCAAAGTAAGCAGTTACCTATAGTATGAGCAAAGAAACGGTCAGCTGACTGTTTATTATATTGTTTTTTGCGTTTGCTCCAAACCATTAAATGTTATCTGCCGCCAAGCTGACTACTACAATATATAACAATGATTCATGTTAGACGAAGTTTTTTTGAGCTTGCATTGCCTAACTGGCTTTAAATTGTAGTAAATAAGGGCCTGGCTTCAAGTTAAATTACGTATGACGCCGAAGAACGTTGACAGCAAGGATAGTCCAATGAGTGAGTGAGCAACCAACCATCTTGAATGTTTTGGTTCCTATTTCGTGCTAGTACGTGCTCATAAGCAATGTGCGCGTATGAGTGGGATGTTGAATGTGCTTTTCTGACGAACACTTGCCATAAGCTCAACTGCAAAAGCGCATGCACCTTCAGTCAGTGGTTGAGATATGGCAAATTTCCCACATCATATGTAGACAGTTGATGCGGATGAGAGCGTGCAGCTTGCCTTTCTGTCTATCGAATATATTTTTGTCACATTCTGTTTAATAAACGTCTACTTTGGAAGTGCTGAAATGGAACTGATATTCACCGTAGATGAATACGAACCTCTAGGTAAACCGCTTTATTAATATACCTCATTATAGTTTACTACCTGTCTAAGGACTGACACATTCTGGACAACATTCCTCCAGATTTTTGACCGAATGCCATTTTTACAGGTTACTGACATTCGTTACTTAAGTTAGCAATATGTCGGGGTTCTTTTATGTAAAACCTTAATAAATACCTCAGCGACAACATATCCGGAAGTCTTTCGCATATTCTTAAATGTTAATGTATGGCGCTTTTATTTGGCGTAAAATGTAAATAAACATACTTGTTCACTTACTGCAGGAAGTTTGCAATTAAATGCTGTCGACATATGCAAATTTGGATATGTAATTAGATCCGTAGACTAAAATGATTGTAATGGCTGCGTTCACTAAAACTGAACAAGATACGTCCCTTTGCTGACTAAAAAGCAAATATTTAGTCAATCTGGGGTTTACTGGAATTATTAGTAGATTAACAAGTACAAGTTTTCCTTTGTCCTTAGTGCGCGTAGTTTGATTAAAAACGCCACATTCACATTCGCCGCGAATACGATTGTAGGCCGTTGGTGTAGGGGAGGATATAATAATGCTTTTATGTAGTTTGTCGCACTACAAGGTAAATTGTATTACTCGTCTGTATTAATTCCTTCAAAATATGCCCTTTGTTCCATGATGACATCTTGCGTTGTTTAATGCTGGGATCGTTTGCTTTTCTTTCAGCATAGTCGCAGTCGCAGAAATAAGCAAAGCTCCAAAATGTTTTGAAAACGTCCTCAGCAATTATATGACCTGCTAGCCAAGGAAATCTCACAATCGCTGTCCCCACAAGAACCACCAGACACAGCAAGTTTTAGCCTCACCGACGGGTTATATTGGTGGCGTTATTTTCGTCGTTTAGCACTCATCTGCAGGGTTACACGGAAGTATTTCTGTCTTGCATACTCCTTGTAATATGCAAAGGAAAAGTGCGAAGAAGCAGACACAATCGCTGTACCGTTTACTTTATCTGTTTAACGTTTCAAACTTATGATCTAGCCCATCGTCAAAGACAACAAACATCAGTGCATGCACAAGGGGTTGCTGTTTGTAAAGGATTCAGTCGCCACGTTGCTGCATACTCCCCTGCTTCATTATGGAGTAATGCACTTGGTAAAAGAACTTTGTGATATCTGACCTTCGAGTCGTAAATCGCTGAAATTGCATTAATTGCTAACTGGTGGTGTAACGATCGCTCCATAATCTCACGCCAACAGTGGCGTTGGAATCGACTGTGTCTACGGTATCCCAGCGTGCCTAATTTCTTCGCTTAGACAATGTACCACAACTTACTTGGAAATGAGAGGTCGTAGTACTACTTAGTGCAAGTAAAGCATGATGCAAGCAGATTGCTGCTGACGCGAGTGATATGTCTAGCGAGAAGGTTTACTTTGTCAAATGTCAGCTAGCAAAATGTATCAGGTTTGCTGTGTTTCGGACAGTCTACAGAACTTTCCTGTTCAATACCATCTTCCCAATGAAAAACAATCTGCTTTTAGCATATTCATATATCGTGAGCGTTTTTATGGTACCAATATTTTATGTGTCCCACTTGATGACAAAAAAGTCAAACCTACCGTGACCTCCTCGTCATATAGAAGAGTCACTAGGTTTTCTCTTGATTCGACCAGCCGAGGCTTTAGAACTTCGCCCAAACCGATTGGTAACATGTCAGCTGCATAGGGCAAGTGTTTTACTATCCTCCAGCAATCAGGCTTTTAACAATACTTAATGCGCTTACTAGTATGTCTAACTGCTAAACTGCTAGAATCAAATGTTTGATAGTAAACATAAGTGCTGTGTCTACAAAAATGTGCTATTGTCTGCGAATTTCTTCACAGCCTACTGCTCCGCATTTACTAAATAGTAGTATTCGCGCTAATGTTTCCAGTTCATCAAATTGCACTAAGGGGTCATTTTTGTTCAGTCCGAAAGTTAATGCGCTTGGTCGTATAAATAAAATTGAAGGCGCAGGTCATTGAGAAAAATTAACATGTACTGACATTACAAATACTATGACGGATGTTAGATTACAGTCAGTCTCATTCAAAAAATGTGCCGATGAAATAAAACAGTCACTGGCTGAACTTATTATTTCGTGTCACTTCAATGTTTACGTAAGAAAATAGACCTGACATGCATCGGAAACAATTAGTTACAAACGCTCTTTTTGGAGACTAGTCAACAGGATGCGTATAAGGAGTAATTGAGCAAACTTTAAAATGTACCTTGAACGTCGCTGACATTGCTCTTCACAACTATAGCTGAAGGGGATTTCGTAGTGTCCTTTAGATAAAGGATAATGCCCCCCTGTCCTTATGATGGAATTGCCAGAATTGTCGAACACTGTCTGTCTAAAACGTACAGCATACACAATCTCTGGCTATGGTAAAGCAGCAAACCACAGACGCAACTCTTGACTTTTCATTTAAAAAGTCATATGTTTCCATCGCAAAATACCTACCATTCAAGGCCTCTCAGCAAGAGCTTCCATTTATTCAGGAATTTCTGGATGATCCTTCTGGAACTTTGGCACCGAAAGCGAAACACAAGTCATCTGTCATTGCGAAGGATAAAGTCTTCAAACACTGAGAGTTAAAACGTACAATGGGTTTTTTTCCGAAAAAAGTACAAAACAACAAACGGCGCATTCAGCCTTGTTGAAATATTAAACTCCGGCCTGTCTGTAACAATAAATAAATATACAGCTTATTAAGTCGAACGGGCTTTATAATAAACGACAAAATATTACGAGCATATATGTTAACACTGGTGTACATACAGAATTCTGAGGCAGGGTCTATTGGAAGACCAAATGCAACGACTATGCCCAGCAAAAGGGATGTCGATGTGGCAGAAAGCATTGTAAATCGCCAAACACCCACTACGATAATGCTCAAAACGTCTAAGCAGACAATAACTCTCACCAGACATTAATCCAATAGGCTTGTCTACGCAATTGTACATTATGCGCGTGCCTGCCAACAATGGTGCAGGGGCGAAATGTGTGGGACCAATTAGGCAGCCGTATTGCAGCACGTGACGAGGAAGTAATGTTCGGGCGAACTAACGAGTTATATATCACCAGCCCGTAGCCTCAAAAGCAGCAAGTTAAACTGGGCAGTGAATTATATAGAGACTTGGAACGTTAAGTAACCTGACAAGAGAGCACGACAGCGGAGCACGCTAGCGAGGCGGGTTGTACAGGTGTGTTGTTTTTCGTCACATTCAAACAAGCAATCCGGTCAATGAAACCGGCACTAAATTGCCAAAGGCAAATTAGTCCGGTACCTCATCACAGTACCCCCCTACCAGACCGGAGGGCGACGGAATACGGCGCTGGAGGATATGCATAAGTCTAGAAAAAATGCGTAACTAAACGATCGGGGAAATGAACGTGACGGCCACTGCGAGTGATGCAAGCAGTAGGTACAGTCGAAGAGGGTTGACTGCGTGCTATCATGGACGGCGCTGTTGCCGTTGGATGCTCTAGACATGTAGGGAGAGGAAGCATTTGGGACGGAGGGGTGGAGGGCAAGGGAGAGGAAGGGCGAGGCAGTAGGCAGGGTGAATGAGCAGGGTATAGGGAAGATGTAGGAACAGGGGTTAGGGGGTTAGCACATGTTTGTCCTTGTGACAGGTCCGGCGGCTAGTCTGCAACAGCAGCCTTGACCCGATCGACACTGACCACGTCCTCCTTGTCACCGCGAAGAATCCGGCAGGTCTTGGCGTTGTGCGCGAGCACGCGGAACGGACCTTCGTATGGGGATTCCAGCGGCTGGCGCACACGGTCACACCGGACGAACACATGAGTAAAGTTGTTCAAGTCTTTTTCAACATAAGACTCAGTCATTGGACTTCGAGGTGGAACCGGGATAAGCGAGCGCATAAATTGCCGCAAACGGTACACAAGATTGTCAGGAGTCTTATCGGCTCCACGAGATGTTGGGGTGATCTTCTCGCCTGGCAGTCTTAGGGTAATGCCAGTTCAACTGCGCAATAGCCCAGATCCGACTTCAGAGCTGCTCGGATGCCGAGGAGTGCAAGTGGAAGGTTGTTCGACCAGTTTCCTGGGTCTTCTATGGCATGCAGGGCGGTCTATAGCTGGCGATAGAAACGCTCAATCATACTGTTGGCAGCTGGGTGCTAGGCCGTCGTTCGAATGCCTGTGCAGCCAAGAAAATTGAGTAGCGTTTGGAAGAGTGCCGACTCAAATTGGGCACCACGATCAGTCGTAACCGTTGAAGGGGCACTGAACGTGGCGACTAAACAGCTGACGAAGTCCTTCACGATGGTTTCAGCCTGCGCATTCGCCAAAGGAATAGCTTCCGCCCAGCGGGTATATCGATCGACACAGGTAAGAAGGTGGGTGAAACCACTGGATGGAGTCAAGGGGCCTACGACATCCAGGTGCACATGGCTGAACCGTGCGTTGGGACTGGGGAAAGTGCCTGGTGGGGACTTGTTGTGACGCTGCACCACGTTGCGCTGGCAGCTCAGACACGATCGGGTCCAAACTTTGACGCCCTTGTTCATTCCAAGCTAGACAAACCTTTTGCGAGAAGCTTTAAGACGTCGGATCCCAGGGTGAAGGGATCCATGCAAAGTTTGAAATACAGCTCGACGCATTGAGACGGGCTCGAAAGGGCGATGAAAGGGAATCAAAACTTCACAAAGCATAGTACCAGAGCCGGTGATCAGAGGAACGTCTTTGAGTTAGAGACCACTAACAGACTCGTTGCCAGGACAACCGACTTGCTGTTGCTCAGCCGCCATGTCACAAAGATCGGTCCCGCGTGAGAGTTGGAGGGAAGACAGTGAGGGTCTGGACAGCATATCAGCCACCTCATTCTTCGTGCCATCAATGCGGCGAATGTCGGTGGTGAATTGGGAGATGTAATTCAGGTGGGCGTTTTCACTCGGATTGTATTTGTCGGAGTGGGAACGATGTGCAAAAGTCAACGGTTTGTGGTCAGTGAGGACAGTGAAGTCTCGACCTTCAAGGAAATACCGGAAATGCTTCACCGTCAGGTACATGGCAAGTAGTTCACGGCCAAAGGTACTGTAGCGTGTCTCAGCTGGTAAGAGCTTTTTTGGAGAAAAAGGCTAGTGGTTGAGTCGAACCAGCAAGGTGTTGTTGAAGGACTGCACCTACGGCTTCGGTCGAAGCATCTACCATCAGAGACAGCTGAGCTTCGGGAGCGGGATCCGTGAGTTAGGTGGCATCGGCAAGCGAATTCTTGATTCTCTCAAAAGCAGTCAGTGCTTCACAAGTCAGCTCGAGTGGACCTTTGGGACCAGAAAGCATGTTGGTGAGCGGCAACATGAGGTCAGCACAGTTCGGTAGGAATTGGCGTTTAAAATTGACCATGCCGAGGAATCGTTGCAACTGTCGCTTGGAAGGGAAATTACCAACTGCTTCAACCTTGAAGAGGAGGGAACGCAAACCTTTAGAGTCAACCTGATGGCCGAGGAACTCGAGCGAAGGCACATCCAACACGCACTTGGAGGGGTTGATGACAAGGCCAAACTTGTCAAGTCGGTCAAACACCAAGGCAAGATGCTCTTTGTGTTCTTCCTCATTCCGGCTGGAAATCAAGAGGTCATAAGTGTAGGCGTTCACAAAGGTTAGGCCACGTCGATGAACCTCTGAAACGTTTGGGCGGCATTACGAAGACGAAACGGCATGCGGATTAACTCAAAGAGACCGACGGGTGTGATGACGGCGGTTTTAGGGATGTCCTTAGGGGCGACTGGAGTCTGATGAAAAGTACGCACCAGATCAATCTTCGAGAAAACCGCTTTGCCGAAAAGGGCTCCAGCAAAGTCCTGAAAATGAGGCACGGGGTACCGATCAGGAATGGTAGCGCTGTTGAGGGTTCTATAGTCGCCACAGGGTGGCCAGTCGCCTGATGTCGCCTTGGGCACCACGTGCAGTGGGGACGTACAAAGGCTCTAGGACGGTCGAATTATTCCCACTCACAGTATATGTTTAAACCCGGCTTTCGCGTCCTGAAAACACTCCGGTGCTGGTCGTCGCGACTGAGCAAACACAGGAGGACCTGAGGTGCGGGTATGCACCACAACATCATGTTGAATCCCACCACTGCGAAACTGGGGGTTAATTATTTTGGGGTGACTAAGAAGCTGTTGCCGAAAGGGGCTAACAATATCCGTATCGAAGACGAATAAGTTGGTGGGGGAAGTAAAGAGAGTTAATCTACAAAGAAACAGACCGGTTGTGCGGTCGAGGAGACGGGCACGTCGGCAGTCAACATGGAGGTCGAACTCGGCAAGAAAGTCCGAGTCGAGGATTGCATGAGGGATATCAGCAATCACAAAGATCCAGTTGAATGACCGTGAAGGCCAATGTTCAGGGTGAGGGATAGACTGCCAAAAGTGAGAATGGGGGAACATTTGGCAGCTTAGAGGTGTAGACCATAGCTAGGGAAACGACGATCAGCTGCAATTGGGGGAACATCGCTGATTTGGGCTCCAGTGTCCACCAAGAAACGTCTGCGAGTCACAGTGTCGCAAACATAGAAGGTGCGACCAGGGCCGAAAGAGCCGGAGAAAACGGCCACATCTATTCTCTGTCTGAATGGTTTCCCTGTTTTGGCTTAAAAAAACAAGGCGAGGAACATCGACGGGCATTTCCGCCGCAATTAGTGTGGTACCAACAAGTTTCGGCAGTCCGCGGTTGCGAACGGGAACGACGACGGCTGCGTGAGCGACTGGAATTAAGGCGGGCGAGCTGTATTTTAAGGGAGACCAGCTCATCCTCAATGGCCGACACCTGCCTCATTAACTTCTCATTCACTGACGATGATGATGAGGAGATCTGCGCATCGGAAGGTGACTGGAACCGCTGCACCTCTATCATTCGAATTGCCATCTCAGCCAACTGTGATACCGTTAGATCTTGAAACCCGGACGCCAGGATCGTTTGAACATCTTTAGTCAGACGCTATAGAAACATCTTGACGAATTTATCGTCAACCTGCATGTCTCCAAGTAGAGAACGCATTCGACGCAGAAGTTCTGAGGGCTTCCGCTCGCCCATTGACTCCTCCTTAAGTAACTGGTGATACCGCTGTCGGTCGGACACAGAATTAAGTCGAAGAATTTCTGCTTTTAACGTGGGGTAGGGAGCATCTGCAGGAAGATTTTATAGCAAGGATTGAACTTGAGAGATGACGCTAGCGGGGAGAACCTCCACAAGTTTGTGGTATTTTGCCAGTTCCGTGGTAACGTTGGAAGAATAAAAAGGCTGATTCTATGCGGATGACGTGAAGTTCTGGAGCGTGTTGCCAGAATTCAGACAAGGTAAAATTGATTGCAGGAAGGGACTGGGCGGAGGTATCCGGCTGATGGTTGGACTCAGACATAATAAGACAAAGATGGCAAAATATCAGAAATCGTGAGAAAGGTAGGCGTAAATGGAATAGAATTTCACAAACAAGTAGTACGTTAAATGATATTCAGTATGACAGAAAGGTATAAAGTCTGCGTTAACGTCGGGAGTCACCAATGACGATGAAGATACTGTTCTTACTAACTAACGAGTTATGTATCACGAGCCCCTAGCCTTAAAGGCAGCAAGTAAAACAGAGCAGTGAATAATATAGAGATTTTGAGCGTTACGTAACCTGACAACAGACCGCGAAAACAACGTAGGCCAGCAAGGTGGGCTGTAAGGGGGTTTTGTTTTCCGTCACATTCAAGCAAGCAATGCGGGCACAGAAAACGGGACTAAATTGTCAAAGTCAAATTAGTCCGGTAACTCATCACACACGGCGCACAAGCGAACTGTTGACCCGAAAAGCCGACCAGTTTTAAAAATGTGGACGAAATGACAATGGTTCTTATAGAAGCTTTGGCATCATGTGTCTTTAACGCATCTACTCCATATATGCAGTATGAAGTCCCACTGAACCACCAGGCTAGTGGAACTATCGAGGACTAAAAGGGGTCCATCTACACGGATTGCGTCGATTTTACCGTCTAGTGCAGCAATCGGGGACTGTAACGGGGGAGAAGGCAGCTAAACGGATTGCGTCGATTTCTACATATGACCTCCACGGCTATGCATTCCGGTGGGATTTGGAAAATCCCCTTCACTTTTCCAAACAGTGACTTTCGTTCAAAGACAATTCGCATGTGACAAACGCATAGGAGGTTTTAAACTCTGTCTGTCTTCGAGTGCACTGATTTAGTCTTTTGGCTGGGCGTAGTGAAAAGGGAGCGTTCCGCAGATGATGCAGACGTTTGCTGGTACTATAAAGTGACTTACGCACAATTCGGCGTCCAGCTGTCATAATGATTTGGGACTCGCGTTTACGACCATCGAACTCACAATCCATGCCCATTGGAGAATAAAACTTACAATCACAGAGGCTGGAATAACACTTGTGAATGCTGTTCGTGTTTAAGCTTTCGGATAAATGTGGAAGGTCGCAAGAGTAGCATAACTTTATGGAGCAAGCGCTTTTCGGATTTAGGTGCCTAAAGATTGCTCGTTTCCGCATTAGTAAACTTAAACGAAAAATTCTCAAAATGTATAAAGCAATTTTCAGAGATATTCATAATCTGTACCATTTTCAAAATCATCCAATGTGCGTTCAGGAAACCCTGTTGTAGACCATGTGCGTCTGGCAGATTTCGTAAGACTGCTTTAACTTAAACAGTCAAAGTGCATCGTAACTTTTTTTAGAAAGCCTCTATACTAACTTACCTAATTAACATACTTCACATGTCTATATGGCAATAAATTTTGCATATCTCCCTATTTGTTTATTATGCATGAAGATACATTGACATTCGTTCGTGAGATTCCCAACTATCACTGATAATGTTATGTCCGTCATATTCTCTTTTCTTCATAAATTAGGTGCATTAATTTCCCTACAAGTAAATATATTGGCGTGAGTAAGCAGATGCTGAGAGGATGAGTAACTAGGAAAATACTATAACCGTGCATTGTGTAATAGTCAACATTCATGTTGGCCTTAACGTCTTCTCCGCGTGAAAAAATAAGTTTTCCAAAAGACTGGATTTTGATTACACTAACAACCAGATAGTTACCTTTATCGTCATGCCGTGATTAATCACTAACCAGTAGGTAGATCGGAAATCATGAGTGGTATTCACAAGACGGCCATTTACATTGAACAAGTAGCTATGGAGCTCTAAATTATGACTAATTTCCTCTTACTAAAAGTGTCTCATGAAGTTGACCTATGTATCTATATCTATCAATACATCAATATATATGTAGTTAATTAAAACGAGTATTATTCGTCTGACGTTTACTGTTCAGGCATAAAACCATTATCAGAGAAAGTAGCAGATACGAATGGTTCATGGACACGGGGTTGCTGTATATCTATAGGAGTCAGTCGCCATACTGACATGTCTCTCCCCCCTCCCTTAATCGGGGATCGTTGCACGTGCTGTGATGACTGCTAGATGAACGACATTCGCATCGTTAATCGTTGCAACTTCACCGGTGTTGGATTTTGGTGTGATGATTGCTAGACCATCGGCACCCGCCGACCTTGGCGTTGGGAACAGTGTTCACCTGTGCGTTCCCCAGGTGTCTAATAACTCCTCACAGACCGCGTCTCAGCAGCGACGATTAGCTGTCATGATGACTTTTTCCTCACGTTCCTTCATAAAATGTTTTCTATAATGTGCATACAAAATGGTTCGTTTATGGGATTCGATCATTGTGCACCTCAGTTAATTGACCAATCACATATTGCACTAGTTGGCACGTAAGCCTATAACTTATAGTTTTGCTTCTATATTTTATAAGTGGGTTGACACATTTTCTGGTCCACTAGCCTTGTATGGTTAAGTCAAACATGTTTCGGTGTAGTAATCGCAATTAAGTAAGTATTCAGTAGTTGAATAAACGCAAATTATCAGCCATTGCAACAAAAATGCAGTCATTCCATATACATTAAATTGATTTAAATAAATAGCGGTTTGTGTCCCTGTTGCAAGTTGAGCAATAAAGACAGCAGATGTGACTTTAGGGTAACGTTGCCACTGAAGAGGTCGGTATGGTTCGGTGCCGTATCCGCAAGTAAACGTTGGCAGGGACTTTTCATATGTTGTGAAGAGCAAGATAACTGATGAAAGTCGGAATGAGCGGATGCACGTTTCACTGCGGTTAATAACGAGGGTGACTGAAGATTAAGTTGGTATTATGATTATTTACGATTGCGCATGGTTCGAGTCCCAAAATAAAATGTGAATCTCTAGTCCTTTGAAACTACTAGAAACGAGTGAAAATGCACATTCGTGCTCCAAGTATAAAGCCATCCGTCCGTGGCATGCACACAAGTTGAAAGACTCAGACACTTTCACCGATCAAACAGTAGTGCTTGGAACCAACATCAAGGAATTGTAAAATAAATCTTCACTAAAATTGAATGCACATTGGCGCGGGCAGGAACACAGCTCCAAATATATTTAAGTTCACAAGGTCTGTAAATTGCGAGCGTAATAATGGTTTCTGGAATGTTTTCACACTCCTGCTCAGTTTTTGATCTGTCAGTTATCATTGATCAGATAATAGTATGTGCATTGTGCATTTGTAATCTATTTTATGTTATACCGACTTCCCGTGCCGTAATCCTAATACGAGATACGGTCTGTCCCCCCCAAACGGATTACTTTGAAAATTGGCTGGACCAACAGGAGGGTCATATCGAATTTTGACAGGCGTTATTGAAATGCACAAGATTAAAATTGCTGGCAGACCACGCGCCCGGTGGGACCAATGCTGCCACACGCATTTTTGTTGTTGGTTAAAATCCTAATCGTTTGTTTTGTTACCAGTTGTTTGGAGTGCACCGACAAGCTGCGGGCTCGACCTTGCCACCCACATTCGCCTTCCCCGTCTCCGGTCTTCTTGAGCCAGTCTTGACACCGGGTACCGGGATGTAGAATGAGAGAGGGCGTAGCTGCAGTGAAAGCCAACCATCACTATAAACTATATCAGGCGTAAGTACCCATACATGTCCTCGCCTTGGTGTCAAGCACACAGGGGACATCCTCCAGGAAGACGGTCATACTGCCAACTGCGTTGTAGTTGACCGATACTGTCAACGATGATGGCGTAAGTGCCATATTGGCTGAATCCTTATCGGCTGCCCATGAATTATTACACACGTTTTATGCCGTCCACCTGAAACTGTGTTACTTTGTCGTAAGGAGTGGTGGCAAACGATTTCCTCCGAATGCAGTTTACACGGATAGGAGCGTACCCACCATTATATGCATCGAGAAGACTGTCGCATGTAGAGCTGTGGAGATGATTTGACAGTCTCCGACAAGCAAAATTGGGGACCATGCACTGCGGTCAGCGATAAGATGGTGCAAATATTTTCGGCATGCAAAATCCCTTTTCCGATGTGCATCGTATCTGCCCGACTTTATATTTGATTGCCATATCATGGAGGTTGGCATGGCTAGCGATTTTATTGTATATTCCGTCATCTGTCAAGGAGGATCCCATACACATTCAGAAAACAGCCGTCACTGAGCAGTGGTAGCCAGCTGTCCGACATCATCATTAGAAAGGTTACTTATAGAGTCAGCGGCTACTGAACCACATGTTTGACCAATTTGCGCACTTTTACGAACTTACAGTGGAGAAAACGCCATACTGTGGCTGAATACAAGTATAGATGCATTGTTTGGTACGGTTAAGATCGTGCCTGTGTCCAACTCATTTACCGCGGCCTAAAGCTAAGCGTGCCAGTACTCTCCATGTGTGAGATGTTTGTCTTAGGTGCGACCCTCTGCAGCCGTCGTTGTTTGGAAAGCCGAGTATGGTTGGGTGCTGGCATGTCCCACTGTACCGCGCCAGGTTCCGGATCAACTAGTGCCGTCCTCTCTTTCGGTGGCAACACACATTTAGACGCCAGGAGATCGAAAGTCGGGCAGGAAACCAGAGATTTTAGGCGGATGAAAGTTAAGGACAGCGCTTTTGAGCCCAACCAGTCTCCAGACATTCCACTAAGTTCCACGTTGCGGAACGTCTTCGTCCCTCCAGGGAAAACCTAGGGGGACCTTCAAAGGGGATTTCCTGTTGGCGACGAATTTGACCATATCAAAGCTAATCTTGGCAGCACGTCCTGGAAGCCGTCAGCTGCCTCTCTGCCGCCCTCGAATTCGGAGTAGTACGCAGACCAAACACAAATATTAGGGACCAAATGATGATGTAGAAAGACTCATTGCCACGCCAGAAAATTTCGAGAAAAAAACAACTGCGGCCTTGAAACTGTCGACTTTTCCGAACACGACTGATTAAACGTGGAGCATCAGTGGAAAGGAGCGACGCTGGCTCCCAAATTGCAGCTCATGAGATGGTAGCGGGCCAATGGTTTGTGTTTGCTGATGACGACATCCTCGCTGAGAGATGAAAATCATACTAGCCGTGGGCAGCCTGAGTCATGTTTTTACTGAACGCATCTCACTAACAAGCTCGCGGTTTTTTCACCTCAGTATTATGTGCAGTAATTTTTATAGATACAATTACTAACCACTGAATGACGTAGACTGTGACCAGTAGTTAGGTTGACAGCGAATGAAATTGACCAATAATCTGCATGTCGTAAATAGCCATGAGTCATGAAATCACAGATATTCTTTACTTGGACATAAAACACACGGGGTGCCACTAAAGTAATCAGGAATTCCAGAGATGAGCACGAGGAATTTCAAATATATTAAACCCACTGTTGACAAGAAGTGACACGTTAAAATTTATACGCACACTTAGCCTTCCATGGCTCTTTTCTACACCGTATCTGATGATTGGTTTGAGTGATAATCGGAAAACTCAGATCAGTACATCGCATGTTCTATTAATAGCATCCTCTCATTCTGTAGCTGTGCAACTTTAACTAAGGATCGTTTATCTGTGAAAGTTGACTGGTCGAAAGAGAGTCAGAAGACAGTAATAGAACACGCGGCACAACAAGAGGGCATTTGCAATTGGTCAGAAACAAACTAATTCGCAGACCGTTCTGCATCCCAAATTGTCTAAAGCTACCACCATATGACAAACAATAATTTTTAAATAACAAGTAAAATTATACGGACCAGGTTGGAACCTATCGAAGCTGTCGCCACAAGCTGCCTGTTCAGTTAAGTGTTCTTGAGTAGCAGGCTTTTTTAATTTAAGGATCCAGCGCGTGTGTGCACTTACTTTGTTTCCATCCGCCTGAGGTCATCAGTCAAGGACGTAAGCTGATTGGCTTTAAGATATCGTGAGTCTAATGCATACATTGTCCGCGGTCTCAGAAGCTAACTGACAAGGAGCGTATGACGGATAGGAAAGCTGAAAGACAATGCAGGGGCTATCGCGGGATTGAATCATTGTATGACCGAGAGGCGGAGTCAGGCTTTGCGGAGGCATCGGTTAGAATCGAGTGCAAATTAACAGAGGTAAGAGGCAGTAGCCTGTACGAGGCAAATGGTGCTAACTGCTCTACCGAGTACGGCGGAACCCTTAACTTGACATCACCACGTGAGGTTGAAACGCTGAGGCTACTAAGTCATCCTGCTAATTTAGTCTATATGCTGTTAACTGGCGTAATGCCTCTCTTTTGGGAACCTTATGACCTATGGACCCGCTAAAATAAGCAAACCACAACCGCAGTCATACGCTAATAAGTCGCCATTTATTCAATTTTTGGACGGCCTCGTATGACGCACAAGCATCTTGATACTCCGAATAAGCCTCGCCGTACGCATCCGAATTTTGCACTCAGTGATTACAGGCTCGACATGGCGCAATTACTCTAACGAGTCTTAATCAAAATCTTGACCGTGCGGCATTTACCCGAGCTTTGTGTGAAATCTCTGGTAAATTATTTAAATGCATTCCCCGGACCAAATCTATATTTCCACTAAAAATTGCATGATATGCGTTATAGTTTCTGAAAATACTGTGACGTAAATGTGTTCAGATGCCGATGTTATTGAAGTAGTGGTGGTGTTCGTAGCCTCGGCAGGTGGAGTCATCGGAAGAATTTTGTTTTTTATATGCCGCCGAGGCGACATTTGCACCCACTGTGGAACTGGAATCTTGCTAGCTTCTCGTGCGGTTGTCGGGCCTTGCTCTGAGCAAATGACATGGGCTATCACCTGTCATTTTCGTGCAATTCCGATTCTCCGACAGATCTCTCACCAGAAATACTCCCGTGTCTTCGTGCAGAAGCGCCGTCCTCCCTTCCGGTACGGCTTTCGTTGCAGGCAACCAGGGCATGACCCTTTGGACGCAGTCTCAATTCGGGGAGCTACAGTGAGGTTTGGAAGCCTTGTCGGAGTATTTTGCCTCCACAAAATCAACATCGAATCAAAATGAATAAAATAACTGCCTACAATGTTCTGCATGAGCAGCGTCGGATCATCTAAGTATCTTTTTCTCTAGACTCTGTCTCAGATAGACACAATATCCACATCAAAAGGAAATGGTTAAATGTCCTCAAATGCATGGTCTAATGTTGAAATATTTACAATGTCTTAAGTAATTAAAGACCGTGATGAGCTGTATAACGGAGAACAGCAAGAAAGGAATCGTCGGAAAACTGAATAAAAAGACATATAACGGTCAACATTCTAATTAGAAAGATCGTCGAAACTACTGAATGCTACCCACTAAAATACTCTACAATGAAATATCACTCCAATAGCATACAATAACTTCGACGATCCTGTTTAACTAGAATGTTCTTTGAATGAAACGAAGACGCTATTTAGATGGTTAAGATCGACGATATTCCCCGTATGCTTCAAAACGAGATGAGAGGAAGAATGGTGACTTGTACTTAAATTCAGATCTCCATTGAAGATTTAAGTTTTATATAGGACGGAGAGCCCAATTGATCTGACAAGAAATTTAGAAATTCTGCATGCCATCCAAAGCCACCAATTTAGTCAGCCATAGTTATTGTGTTTGTTTTCAAGCCCGCCCTGGCAGTTGTGTTGTTAAATAATGTCAATGGAGAATCGTCACCTTCATCGGAAACGGCTCCTCAGTTTACGCGGAAGTGTAGAGGTTTGGACATTTTTATCTTATCTGACTTGTCAGACGTCTTATTTTCCCAGCAATCCACTGGATAAGAAATGCAGTCTCGGCTGCGTTGAGCTCTGCCCTCATAACCGCCTTGAATTTCCTGGTACATTCTGAGTATGTTTGACCTAAATGTTGTTCGTTTATACATCATCAGATCTAGGTATGTATATCGTTGATTCTAAAGATCATCAGTAGATGTCCTGTGTACATGCAGCTGTGAGTACTTTGCAGGATTCACGCGCGTGCTATGTTTCGTGTCATCCTCTGTTCACATGATGCAGTTGGTTTGAAAAAAAGCACTAATCGCTCAAATTACTTTTCAGTCAGCATTTAACGATATAACCTTTTTCTCATTTTCGCTAGTTTCAGTGGGAAGGTGGGCCGGCACTTCTTTCCTGAACAATGACAGTCCAACAAGTGGCCAAGTGCTCGATCACATAACGGATTAATGTTCGTTGTATAGTCGCTATTAACAATGAAAAGGAATGTGCACATTGTGCTGTAATAAATAAGCCACCTCCGTCAGAACGGGTAGGTACAAACACAAATTGGCATTTTCGAGGTGCCCTGCCCCTATTCATCCGTTCCGTAAACTTATTTTTCTTTTATGTTGACTGTCTCCAAACGCGATATCTTACAAACATCCAGTACTTCAGCCACAGCATACCTGTGTCCCAGCAGTGGGCACTAAATTTTCCGTAGTAGTTTGAAAACTAACTTGCATATTTATGAATGAGGCCCTGTGGCAGTCGGCTCGTTTTATTGCCGTCATTCAACCACACTGTTCTCCTCTCCACCACAGCTTCTCGGTCGTTTTTTAGGGTAGTCAGCTTTGTCTGGTGGTCCGTGGTTGAACATTTTCGAGTATCCTGAGGTTTTTTTCGGTTCACTGGTAGGAGGGTTCGAGTAAAGACGTGATCTGAACACCCAAGTCCTCCCAGATGTCCGTTTATCCCACTGCTAGACCAGTCAGGCGGTGGACCACGCGGTAAAGACACCTGGTTCCGAAAAACTGAAGGATTTTATTCTCGTTTATATTAGACAGCAAAATTCAGTCCTTTGACTATTGCTTTAGTCGGTATAGGGTTGGCTGCAATCGCTATTCATCAACTTCATTTGGCATAGTAATCTAAGCCCTTATGTCATCAGCAAACATTGCGACATTGCCATCCAGTTCGCTTGTGCATTCGTTAACACATAAAAGGAAAAACGCATGGCTAAGAACAGAGCCTCAGGGAACATCACACTTAAAAGCAACATCTTCTATTTGTTGTTGTCTTACAAGGACAGTTTAACAGCAGCGGGATAAAAATAGTTGAATTCATATGAGAGGCCTACCTTGCCACATATGCGAGTAAATTTGCGCAAAAAGCGACGCTAAGGCACACTAATGAGGGCCTTGTTGAAGTCGATATTTACAACGTGCATCCTGTTCCCTCTCGC
The DNA here is from genome assembly GCA_902702965.1 of Spirometra erinaceieuropaei. NCBI lineage: Eukaryota > Metazoa > Platyhelminthes > Cestoda > Diphyllobothriidea > Diphyllobothriidae > Spirometra > Spirometra erinaceieuropaei. The sequence goes on along the minus strand of CACRXP010000368.1, from coordinate 469,129 downwards.
ATAATCCTGATTCCAGTGCTCATAAAAGTAAATCAAGCATGACGCAGGATCTTCTCTGAGGAATCCATTCTGGGCATTAGACGGTTAATGGTTTTGTTCAAGGCATTACATTACCCGTCGAATAATTTCTTTTTCCATAATTTCGAAGCAAATGGAGGTGAGGCTAGACTGTGTGTAATTGTTTGCGGAGATGCGAAGGCCGCCTTCACAGCTGCGTAAACTACGTAACGTTTCTAATAGCTGGTGGCATCCGGTCTCAAAGAAGTCATCGAAGTGTTAAGAGACTTGATTTGATAAGTAAAGAAGAAGATTCGAGCACCGAACACTTTGTTTGTTTTTCTGAGCTTTACGACTCGTCAGAGATAGTGGCAGAAACAGAAGAAGCGGCAGTTATAAGGCATGTAGGCCCAATCATCGACCGACGGCGCAAGACTGGAGGTGACTACGCAGGGCGCCAGATCGATAAATCGATTGAGCGAGTTGTCAGCCGAGGCCCAGGCTTTAATCAATTCGCGGCCTGTTTTGTTTCAGGCGTGGGCGACTATTTTGATGGCTGCAAAGTTAAACTCGTGACTCATTTGTAGGTGTGGGCGGCCACTTGTAATAATGCGTCGCTTCCTCGCACAACTAGCTTTTGTTCATGTATGCGTGATCCGATCATGCGTCCAGTCTGTCCTGTGTAGTTACAAGGACAATTTTGACACGGAATGCGATAACTACTCCAGATTGCTCTTCAGGCTTTAACCGGTCCTTGATTTTCATGACCCTATTGCGCATGGCGGCTTTGGGGCGGTGTGCAATTCCGACACCTAGCTCCGCAGCAATGCGATCGGTCGCATCTGAAACGCCCTTGATGTATAGCAGAAAACGCCATATCGTCGGTAGCGTTGATGTTCGAGTTCTCTGGTGGCGACCGCGTAGGCAACGACTTATGAATGCCCTCTGATAGTCATTTTGCATAAACTGATCGCGGAGATAACGGGCCTCACGTGCTCTGTCCTCCGGTTTGCTACAATGAGTTTGGATCCGTTTGAAAAGCGTCTTCACACAGCTTCGTTTGTGGACCACTGGATGGTTACTGTGAAAACTGAGAAGCTGCGTAATGTTCGTTGCCTTCCTATAAACCATCGTTTCAAGTTCACCGTTAAGGTTGCGTCTGACAAGCACATCTAGGAAGGGCAACTGCTGTCCCTGTTCTTCGTCCCTCGGGAGTTTTTATATCCGGGAAGACTGCGTTAAGCAGGCTGTGGAAATGCTGTTACATGTCATTCTTTACGATGACGAACGTGTCGTCAACGTAGCGGCACCAAGTCACCGGCTCATGTTGGATGAAGACAATATTTTCTAACTCCTGTACGACCAGTTCTGCCACCAAACCGGAGACTGGTGGGCCCATTGGGGTTCCCTTAATTTGTTCCTATGTCTCCCCGGCAAAAGTGAAGAAAGTCTGTTGGCAGAATTCAAACAGCCTCATGAGGTCTTTAGTTTGGAGGGCATTCTGAGTCTCATCGTGCGCCTCTTTAAGTCTCTTGCGCAAGACTTTGCGGGCCAAGTTTGGTGGGATGGATGAGAATAACGACGTCACAACGAAGGAGAGCATGATTTCGTCTGATTGAATCCTCCGACCTCGGAGGTCTATGAGGAATTGAGAGGCTGATCGAACTGAGGTAGTCGAAGTGTATTGGATGAACTTCAAGTTTGAGAACATCCACTTTGCCAAATTGTGGTTGAGACTGCCTTTTAGGGCAACGATTGGTCAAAGTGGGACATTTGCTTTATGGATTTCTGGCAGACCATATAGTCGAGGTAGAGCGGTGTCAGTTGCCTTCATTTGGTGTCATTTCTTCTCCGTGATCACATATTTATGTCGGTATTCTCTAAGCAGTTTACTCAGCCGGTCTGCCACTGCTTTGGCTTATTACGTCTGTGTTGGTCTGTAAAAGTCTTTGCCATCAAGAAAGGTTTTAGCTTTTTCATTATCGTCTTCTCTATTCATCACGTCGGTTGATCGTCCCTTGTCAACAGATAGAATGATAATGCTGTCGTCCCTCCTCAGTTCCCGCATAGCGAAATACATCTGGTTGGTCTGTGTGTCATCAGCAAGGAGGTACCACGCTGTCGGATGGAGTGTTTAATGTAGTCGGATGTTTCACTTCTCAAAAGCATAGCTTCCAGAGGTGCAGTTAAAGTCGACAGAATCGGCATCTACAGTGTTAAAACAAGTTTCATGCTGTAGCACTCGTAGTTGCTGCTCTGTTAGTTGCCTAGACGAGAGGTTTTGGACCACGTTTGAGCTTTATTTGCCTGGTGGTTTTAGCTTAGTCAGGTTCCGTTCCAAAACTTATCTTTGCTTGGCTTTCCTGTGGTGTGCCAGTGCGGAGATCGTCTTCCCATAATCTGCGGCGATAGAATCGCAGAGAGCTTGGACAAACTTGTTCGGACACACCTGTTTAGATAGCTCGATGTTAAGTTACTTTAGAATATTTACCGGAATAACGTGTAGACCTGGAAATTTTAATTTTATATGCTCTATCAGTCCCTAATAAATAGACGGTCTGGTGAACTGAGCGGTTTTAATTATAGTCCTCTCTTCGAAGTCCCACGTCGTTCAAACAAGTAGGTTGTCTAGAAATCGCTAGTAATATGCAATTAGAAGCTGATTTGCAGCGATAATCACATTTGTCTCGCCAATCTACTTATTTTTCATCAAATGTTCCATCAAGGCTACCCCTACGCCAAATCAGCTTTCCTGTTATTTTTCATCTTCCATATTTCGCAACCCAGATATAATTTTATTAACCATTCTATTTAAATAATACATCGTTGCCTTGCGCTATTAACAAAATTAACAATATAATTTTCTGTCGTTGTCAAATTTTATATATTGTGCAGCTTATGACTTGTTTGACATAAGTTGCTTATTATTCCGTCGGGTCAATTTGACTTCTCTAGGTCTATTTAAGTGAGCAGTCGTCGTAGCGTTTCGACCGTAAAAGCGACGATTTCTATCCGAAAACCTTGATCGTCTTAGCCCATTCCAAATGCTTGATTGCATTCAGAGTACTCTGCCGTAAAAACCGAACGGAAATGTCGAGGAGAGTAATTGTTCATTCTGTGGCCCTTAAACAAGGAAGTTCCCGGGGTTATGAATTAGACCTGTGACATTGTCCTTGTTTTCCCCACTGCGGATATATGTTGAAAAATTCCTGGGACATAAAATAAATTTTGCTGCTGTTCGGCGCTTGAGCGAAGTCCTAACAACCCGTATTTCATTGCATCGTTTATTTTGTTGCTCCTTTTATTCGCGAATGTTATGGAATCTTAAATTTGCAAATACTTTTTCCACAGCCCATGGTCATTCTTCATTACCCAAGTTGGTCAGCCACATGGTCGCATTATTTTTGTACAACAATAATATTAATTTAATCGTTTATAGTCCCGCAGGTTTATTGCCAGAAATCGTCCGCATATCCTTGTTGACTGAGCAGAGTTCATTCAAAACAGCACGCCTCACTGCGTTAAATCACCTTTTCAAATAATTCGACTCGTCTGAATTTGTGATTGGGAGTTTGTTAGGAGAGAGAACACGCAGGTGGAAGCAATATGGCCATTTGAACCGAGTGAAGCTTGCGCATTCTATTCTCTCACGACTCCTTCTATACTGCAAACGAGATCTAAACAATCGGATCGCCTATCTATCATAAAACCTTGCACCGAATCTTATGTGTTGAAAGAAGAGACACTCGCAGTAGCTTGTGGTCAACTGACATGGATGGGGCGTTTGCTGCGTTGTACTTCTAGTCTATTCTGTTTATTTCACTTCAAATTATGGTCAGTAAGTTTCCCCGAAAGTTTGACCCTGCGGTGGCATTTATTCTCTTTGAAGTATGTGCGCGAAAATTCAGACAGTAGAAAGACTAGTTCAAACGACTATTATAGTTGTCCTGGACAGCCCACGGTACGAACTTGCACTCCAGTGGGTCGTCTGTTGGAAAGCGTAACTGTGCACATGTGGACTGGTTTGAACCTTCGTCGTAAGATATATCGCCCCCTTTCGTAATTGTGGCATGCATGACCTCGTCTAGGCTTAACTGACTGCTTTATGGAGCCTTTGTTATTCAGCCTCTGTCTGCTATAGTGTCACTCGTGACCCACTGTCTTGTGTCCAGTTTCACTAGGCGAACGAAGGACAGTTTGTCTGTCAAAATCTAGGAACACGAAATAAATACACCGTGTCTGTAATCTATGAAGCCTAAACTGCTGGAGTTATTTTATTAACTGAAACAGAAATCTTGCTGAGAAGGTAGCACTGAGCGTTTTGTGTGTATTGTGAGATCAGCACATTGTGTTTGGTAATCTCAGTGGAAACAAGTTTGGTTGCCATAGTGCATAGTATTTTTACCTTGTATTTCGTAAAATTGAACACATATTATACAGTGCGTGACCGATCTCATGAAATGTTAGCCAAAATCCTGGAATGCGTCTCCGATTAGGAAGGACTTTTTAAGTGGTGTTGTTATACTGATTTTCATCCAGCAAAACCCTATAACATTTCGGACGCACATGCATGCCTGCTTTTGAATGCATTAGTTTAACCCCCTGCAGAAACCACACTTTGTAAAAATGACTTCTTATGTAGAATGCATTCTTCCTATTGATGTTACTTTGTCTTATATTTTCAAACATATTTTTTAGAAAACGAGCACTAAATATGCCTTCTCGTGCTCATTAACAAGGACATTACTTTACTTTCACAGATTATGCCCCATGAAATTTGTATATTTAGCTTTTAAACAAGTTTCCCATTTCCCGAACAATGTTCAGCCTGATCTGCCATTGCATCGGCGTTTAGCGGCTTCAGTCTACAAGGTGCATGCATTCCCCATAAGGAAAGTCGTACATTCCTGTATCTTTTTAAGAAGATGCAACATAGAATGCATGCAATTTTGCAATGCATCCAGACTAACATATACATTTCATGAGGAGCATTAGCAACCAGAAATGCGCGGACTTGCATGCATAGGCATCGCACGGTCTTAAAAATCTTATAATAAGACACTTTTAAAAAAAAATTACATTTTTCTTCGGGCATAAAATATGAAGGCAATGTGATTTCCTACTAAATGAGCAAAAGAAAACATATTTATTGCTTGTTTTCTAAAACATATATATGCAGCAGGTTAAAAAGACATGCAGTCAAATGCCAATATCCTTGCAAGCCCGGAATGTTATAAGGTTGTGCTGCATGATAATCAGGATAACAACCCCACTTAGGTAATCCATCTTAATCGGAAACGCATTCCACAATTTTGGCTAACATTTTTTGAGATCGGTCACACACTGTATGTGTTAAAAGTACGATTTGGTAACTCAGACAGCAGTCTTCCGAAGAATATATAAGTAAATGCAATCCTCACTTTCCTTTTTTCCGCATCAAAATATCCCGATCTGCAGGTTTTTAAACATTTCGCGCAAATTAATGTATTGCCATAAAATATTTTGTTCCCGACGAACTTTATCCAGCGAGGCACCCATTATCGACCAGATTCACCAGCATCGATGAAATGACTACGTTATATTTATATGCTCCAAAATGCAACGAACTATTTTACTAATTGTCGCTATTTTATTATACTCAGATATTCGGTATGAACTTCAAGTTGATCGGTTTTAGCTAGTATCTTTGCTGTTACTATAGTATCCCTTTGACCTATCATTTACTAATGCTGCGCCATTAAACATTCTGGCGGAATTGGCATTAAGTAAATACTTCCGACCGAACCCATTTCAGCAGTGTCATGCCGTGAGCGAATATCTGCCAAGCCCGTTTGAACCTTTTTGCCATTATATTATATTTCGTCAATTTTATTAGTAGGATAAAAACTCGTATTGCAGATTTTGTTGCAAAAATCCAACTCCTTGAATGCAGGTAATGTGTTCGCAGCGTTAATTTGGTGTGTTAAATCGTTTCTGCAAGTGTTCAGCCTTCTACAGAAAGGCCTGAACTAGTAGGATAAAAAGTGTTTATTTATCTACAACTATGAAAATTAAGGCGTAACAGCGAGTGAATGTTTAACCAAAATCATTTTGCCTAATTTAACATTTTAACTTATTCAAATGTAATATTTTACCGTACCTACGTAAGCATTTGCAGTTAAATAAATTTTAGTTCAACCATTTTACTCACATGGAAGAGATGCAGTGTTTATTTACCCCATCAGTTCTGTGTTAAGTTTCTGCGACAAAAATTAGATTTCTATATAATAGGTTTGAGCTCAACTCACAGCTTCTTGTGTAGACATTTTAACATATATTTTAGTATTCATCGCACACGCTTGCTGTCAGTTTGAGTTCACAAAATAATTATGCGGGATGTAATTACGCTAAAATCCAACAATTTTTTCGGATCTCAGGATCCTCGGCAAGCAAGAGACATCACGCGGTATACTGTACGTTGTGCAGGCGATTTTTACCGAAATTTACAAAATGGTTTATTTCTACTTTACTACCTAAGCAGTCTACGCTCTTTTCAACTGTCCAACATGTGTGGTCTACATTTAGTTTAGGAAATGTAAATGTTTCCCTAAAAGCGTGAACTCGATTATTGAACAAATGCTGAGTTTATCATTGACATTGTAAACGCAGTTTGTAAATAAACGGGAGCATCAATAATATGTTCAACACCGATAATCATTAAGGATGTAAAGATAGACAAATAAATTATAATTTTAAAAGCTGAATTGAGGTTGCAATGATAAAGCAAAGGTTATACTTAGTGACACGCGTTTCACTGACCCACACAGGACTCACGAACCAAAGGAGCAGCATATCGGTTGAATAAACTTGATAAATAATTAAGCTGCAAAAAAGAAACAAAAATATCAGGCGGGGTTGAGTAAAAACCATCGGATATGGCTCATAACGCGACTATATTGTCTGTTAAATATCTGCAAACTAAATTTTCCCGTGGCAAATCACGGCTCTGAAATGCAGATCCACCTATACTGAGGTAAGAAAGATTTGCCAAAACCGAAGATCCTATACTGTAACTCGTCCTACTTAATTTGTACACTATAATTCCTTGCAGATGCCCGAGGTTGGAATATTCAGTTGAACGAAATCCCTCTTTATTCCGACGTGACGTCGTCATTTATATTGTTGGCACCATATGTTGCGCAAGATGTCCTGCACAAAAAAATATAGATGCTATACAACGTACATCATATATCCCAATCATGATTCAACAACCAGTGACTTTTTCCGAATTATAATTTACACATGCAGAAGGAGCACCCAGAGTAGAATACGTTTCACAGGCAACTAATCACATTGATGTGGAATTAAGTGTCGACATCTCACGCAATCTCAAAGTCCTCATGCGCAGTAGGGCACTGAGACATACTCTGAAAGTCGGGTTAGCATTAGCAAGGCCAACTATCATGCGGATGATTTCGAAGTAGAAAAGGCGAGTAGTAACATAAGTTTCCAAGTGGTTTTCAAGAGGCAAGTTAGACTTTCTATGTCAAAAAGCACTCTAGCTAACACCAAGAAAGGCCATGGGTTTGTATTGGACAACAATTTTAGCCTCGTTGATGAAACTGGCATCGCCACTGGCATTCAGATCGACATAACTCGCTTTGGATACTACAGGCAAAGAGGACGCCTAAAACTACCGGTTGCTCCTATGATGCCCACTGACAGAGTGTCTGCCGGTACTGTCATGAAAAACCTGCCTTGGTGGTTGCAACAGTCAGCTAGGTAAAACAAACCATGATGGAATTGATTTGCGTAAGTGATGCACAACGAAAATGGTCTGGATGTGAGAGGATCGTTGTCGGCCTGACGTTTCAGAGACCTAACCAAACCAGTCGTCTCGCATAGTGACCGTGTAGGAATGGGAGGGGAGAACTAGAAGCACAGTATTTTTTGGAAACGGTTGCTATGTAACTGCATATTTGTTATTGGCAACACATGTGTCGATGGCGGGGGTCGAATTACATGTAATTATGTCTAAGTGGATCGCAGTTGCTAAATTAACTGCCGTACTTTTATCGTCATTATTCATTCCTCATCATTGGAATTGTTGGCCGCCTGCGCCGTCTTCGCGCGGTTCAGAGATAGTTAAGAAGATTGAGGGCAGCAGGTATTCAGTGAATGATGTATTTTGACGCGCGTATTTGCCTGCCGCACACGGCGCATTCACACACTCGCAAGTGATCCGGTTTTCGTAGAAACAAAGGAGCCTATGAAATCTCATCTCATGTACGTTGGAGCCACATTATCAATGAAATAATGTCATCCTAGCCGGAATACTGAGGAGATAATCCTGTTTGCTGTCATTTTACAGCGCCCTAATCAACGGCTTTGGCGCACAGCAATAAAATAAAAGCGTATAAGATTTCGTAAAGTGAGGATTAGGCGTTTTGTCACCTGGGTGTACTGCTAATGCCCGACATCAGTCTCTTACGCTCCCTCGTCGCTTCCCATGTCGACTGTCAAAATTCGGCTTGGGTATACGACACAAATGCACAGTCTCGCTGATACCGCTCATCCCCCGTGTAGGCTGGAGCCCTCAGACGAACAAATACTACAGCGATGTAGGAAGTATTGTTAGCTTCATTTAACAAAATCGTTTTTGAGTTTGTATTGATTCAGAAGTGTTTTGACAGATTTGGAACAATTTACTTTGAACTAACTCGGAAATTCTGGGTGCCTCGGTGGGAAGGCTTTAGTACAGCCAACGCTCTATGTATCTGAAATCCGTCAAATCAGCTCTGCCTTGTGTGACCCAGGTAGTCATCTGGTGGATTCTAGACGTATTACTTAAGATATCTTCCTTCCTTGGCAGTCAGCTTACTGTGGCAGATTTGGTGGATGTCAGACGTTGCAGTAGGTTGGACGGGTAATGCTGACCCACGTGTGATTAAACTCGCGTGGTCAGACGGGGCCTTGTAGCTCAGATGGTTAGAGCGTTGGCTGTACTAACGCTCTTCCCCTACTCTGTGGGTTCGAATCCTACCGAGGCGCCGAGTTTTTCACAGTTGGTTCAAAACACTTTGTGTTTTACATGTGCGATTATAAAGGTTTATATTTTAATGTGAAAACTGGTTCAGTTTTTATGCGAGTACTTTTCGTACTGATTTGCGCATGGTGTGAACTCACTCTGGTGTCAACCTTGCATCCTCGCCTTGAAAATTACTTACCGTATCCTGTCGTCCAATAAAGAATACTATCGAATCATATCATTAATGCTCGTCACTTTGAATTTCCATATCCTTTGATAAAGACCTGGTTGCACTCAAGAATAGCTATTTGGGTCGGATTATACCCCAACATTGCCCATGCGTAGTGGACGTATAGTTCGCATGATAAGTCACGTTAAATATTACGGCCAAGAAGAATGAGTTCAAAAATCATCTAGTGAGTACCCACTAAGGAAAAATGAACAAATAATTTTTAAATGCCAAATAATTTACATTTTTTCCGCGTACAAAACTATCGTCAAATGATTTGTAGAGTAACAAAATCAGCATTTACACTTGAAATAAACACAACCCAGATGTGTGTCCTAAAATCAGCGAACACATTAGCAAGTCCTTTGTCGATCTGTAGTTGTTACCGATATGGCGAATTACGTCTTTAGCTTTGGCCTCAGCGTTTAATCGACTCTAGTATTCTCGTGTCTATATGCGATATCGCTAATTTAGGTCTTTACTTGATTATCGAAAACATTAGCAGCTTTACTGGGTAAACCTAGTTTCCTTCCCAAAATTCTGATTTTCTTTTGATCGTGCTTTTGTGTATAGCATTTACTCCACAATTCATATCCGTACTCAGTCCTGACCTAATACGCGGTTGAAACAAAATCATTTTTAAAGTTAATTTTTTTTGAAGTAGACTGCTCGCACATTCCAAACCTACAAACATTCTCTCAAATAAAAGGTGATATGAACTGTTTGCATGCATGTATTTCTAAGCACTGACACTTCAAGACCGTAGAGGAAATCAAGTCTCTATTTCCAGACACGTTAATTTGTTTTTATGTGAGCTGAAGGGACGCGGAGTTACATGAGTACAGCTAGGTAAAGGACTGCTTTGCAAGCCCAATTGTGTGTATGTTGGAAGGCGTACTATGAATTCATTGGCCCAAGCACTCAAAGGTTCTCCGGTTTTTGTGGAAAGTGCATGGGAGACAGCCGCTTCCAGATCTTGAAAGTTGACTTCAACAAGACGCAAACGGAAGTTGTTCCAAATGACGCCACATTCTGCACGGTACTCAAATGTGGCCAGAGCATTGAGGCGTTGCACCCGAAAATCCACGATCTTTTCTTCTGTTAGGAACTGATCGGACGTCAGGGAATTATTTTCAACATTCTGAGCAAATAAAACATGGTTGAATTCCATATTAAGCGGGATGATTTTTTCTTGAAAGAGGCATAGGTTCAGGGAACTAACGATATAAAGTTCAATGATTATTTCAAACAGACTAATACGCGAAATGATCACAGTTTTTCAGTAGAAAACAGTGTGCGTTAGCGAAAAGCAGATTACGTAAATATGGAAGTGACATTACAATAAACAGACTATGTACAATAGAGGATCAGACCGAGCATATGTCGTTTCACGGTCTAAGCTCTACCTTTCTCAGGTAATGTCGAAGGAGGAAATAACAGTTAGTTCATTTTCAGCCTGCGGTTATGATAATGCCTGTGGACGTACCGAAAGCTCCAAAGAATACCATATAATCGGAAAGTAAACACGACATACAATTGTCATATTAAAACCCGACTGAAAGTTATGTCGAAAACACCCTTAGATCAAAGGGTTATTTGGCACTTTCAATCTTATCCGTGTGAAGGAGTATGGCCGATGCTACATGTTCCAAATGCCTGTCGGAATCCGTTGAAGTAGATAATAAGTGTCCATGCCATCGTTTTTGCATGTTAGCGTCTCTGAATAAAAATTGTAAATTAGTATGTTTGACACTAAATCTCACGGTGCCATCTGCGATTTGGCGAGAGCAGAAAAAGAAACCACCGCGGCCAACATGACGTCTACGGTGAGGTGCGCAAATAAATATACATATAATGACGGGTACTTGTACTTGTTTTTCATTCTATACATTGAAATATTAAAATTTGTGTTATCGATATCTTAAAGTGAGAACTGAAACCATTGCGTGAAAACGGCGCTCAGGCGATTAGTTTTAGCAAATTATACACCAGGATTCAAGTGTTTTATTAGTCATTTTGTGACTAGGAAACTTGGTAGTATATGGTCATTATTGATCTTACGCTAGACAAAATTACAATGAGCAGTACAGTTCAAATATGTTTGTGACAGATCTTAATGTTTATATGGAAACGCTTTATAATAGTACAGACTACAACGCGAAGTCTGTAATGATCACATGGATTTCTTACGCATATATATATAAATATTATGACAGTGGGCGCTCACGGATCAGATTACGGAACATTCTCGTTCCGTTGTGCCTTGAAGCACATAGTAGAACCCTCGCAGACAGTCTCACAGCGACTAGTAGTGGACATAGATGAGATGGTGCCGACAAAGACAAGGGAGACAAGAGATCCCGGGTTCGAATCCCAAGTGATCCACACTTGGAGTTGGCGATGACTGCCTGATTAAGGCTAATAAGCCAGAAATGGCCATTTGTCAGTGACCACCGCTGAAGCTTATCCAGAAAACGACTTAAACGTAAAACGCCTTCGCACAAACGACCATTATCGGCAGTGAGAAAGGTATACGAATTTCTACACAACTTATGATATGATTAGCTTACCTGTGATTGCGTGACTGGTACCTTAATACAACCTTACATATTCTGCAAAATTATTTTATCAGCAGCGCATATTGTTGAGCATGTTTTTGCGTTTTGCATAACAGACCTTCAATCTACATAGATATCCATGCACTTTCCGAGGCCAGGTCCTTTGCTTAATAGAAACTAAGGGCCCTGTGTCATGCCACTTTTATATTTCGAAGCAGAATTATTATCAGAGGACTACTGTTTAGCATGTTTAATTGGAGGGAAATTATCGGCAATTCTGCACTACTGTGCATAGAGAGTAAAAATAAGCAAGAAATTACCGCCGGAATGTCTGCAGCCGTAAGCGCATACTACAGGCCAAAAGATGACTATTAATGTCGACAATAGCTCCATTGATTTGGAGACGCGAAGTCTGTGAAGAATAGAATTGTTGAAGTTGTGTTTATACTACACAAATTGCGCCAGGCGGCGCTGTTAGAGTGAGACAAAATTTATTGGAGGTCACAATAAATGTCATTGGCAGATTAAACCGCCCTCTGCTTTTGGGATATTCAGCATGCCTCTCGGAATGCTGTGATAGGCCACTCCCGTATGAAACTGTCACAATTTGGAGCTGGCGTTGAGAGTCTTCCTTGAATATCATGTTTTCGTGGCTTCGAAAACAAGCAAAAACCCGTTTGCTGTCAAGGCTTTTTGAAGATAAGCTTGATGATTAATATCTGTTCACTCGCGGGTTCGTGTATGATATCATCGTCACTTATCAGTTTATTTAGCTAACATAAGGGCACATTGCATACCTGTTTTAGCTCTATAAAAAACTCAACTATCGACCATCTAAGAATGAGACAATTCAACAACTAAGGCGTTTATTAAGACAAAAGAGCGAAATGTACTCTTGCATTATTGAAGACCCGGCTTATAATTTAACCACAAAATCAGTAAAAGACTACGCCGGCCGGCATTAGAACGCACTGTTACAAACATTAACTTGAGTTGCATCATCGCGTTTTGGCTTGATTTCACATGAGGCGTTGAATTCCCTTTAAAGGTGTTGCTGAAATTAGAATTATAAAATATGTGCATGAACATTTATCACACAAATATCGCTGCACGTTACCAAAGCGAGACCGAACGCAAGAATTTGTGGTGACCTGTGGTCGGATATGGCTAACTGATGTCGGCCAATGGAACTTGTATGAAAATGGTTGCACCTGCCCTTGTCGTTTATGATAATTTGCATAAGTGAACTTTTCCATTGCTCAGCGGACCTCAAGTTCGATACTATTTCTCATTTTAACAGAATATCAAAAATCGTTATATATAATCGCATAAATGCCTAACATAATCAGACTCACTTGCATAAGTTGCATCGAAATATAACGGCAAGAATGTCATAACTAAATACGTAATCGGGCTAATTACTGACAAGTGAGTGAGAGCAATAACGGAAACCGCGCGTTCTACGGATGACTCTAAATCGGTCCGTGTCATCAAGACAGTTTTCAAAGCCATCAACTGCTGTCCTGTTGATTCAAGGCTGGGGCAGCTGATTAATGTACCCATGGACAAAACTGAGTGAATATAAACGCACAAATAAAATAACACTTAAAATATTGTTTTAGTAGAGTTTACATCCAAATTTTCGTTAGGAGTTCCTGTAATGCCAGGTATAACGCCTTGCCAACAGCCTTCATTCTGAGTATAAATTCCGGAAAGGTTTCCCGAGTGTTCATAGTATTCTTTAGTCTTTTGAATTAATTAAGATGCGGCTCAATTAGAAAAGCAAGATCGTTGCTGAAGTTCGGTGACCGAGACATCATAGGAACAAACGTTATCAGATGGTCGCATGTTGCTCTTCCGAATAGTGCCAAATAATTTTATATAGAATTGGCATGTGTAATCGTAGGCGTACCATTTATTTTTTGTAAAGAAAACGTTTCTTTCGTTAAATTAATTTGTACGTTTCGTACGCTCAGGATAACGGTGACTTTTAAATCGGCCTTGAATACTTCACTATTTTCGGTATTTTCATTCGATCGCCAATAAAGACAAACTATGTATTGTGTGTCTGTTAAAACCTTTACAATAAGGCACTTCTTGGAGGCAGTTCTCGAATTAGCGAGTGCTTAGACCTTTGTTTTCATATAGAACGTCATCTGGTCACATTTGTAGACTCACGGAAATAGAAACCTCTATCGGCGGAAAAAAATGACGTCCACAACGAACGTCAGCAGTGAATATGCTTAAGATCAGTTAGCAAACTGTGTCTAATAAATTACCTATATAAGGAGTGCTCCGATGCTGCATTCCGTTGACGGATGTCTGAGTACTTTCATTTTTTACTGAGTGAGGCCAAGACAAAAATGGACACTTTCGGCCATTTCTTTCACTTTGGTAAAACATACTGGTACTGAGTAACCGCAAACGCCTGAACACGCCTTTTTCGTTATGTTGCGGCCATTTGAATTGTTTCTGCTTAACTTTAGAATTTGCATGCGCTCGCGTTTGGCCACCCACATCCACGATAGTTTTAATCCTAGTGGGACGCGTTTGGCAGGACGGAGGCCTTTAAGGCGCCTCAGGAGATTCTACTTCTCCAAAAACACCAAAAATGCAGAAATTGCGGTCACAGTTTAGATTAAAATAGCAGGACACTATGGCCTCGTGTTTCGTACTGTGTTCCGTCGCTCTCGCACACATGCAAAATCTAAAGCCTCCTTATTGAAGCTTTTTGCACGCAAAGAGTCATACAAACTAAAGTAATTAGGCATCGGACTCTGCGCATTGTCGCAGAAAAAAAAAGCTGTAAAACAGTACTTTCTTTGAATAAAGAATAAGGCAGAATCTAGTCCACTACAGGTCAACTTTACGACATAATTATTTGGGCAGTTGTTTTGACACATGAAGCACAGTTCAGGTCAACTTGAGCACCAGGCAACTGAATGCACTGTCAGAAGTTTCCCCCCCCCCATCAGCGGGCCGGCCGCAAGTTCAGGTATCGTATAAGACATGTGCGAAAGGGTAAGAATCTGTACAACTTTATTGAGTTTGCAGGCTGACCGTCATCCCTAGTTGTACCCCAAATCATTGACACCGCCAAATTAAAAAAAATTGAGGTCCCCAAATTAACACTGATCCTAACCACGTTTAAGGGCATTTCGCCAAATCGGCACTATTTATTTGGGGTTCTTGTATTTTCAAGATAATAGCCTGCGGCTGACATATGTGTCCCGCTTGATGCCCGCCAGCCTAACGAGTATGATTTTGCGGACCGAAACTATAAATAACAGATGCCGTTTTCATCGACAAAACCCCAATGACTTTGTCGTTTAGAGGGAGTTACTTAGGTTCCTTATTAAGATATTTGATCTATTTCGTGAACTTAAGACCAGTAATGTGACATGCGCCTTTGAAAGGAAAGATTAGTTTTGGCGGATTTGTAATATTGAATGGCATTTGGCATAAAAACAAGATACCTTCATCATCCCAAAATACCGACATGTGAGTTGTTTTTCAGATAGTTAAAAATTGCTGTTCAGTACTTGTGAGGTACGCACAATTCATTTTTGTTTCCGATGACCCCACAAATAAAAATGTATACCTGCAAACGTCCGCAAACCAAAACCGCCCATCCCTTTCGGAAAACCTTTACAATTATTGGCTACTTTTGTAATTGACACACGTATCCTTTTGCGCTTAGGCTTTTTAATCACATGCTGTACGCTTTTGGTTTATAAGAACTCGAAATCCTGTCTGCGTGCATATATGCAGTAATAAGACAATTTCGTATGTCATGGAAGTTTTGTGCAGATTTTGAATAATTTATATTTACCCATCTGTGAAAAACTCGGCGCCTCGGTGGGATTCTAACCCACGTAATAAGAGGAAGGGTTTAGTACAGCCGACGCTATAATCACCTGAGCTACGAGGCCCCGCCAGACGACGCGAGTTTAATCGCATTAGGGTCAAGTTACATACCTAACCTACCGCAACGTCTGAAATCCACCAAATCTGATACAGTAAGTTGACTGCCCAGGCAGGATGTCCTAAGTAATTCACCTAAAATCCACCAGATGTCTACCAGGCTCACATAATTCATAGACGTTTTGGCTGCTTTTGAATAATTCATGCTGACCCATCTGTAACTTGATCCAAATTTGATTAAACTCGCCTCGTCCGGCGGGGCCTCGTAGCTCAATTGGTTAGACCGTTGGCTGTACTAAAACCTTTAAGTTTTTATCTTATGTTCTAGGCTTTGGTTGTTTGTTAGAACTCGAAACACTTGTTTACACACATATGTGAAGCAGTAGTACGATCTTGTGCTTGCAACTTGTTCGTCGACGGCCTATAATGCTCAAACGCATATACAACGTCTTGTTAGTTTAAAAAACCAAAGTTTGCTTATCCGCACTCGGACTGGATTTAATCAACTGCTGAGCCGTTGATCAAAGCCAGTGCGTTGATTAATCAAGAAAGTACGAAAGGTTCGGTTACAGTTTGGCTTGAAAACACTATTCATGTCCACATGTTCGCGCACGTACAAAATCTGAGGCCACCTTATTAAAGCTTATTGCGCGTACATTGGCACTCAAACTGAAGTAATTAAGCATCTGAAGTTAGGTCTTGTTGCAAGGATAAAGGCTTCATTTGCTTAAATATTAATGCCGGAACGTGACCAGTATAGGTCAAGTTTACGAAAACAACTAAGACGATTTGTGCAGTTGTTTTGACATATCAAGCAAAGGTTAAATCATGTTTTGCACCAGACAACAGAATGAATTGTCCGAAGGCTCTACTCGATACCACCGACGGGTCATAAGACCTATGCGAAGGAAAAACAATAACTCTGCGTCGCGTAATGCAGTTTGCAGAATGAACTTCATCCCAAGTTGTATGCCAAAACATTGATATCGCCAAATTTATATTGACTCATTCCACGTTTAAGGCCGCTTTGCCAAATAGGCACTTCCGTTGACCTATTTGTCATGCCTGATGCCCGCAAAACTAATAAAAATAATTGGCGAAAGAAATCTATAGGAATAAGTTGGAGCTCTCAATGAAAAGCACAAGCGGCTTCATTGTTTAGATTGAGTTACTTAGGATGATTAGTGAAGTAGGTGATCTCTTTCGTATAATCCAAACCAACATTGCGAAATGCGCCTTAAAAGAATGACTTTGGTCGATTTGTAACGCTGAACGGTACTTAGGATAACCATAAGGTAGTTCATGCATTCCATAATGCTGACATATGAATTAACGACTTCCAGATGACCGCAAATCACTTCTCAGTAGGAAATTACTATTGGCGAGGTATGCATTTACTACGTTAATATTTGATGCCCCTAGAGGTAAGAATACATACCTGCGATCGTCTGCAAACAAAATCTACGTTTGGGAGAACCTTTGTAGTTTTCGGCCAATGTTGCACCTGCCCCGAACATCCGCTTGCGCCTTAGTTTATCAATTCTATGTTGTACGTATTGTGTTTTTAAGAGCTGGAAAAACAGGGTAACGTACATATGTAAAGTAACAATACGATTGTCTGTTCGCTCCTTGCTTGCCCGCGGCCTTTATTACTCGGAAGCATATATACCAGCTTGATAGAGTGCAAAATCAGTGTAGGTTTATCCAAAATTGGGCGGACCTGGGAGCCGTGTTGGTATTTGTTGCACAGCATCAGCAGCTACAACAGAACTGCTTGCAATGGTCGTAAAGTTGACAGGTCTGCCGTCATTCATTGGCGGAGCAACGTACGCTATTTCCACTTCTGGCACGCTAATTACATGTAAAGTGACAGAAATACAAACAATGAGACTTGAAATGCGCCCGTAATATGTGCTTAATTGTAAGCAATTTTTTGATTATTGTACAATATGTTCGGTAGTCTCCACTTTATATTAAGTGGAATGTTTTGGCTAGAACTATGGATGTTAATTCAAACATGAAGTATGTTCCCTTCTTCCCGCTCGTAAATGATAGTTCTACGTCCATAAGACCTTTTGAAGTTATATATTTTTGCTCTCCAAAAGTGGTCAACAATTTTTTGAGTTTCATTATGAAAGACACGACTGGCCTTTTTAATGTAAACCAACAAATAGACCGCTCGTCTTCCCAATCAAACAGGGGTCATTTGGTCAGACTCCTAATTGCCCCAAACACCTGATTGTCATTGCGACTGGGCCAGAAATCACGATTGGTGCGGTTTAAATCTAACGTTTTATTTTTCGTTTTTTATTCGTATGCTCATTGAAACTACCGGAGGCGAGTGAACATTCGTGGCTTCCAAAGTCGTCATTGGCGTGTTAACAGCATTTGTGCGGTATTTAAATCGGGACGTAGAAGTTCATTATTAATAAGGTCCTCATGAAATCCTTGTTTAGGTTAAATTCCGGGTTACATTTACAACTTTTGAAAATGAAGCGTTTTGTACAGCATATAAGGCTTTTGTTTGATTCCCTAACCATCGCCTTTACGCTAAGGTCTTGTTCATTGTCCAAACTGCAATGACCAATCTAATCTTCCTTGATATTCATATGCTGGCTCGTAGAATATCTTGGGGACCCCTTAACGACAATGATAGAACGTGCGGTTCAAAAAAGCGGACGACTGGAAGCAGCTGTTTATACTAAAACCAGTCTGACAATCAACGTGTTGGTATATGCGTAGTGGCGAGCAGTAACTGAAGAATAAATGCGTGGATTGTTTAATTGTCTAAAAAGAAAAAGAAAATGTAAATGAAGTCTTATTCAAACTACATTCGAAAAATTCGTACACGAACCTTTGTTTGAAACAAATATGTAAAATATTTTGCATAGATATAAATGATTATAAGCAGGAGATAATATGAAAACCGAAAAGATTGATCGTTCAGTGGACGTAAGAACAAAAGTGATTTGGCAAGAAATTAACTCAAAACAATTAATCCAATATTGTATTTTTTTAAGTATGTCTCAACGAGTTTCTTTAAAGAGTATTCTCAACACAACAGGCAACGGAATGCAAAGCTTGGTAATGATCATTTAAGTGAGACAAGGCATTTTCAGACGAACGTCAGTGAAACTCACATAAGGAATAGAAAAATAGCTGTACTAGGAATTCGCATATGAGGTCTAAATGTTCAGAATTTACAACATTTCAGAGAAGTATGTGTTTATTGCTATGTGAATACAGATGTAATCCTGCAATTTTTTTCGGATTGTATCTACAGTATTTTACCAGTACTAACAGCAACAAATTATTAATGGCTATTACAATGTAGCAGCGATTTATGCATTCCTTCTGATTGTAATGCAACTTGGTAAACACTCACAAAACAAGAAAAACTGACAGAGTTTGCAATCCTCGTACACTGTTGACCCTTCCGATATCATTAGGGTGATCGTTGAAAGTGTTATGCTGACGCACCGATGGCGTTCGCTCTAGTCAATGAAAAAAATGAAATAAATAATTTGAATACGCCTCAAAAGTTTGAATGATACCTTGCGCAGTACTATGTTTATTTCATTATTAGCTAGTGTGCGGTATGTCCGCGTTTGCGAACTTACTGTATCTTTCGCATTAACAGTACGTACAACGGAGAAGTGTACCGGGCCACCTGCATTGTTCCATTGATATTTCAGCATTTTCAAATCAATGATATCTTTTACACTTTTCTCAAATGTGTACCCTGAATATTCATGTACCAGTGTGTGGGGCAAAAGAGAATGAGATAGAATGTTATAAATTATTGCCCAAACCGACAAACTGGAGCACACCTACGTGCATTAAAATTTGTCCAAACCCATTAAAAGACACCTGGAAAACAGGTAGGTAAAACGACTTGCGTTTATTATAGTCTTGATTAGATCTAAGGGCAAGCGTTGTAGGCCTGTGGCGCGGGAAACGACGGAAAGTTCGTATTGAAATGAAGTTTCAATATTGCATTTCGACGAAGTAAATTGGGAGCCATTTACGACCAAACATACTGTAGTACATAGCAACCAGAATTTGTTTCTCGAAGATCAACGCCACTGGTTGGTTTGAACATGCATGATGATGTTAAAAAGCTGACACTGAGACCGCAGTTAAAGCATCTTACTCCAGCGATAGAAGGGCTTCTTGAGGGGATGCGTTTTCAAGGCAGAGTCACTCAAGAAAGTCGTGATTATATAAAAAGCAAACAAGACGTCACACATAAGGTGTCTTGAATCCTGTAGAGAAGAACACTTATTAGCACTAAGAGTAAACGCTTAACACGATGATGAAACCTTGCAAGTAACGTGTGGAGGTTTATAAGAAAAACCACGGGTGGCTTAAACCGTAGAACATAGAAGACGCACGCCTTCCACTATGATCCAACGAAACGTGTTTTCAAAACGATAGCAATGGCGCCGTGCTTGTGGTGGCAGTTAAGCGTCATTTAGAGACCTGAGTTTGAAGTTCCGCAATAAGTTAGGTGCCGGTGTTCTCGAGGAAACGTCTGAGAATCAGACTGTCACAGACCAAATATGTGCGACAACTTCTGAAGCTAACAGAAGGATTAACCCCACGAGTTTAAGGGGTGGCCTGTTTCGCCGGGTAGCTTTGCATCGAACCGAAGGAGCAAGCAAAAATCCATCGACAAGCATTGTCACCAGATGTGTCGATGTGTTGGTTTTGCCACGATGATGTGGGATTGACTTGCAGGTTGGGCGACCTCGATGCGTTACTGGGTGATACAAAAGTTGTCGGTGACTAAACGGAAGTTGACTGCTGCACGCGGATAGGCGTCTGCGATACTAAGGTCAAGAACGAAGACGCAGGAGTAGCTAGTAAAGTGTAAAGTGGAGAAAAGAAGGCCTTGACAAAACCGAATATTGCCAACAGCCTTCCAGTCGCCTGAGTAAGTCGGACAGCAGAAACAATGCTAGGCGTATGTACCAAAACTTACTGCATACTAGGCAAACATTTTCATTGTCAAAGCCCGATGATTACGTGAACTGGGGAGCAAATTTATAGTGTTCTGAAGAAGTCTCCGCATGCCGAAGCGCAACGGACGATAATCAGTATGTTTCCAAATCAAAGGCAGGAATGACGGTAAGGTTGACAAGTCATTACCTTGGCTGAGAGTGCATAAGCAACATCGGAAACGGTTGGAATAAGCGCCCTCGCCTGACAAGTGACAGCCAAAACGCTTGCGCACAAAAGTCTCTCAGTTGCAACTAATTTGTGAAGTTAAAAGTATCAAATTCAGTTTAGGATCGTCTAATCTTAATCGCGTTTCTTGTAGTTACGCGCTGCCAAGAAACGAACTGGTACAAACGATGATGTCTTCCACCTAGCGACTTCTTCTACTTGGCAAGTACTATAAACGTCCGACGAAATCCACGCAAAATTAGTTCGAATTCTCCCAAGCAGGCCACACGAAAATTCTTATCAAACAAAGTAGTTCAAGCTTAGTATGCCCTACATGCTGACATCGGAATGTCTACCTCCGTCAAGCCTTTTAAGCAAAACCTTGGCCAGTATACATTTACACATAATGATGTCGCTCAGACGACACTGTCTTGACGGTCCGCGCCAACACTTTATGACTCTTACATGTTTACTTTATACATTTTAGTAACATTTTGTTGCAACTTTTATTGTCCCTCTTTAGTTACATGTGGATTCTGCCATACAGTTTGACGTCTCTAGCACAGTTATGGACAAACTGAGTACCATTCAACGCGCTTAGTATTGTCAGTGTTTATATCGTTTGAAATAATGCGTTTATCATTATCGTTTCTGCTATTTTTCCGCAGCTACTTCAAATTTTAGGGTTTTACTTTCTGACAGAACGCCTCTCCTCGCAGCAAGCAAGAAGTTTGAATTTGCAAAACCCACACTTTTTCCGAATACATTAAAGGAAATTAAAATGATTGCGAGGATATTACAATGAAACTAGCCGTTTATAGGTTAAGTGGTAAATGCGAAAAAACCTTAAAACTGTACTTTGTGCTGTTACTTAGGGAACATGAAATTCGCCACCCAGCAGTTACAGGCCATCGATTGCATCTTAACAAGCATAGGAAAATTCGCCGGTCAGTTAACAAAGCATTTTCCTACGGACGGCATAATCTGGTTTTTGAGAACCAAGGGGTTTCATGCAGCGAAATGACCACAATGTATCACAAATACGGGCCTCTAAGAATCATCACTAAAAAGTGAATAGTGGGAAGCTACATCTAGGCAACTATGGATAGCATGTATATAGCATTGGCAAGGGTGTGTCTGTAGGAGATCTGATGGAATTTATAAGCAGTTCCGTATAAAATCAACTATCACTGAGTATCGTTTCTTTTTGTGTGACATAATATGCAGTATATGCTCGAGAAAATAGCGGGCTACCGGAAACATTTACTGACATCTACCAACCACTATCCCATTCCAGTGCATAAATGAGAGCTGAGTTGCACCTAAGCAGTGCGCCTTTGGATTCTGCGAACAACTAACAACTGATTTGTTTGGTGGTAGGATTGGCATCTGGAGAGACACATGGGGGCAACCTAAAGTTAAGGAATTTTGTGGAGACGATGAGCTGCATATGAGAGTACCGCGGGGCGAGCATGCCTATATCTAACGTATTAAATTGGTGTTCCTTTACCGACTTTTAAAACGTCTTGTCCACGGTGCGTGTTCGTCCTAACTGCATTAGGGTTATGCTGAAGTCATGACATGCTTTTCTGCTGTGTCGTCGTCAAAACATGCTTTCCGCTATCAAATAATGCAGAAATAGAAAATTAGCAAACATTGCCGTTGAAGTTATGTCAGATGTGATTGGTACATCATTAGCGATAGGTACTCAATTGATCAGAACTTTCCTCTTAAGTCCAAAGCATGATCGATCACTTGAGTCCACGCAAAAGGGAATACTGCAAGCAACGTCTACTGCTTCGATATATTCTACTGTAGGTGGGCTAACTAATGAAATGTCAACCGAAATTCCAAAATGTGTTTTCGTTTCGAAAAGATTAATTAAGTAACGTTGATAAACTACTTATGCTGCAGCCCAATTCCATAATAACTGAGTTACCATGAAATGACCGCTTTTCAGCGAAATTCTATGCAAAAACCGTACTCCGTAACAAGTGCTTTCTCAAGTGGCATGTATTTTCCACATTGATTTTCGATGCCCCTAGAACTTTAATGATATTGCATGGAAAAAGGAATACAAATAGTCATTCTCCTGCTCATTTGGTAGAAGATTACGTCTTCTTCTAATTCGATACTAGAAGAAAGAGTATAATTCGGTTTTTAAAAACTTGTCCAAATCTCGACTAATTTTTAATCCAGCCTGCCGTTACACTTACATTGCAGGTTTCAAAACTGCAGGCCGTATTATTTAAGCGTACATAGTAAAAATTTCTCTACGGCATTAAGGTGAGACTATGTAGGGTTCATACAATTTAGCAGTGGATTTTAGTTATATTGTTAACATTTCAACCCACATCAGTAAACGCAGATTCATGTCTTTTTATAAACGGCAATTTCACGGTATTAAAAAATCGAACAAATAGAAACATTTTTAAAACTAAATTATACCCTTCCTTTGTGAATAACATTTAAAAAAGACATAATTCTCTACTGAATGAGCAGAAATATGAATATTTTTATGCATGTTCTTCATACAATATAATTGAATATTTAAGGGCATTGGAAATCAATGAGAGTAAGGTTTTTGTATGCAGCCGAATAGAAGTTTTTTCGAAAGCCGACATCTCGGGGTAAGTGAATTTTTATGGAAGTGCTGTGCATGATAACTTGTTTTACAACTCTACTAAATTAGACTTTTCAAAACGAAAATTCATTTTGAATTTCGACAGACATCACATGAGTTAGTGAAAACACTGTGCATTGCTCATCATGCGCATTGATGTGCAGATTATACCGCCTTGCCCGCAGAGCATAACCGCTTCGTCAGATGGCAGATCACTCACACACCTCATAGCCGCCTAATTATAAAATCGACGGTTGAATATTTTTTTCAAAATTAAACTCCCACGGGCAAATTCGGGGGTCGAGGTAAAACCACTGAAAGACAACTCCGGTACGTGGCAACCCTAACTTGAGTAGTTGGGTTAACTTATGAAATGTCAAACGAAATTCAGAAATGAGTTTTCCTTTCGAAAAGATTAACTAAGTAGGGTTGTAAAACTAGTCAGGCTGCAATATAATTCTCTAATAATTAAGTTACCTCAGCATGCCTGCTTTTGAATGAACTTCCATTTGGCTGGATGCAACAACCACACTGTAAAAACTAACTGGCTTTTTGACAAAATTTTTTCTCATTGATTTTCGATGCCTCCAAATGTCCAATTATATTCCATCGAAAACATGCATAAAAATATACATTTATTTTACTACTTGGGTAGTAACTTACGTCTTCCTCCAGTTTTATGCTCGATGGAAGCCTATAATTTGGTTTTAAAAAGTTTCTAATTGTGAGACTTTTTAATGTCGTGAAATGGTCGTTCATGTTGCTTTTAAATGTAGCAATATGGATTAAATTCACTGCTATATTTCATGAACCCCATATGATCACCTCTTAATGTCGTAGAGAAATCTGTGGTATTCTATACGCGGAAAATATACGGTTTGCAGATTGGAAACCCTGAATCCAAGTGTAACGATCGAGTGGTTTCAAAATTATTCAGAAATCGGAATAGTTTTTGAAAACCGAATCACACTCCTCATTAGAGTATAAAATTGGAAGAAGACGTGATTTCGGACCGAAAAGAATGAATATGTCAGTAGTAGTGAAAATGCGATTCCCAGGTGACATATCAAAAAAAATGGATGCGTTCACCGGAAGAGGTGTATTTGAGGTCTGACGTTTCGGTAGTCGTTTCTTCTACCCATCTTCAGAGACTAAGAAGTCATACACAAAGTTTTCCTTTTATGGTGCACTTTGTTTGATTCCTGGCCCGCCAATGACGCCTGGGTGGCTGCATCCGACCCGCATGTCACCGTGACCTGAATCCCGCACATCTTCTTCGGCCGCGGCGATAATTGACGGCCCCGATTGTCCCGCGCCCTGACTGTCCCCCGTCAAGAATATCCGTAAAACCAGATAGGGGGAGGCAAATTGATGTGGCGGTTGACAGAACAGTCGGTAGACATTCAGGCTCCTTGCACCTGCCTTGCCGTATGATCATCACCTCGGCCCACAATTTCAACGGCGTCAAAGTTGAAGACGTGTTGCATTTGGGCGGCATGGGTTGCTACCTCCAACTTTGGGTCCAACCTTCGCACGGCCAACGCATGCTCATGCATGCACGTTTGCAGCCGTCGGCCGGTTTCCCCAACGTAGTTGCACATTCCGCAGCTGCACTGAAGTTGGTAGACAACAGCCGACATCCCCTGTTTAGGGGTCGGATCTTTTGGCCGCATCACTTGTCGGTGGATTGTTGAGTCGGGCCTGTGGGCAACGGCACGATTTGGCTGACTAGTTCTTCATTCCGCTTTTTTGGATGCTTTCGGCTCCGTTCACCGAATGTTCGCGGATATCCATTGGCTCTGAAGAGTTCTTTAAGGTGCTTCATTTCGCCCAGTCTGGCGACTGGAGTACTGTAATGCGTTTCCACCCGTCGGTATAGCGTGCGTACACAGCTTCGTTTATGTTGCAGTGGGTGGTTGCTGTTGTAACTGAGCATTTGCGGCGTGTTCGTCTGACTTCGCCAGTTTGCCGTCTGGTTGGCGGCAGACGAGAACATCCAAAATGGAAGTTTGTTCTCCACTTCTTCGGCAGTTCTTCATAGTAGCTTATTTTATCCTGATCGATGAGTATGAAGGTGTTATCAACGTAGCGCACCCAAAACCTGGGTACATATTCCCCAAACCGTCGTCTCTCGAGTTTTTGCAGAACGGCCTCGGCAATGAGTTCGGAGATTGGTGAACCCATCGAAGTGGCTTAATCTGTTCATATGTGATCCCCTCGAAAGTAAAAAATGTCTTGAGGCACCATGAGTTCTATTAGATCCTGAGCTGTAGGCTGGCCCTCGTCCTCGTCGTAATTCGTACGTAGCAGGTCACTGAGCGTCTGGACTGCAAGGGTCTGTGTTATGGACGTGAAGAGTGAGACGACGCAAAATGATACCGTCCTCTCATTCGTTTCAATCGTGACCGCCCTTATTTTTTCGAGGAATTGCTCTGCTGAGTGGACTGTTGTTTCTGAGCCCGCGGTTAGGAATCTTAGCTTCTGAAACAGCCAATTTGCGAGCCCGTATGTAAGTGTGCATCGGCATGAGACGATTGGTCGGAGGGCGAACATCTGGCATGTGTACATTTGGAAGACCGTAGAATCTCGCCATCGGTGTTTCTGTGGGCTTTGCCACACGGACGGCATTGGCGGGCCAGGCATCAAACGAAGCGCACCATAAAAGGAAAGCTGTGTGTATGACTTATCAGTCTCTGAAGATGGGTAGAAGAAACGACTACCCGAAACGTCAGGCCTCATATACACCTCTTCCGGTGAACGCCTCCTTTTCTTTTGAGAACGAATATGTTTATGCATGTTTTCCATGAAATATAAGTTAATTTGTAAGGACATGGAAAATCAATGCGAAAAATGCAGGCCATATAAGTAGTCAGTTTTTCAGAGTGCAGCTTTTGCATGCAGCCATACGGAAGTTCGTATCAAAGTCGGCATTCTGAGGTAACTTAATTATTATAGCACTATGCTGCAGGCTGACTAGTTTTACAACCCTTCTTAATTACCGATTTCGAATATTTCGGCTGAAATTTCAAGAGCTAGCCCACATACTGTAAGCACGATATTATCTCGCGAGCGATACAACCTTCAACCATAATGACAGAGCGTGGCGTCCTCCGTAAGTAACCCACCTGAAAGCCAGGAATTACGGAACACTTAATCGGCGGCGTTAAGCTGACAGCGCGTCAGGACTGATCAACGTTCGGTCGATGAGTACTGACATCCGCATCCTTGGCCAGGACACAAAACTGGATGACTGCACATTCCTCGCACACATCGACTCAATCCGTCCGCCTGAAGATCGCTGAATTAATCAGTGAAGGAAGCATTCAGTCCGTGGGGCCACCATACATCCTCACGTGGGATTATCACAGTACGACCTTGATAGAAAGTGAGCTGGTCAATCCATAGTTTTAAAACATACAAGATTGCTTGTATGTCGGGGATCAATAGGCTTCTTTGAATGTTAACATAGCATTTACAGATCAAAGTCAACTTGAAGAATAATCAAGGTAGCATGTATGCGAACCAACAATTCTTACTAAATCCAGTGGGCATTTTATTTACTTTTAATAAAAAATGCAAACGGTACGTATTGAAGAAGAAGAAGAAGACACGATCGCCGGGACAAGAGCTTTATTAGCCTGACGTTTCGGATTCCTGCTCGAATCCATCATCAGAGACATAAGCATGGTTCATGCACATGTGGCTGCAGTATTTATAGGATGCCGTAGCCATGCCACGCCAGGCGTCAACTGATGAAACCAAAAGACCCACTGCCACGGCAGGAAACGTCTGGAGTCGTTTATCGGATCTGGTGCAGTTGCGGACAAAGCAACTACGTCGGAGAAACCGGAAGACAGCTCCGAACGCGAATGGCCGAACACGCTGCAGCAGTGCGGAGAAATGACGCCAGCTCTCAAGTTGCGGCTCATTCGACGGGTTCCGGCCACACATTCAAATTTGACGAGGCCGAAATTCTCGCAAGAGGTGACAACCGCGTCAGCCGGGAGCTGCTTGAGTCATGGTTTACTGGCCCCCAGTCTATTAACAAGTGCAATGATCTTCCCATTCAATACAGCGTGCTGAGACTTCGTCTAGGCGGAGAAATTGGCCACGCGGGGAGCGCCCTGATGAACACTCTTCCCAAACCCAGGTCAGCGCGTCAGATGGTCGAGCAATCATCACACCAACATCCAACGCGTGTGATGAAATTGCACCAATTAACGACGCGAATATCGACCATCATGCCACGTGCAACGATCCCTGATGAAGGGGAGGGAGTCGTGAACATTCATAGGTATGCGGTGGCATGGCTACGGCATCCTATAAATACTGCAGCCACATGTGCATGAACCACCCTTATCTGCTTATCTCTCTGATGATGGATTCGAACAGGAATCCGAAACGTCAGGCTAATAAAGCTCTTGTCCCGGCGATCTTGTCTTCTTCTTCTTCAAGACTGCTTCCTGGGACTCGTCTTTTCGCTTCTATTGGAAACGGTACGTATGCTATTTCAGTAGACACTATTTCATTATTTGCGATACTTATATCATGTGGCTGTTTGTACGCAAATGTTTGCTTGTTGCCGGCTTGGCAACCACTGCACATTGATAACATTTTACATAAATAAAAGGCCCTGGTAAATGTCGCAAATCATGCTCAAATCTCTATAGAAAACGCATTTCATTGTCTGTCGATGAGTTTACAATGGATTCCATGGTGACGCACTCGATGGTCAACGATGTTCCAATATGACCACTTGGAAAACGTTACCATTTGTGCAACCTCTTACTTGGAAGAAAGAGAGGTATTTAGGGCAACGCCCAATCTGAAGTATATTTTGGTATTTAAGCCCGCGATTTTGCCTACATAGATCTGCAGATGACAGTACTTTAGATATTTGAATGGCCCTCTTACGCATCGTACAGCTGTGTTTTTGCATATACGCTATTTCGTGTACAGATGAGGGGGAGTATTGCGAGAAGCCGGGATTTGAGGTGTCATCTTCAAACTGTGATTGGGAGTCTGGGACAAAGACATACCAGGAATGCAAACGTATGTGTGAGCGTAGTAGCTATGAATTGATGATATTCGAAACGCAAAAGGTAAGTCAGTCAGAAATTTCCATACCCCTGATTAACACTTCGCTGCCACGCCAATGGAACAAATCAATTTTGCGTGGTTTACTCATTATACTTCATCACCACGTTATTTCAATATGCCATTATTGTTGTTCTGCCTCAGACCATTGCTTGGGCTCGTCTGTTCGTTTGAGGTTTGACATTTCACTATTGCTGGGTTGATTGCAAGCGCATTCCAATACAGCAGATTAATTCATGCAGCAGCTAGCCGACGTAGCGTACACAGGCTAGGAAAAGCAGTTATTGTTATGCACTCTTCTGCGCTTCAGGGGTAAACTTCCATTGAGCTTTATGGCAATATCGTGGTCATTTAACCGAAGTGCGGACATAAAACCACGCGCTGAATCTTGTCTAGGCAATGCATAATTACCCAGAATTGCGTTTAGTTAAAACATCTGACGAAGCCACGAGGAGGATGAAATAAAAAGGCCTTACTTGTAATTCAAGTTTCTGCAAGCATGAACGTACACGTACGTTCCCATTCGATTTTAAATTACCTATTCCCTTTGAAATCAACCACTGTTCATAATGTCGTATTACCGGTATGCCGCGTGGTATATAACACCACTTTGTTGGCAAGGAACGAAGTTTCTAACGTCTGCTGAAGTGTTTTTGAGAGATTTCGGCACACCGATTATGAATACATCCTTTCTTACAAGTCAGCACTATTACAAAAATATTGTTGATTCCACTTAACAAGTATTAAGTTCCTTTCAGGAAATCTGTCGGCTCTGCGTTGAATTGTTTACATCCGAAGTCAATATCTTCAAAGCGCCTGGACGGACTTTGTATGCACGTTGTCGATATTGTAAGCATTCACAACTTATCATTGTTCTGTCTTTATTGTATTTCATTTTTGAAATTTTAAGATGGCATTTTCTATGTTTTGGAGCGAAGTTATAGCATTATTAGCCAAGTAGGTTCAAACAACTGCAAATTTCAGGTTTCCGATGGCATTCAACGCACTACATTATCTATTTGGTTATTAAAGATTAACCCAAAAATTATTTGAAGTCAATTTTGTCGACCTTCGAGCGCAATGTTAGAGACAAGATACATCATAATTACACGTCGAACACATGCTTAAATGGCAAAACGTTTCACTACCTTTATAGAAAATGTATTATATGCACAATTTTGTGTGGTCTCAGCTGTTCTTGGTTTCTCGACTGCATTGATTCCAACGTTTATGCGTGTCTGTTAGCCACAACAGTTCTATCCTTTACGATCATTAATGCAAACACATGACGCCATTGATGGTGTTACTAAATCTGCAACAAAGTCCAACTTCACTGTTTATTTTGTGTCCGATTCTAATGTTTGTTCTTCTGTCAATTTTTTTTCTACTGATTTTGTTACCCATATTTGATCCTATATGTTCTGTAATGTTGGCATTTTATATATGTTAATAAAGGTACATGAACCACTCCTCAGACGTTTCTTCCTTCTCGACGAAATGCGCGTCAGTCTTGTGATTTTGGACATTGTACAGTGTTTTACTCGCCTGACCGACAGAATTTGCGTTTTCTCTTACCGTTGGTCGCAGAATTTCCGTTAAAAGGTAGTGTTAAATTACTTGCGTCCACAGTTCGTGTAGCAGGGTTTTTTAGCTGTCCGCAAGCATGGTTCGCATTAGAAATCCGACCTATCCTTTCGTTATTGATTATTATGTTTCTGAAAATTCCATTCCCAGGATAAACGAATTTATAATTTATATGGTGTATGGCTTGCTGATATGGATGCGGGGTTAGTGCATTGTCTCCTCTTTAGTGAACCTCGAAATGCACAGGTCTACGCCAATATTTTAATTGTCCATTTCGTGTGTTTAGAGAGTAGTCCTTCATGCAAAATATGCTGTAAACAATGGCCATCTGTACGTTTAATAATGATCGCAGGAAACGAATGATTGAAGGTTGTCCATCCGTTTTGTAGACGGCTAAGATGTCTTACAGAATTCTGAGGTAGCCGTCCGATAAGGCATTAGAGAACATGGAACTGAATAGTTTAACGCAGAGTACACTGCCCTGCATAGCTCTACATGTGCATGAATAGTACTGGATATCTGAAGCTCAGTATGGTTCTCGTTCCATCATCGCAATCCACTGCGCCAAAAACCCTCATCAGATCGACGAAGTTTGTGTGTATGTTGGTTACCAGTCCCTGACAAATTTTCTGAGGTTGACCAGCTATTATTATCCTATGGCGTTTTTGGATTGATATTAACTTCTCGAAATATATTGATGCCCTAGATGTGTTGTTAGATGTTGAGTGGGTCGGGCGATGATGCCATCTGATTATTGTATGATTGATTTGACGAAATTTTAAAAACTCTCGACGGTTTCGTTAGGGTTGAAACTGAAACACCTCTGTGCAGTCGAACCGCTACCCAAAATGTAACGCGAACACACCGCCCTGGCATGTGTTTATTAAAATTTTACTTAATTTGCACGGTTTCTGGTAGGCTCCTGGCTCAGAAGGTTAAAAAGTTGAGCCACGGAATCAAAGAGGTGAGTCTCTGGAAGTGGTCACAAGAAATAAAGACGCAATTGCCGTAATAAGCGTTTTATTAACCCGGCATTTTGGATATTCGTTTATATTTATCATCAAAAACAAATTTAGATATTGGTAGGTGGTTGTCCAGATGTTGCAGTCGTAATGAAATGCGGTTACCAGGCCACGAATACGGGCAACTTCCAAGTGTGTCATGGTTCTTTTGGTCGGGATTTACAATGTGCAGTTCCTATGAAGTCGCTCTGCGTCTATGTGCCTGCCACAATCATCGTAATTCCGTCATCCATGTGGCTCCGCGGACAATTTAGCTCGCCGGCATTTACATCGAGAATAGTTATTACCCGCTCTGTTAGTGCAAGTACTGGTTGACGAAGCTGGACAGGTAGCCACCACATGTTCAATGTGGTACAGCGTTATCCAACTAATGTGCTTCTGGCTGATTACGTAGTGGAAGTTGTGCAAAAGGTGTGCTAACTTATGAAATGCCAACCAAAATTCCGGAATGCGTCTTCGTTTCGAAAAGATTAATTTAGTAGCGTAGTAAAACTAGTCAGCCTGCAACATAATTCTATAATATCTCAGTTGTCTGAAGATGCCGGCTTTCGAAGGAACTTCCGTTCGGTTGCGCGTAAAAACTATGCCCTGTAAAAATGACTACTAAAGTGGCATGAATATTTGTCATCCATTTCCGATGCCTCTAAATGTCCAATTATATTTACTTGAAACCATGCATAACAATATTCATTCTCTAGCTCATTCGGTAGTAAATTACGTCTGTTTCTAGATTTATCCTCGGAGGAGGGAGATAATTGGGTTGCAAAAAGCTTTTAAATCCCCAAATCATTTTGAACCCGATCTACCATTACAGTTGGATTCAGGATTTACAAACTACAAGTCATGCATTTCCTGCGTACAAAAAACTACACATTCCTTTACGGTAATAAAGGGAGACCATATAGGATTAATAAAATTTAGCAGTGGATTTGATCCATATTGTTAATTTTACAAACCACATTAGAAAATGCAGGGAAATAACGATTTATGAACAGACATTTTATGGTATTTAAAAGTCCCAGAAGTAGAAACTGTTTTAAAACCCAAAATATCCACTGCCATCGGGTATGCAGTTGGAAGAAGACGTAATTTTCTACCGAATCAACAAAAGAGTGAATAGTTTTACGAATGTTTTTAATGAAGTGTAATATGACTTTTGACGGCATCGAACATCAAGGAAAATATTCATGCTAATTAAGTAGTGATTTTTTGCAGAGTGTGGTGTTTACATGCAGCCGATAGGAAATTCCTTCGAAAGCCAGCATCCCGAGATAACTGAATTATGATATAATTATGCTGCAGGCTGACCGGTTTTTCAACCCTACTTAAATAATCTTCTCGAAACAATAACACATTTCGGAATCTCAGTTGACATTTCATGAGTTAGCCCACCTACTGCAGTTTGATGCTTGCGTTGTGTTTGTTTTTTTTTCATTACACCAATTTTAATGCCAGCACAGTTTTTTTGTGCAGACGCAGAGGTCTAGAGACGCCGGTTGAAGGACGACGTGGAGATGTTTTAACCCTGGCAGGACGAGTCTATCACCCACGTACTGAGTCCGAATTGTCGGTTTGTGTTTTCAGAAAACCAACAATTGCAGCTGTCTTGCTTAATTTCCGAGGAAATTAATGCGCGAACTTGGAGTAACTCTTATGAAACAGGCCTTTTCAGGCACGGTCCGAAATTTGATATGAATATTTGAGCTGAAATCCATCAGCTACTGCGGAATAACCGCTTAATATTCACAAACCGCCAACAGGCAGCCAGTAGTATAGCATTGTGCAATAATTTACCGTAATAACAACACAGGTATTAGCTAAAAGCCCAGACACGCGTGTTTCGCCGATCTTGTGCCGCTGCCTGACGCAGCTGCGAGGGGTTCGGCTCGTCAGTGGGTCCCCCAGCTTTCCCCGTGTGTTTTCTGGTATATGAATATTAAGCGGTTATTCCGCAGTAGCTGATGGATTTCAGCTGAAATATTCATATCAAATTTCGGACCGTGCCTGAAAAGGCCTGTTTCGAAAGAGTTAGTCCAAGTTCGCGCATTAATTTCGTCGGAAATTAAGCAAGGCAAGTTGAAACTGAAGTTCATATACCAGAAAACACACGGGGAAAGCTGGGGGACCCACTGACGAGCCGAACCCCTCGCAGCTGCGTCAGGCAGCGGCACAAGATCGGCGAAACACGCGTGTCTGGGCTTTTAGCTAATACCTGTGTTGTTAGTACGGTAAATTATTGCACAATTCCAGCTGTTACAGGACCGCCTGCATTGAGAGTGCCGACATCGGCGAACTCAATGTCGTGCTTTGTACCCCCCCTGTAGACAAACATATCAAATCTGAAGTGCGCTTTTATAGATGATTCTAGGAGCTAGGAGGGTTGACCTTGAACGCAACGACGCTCTCTTTTACATTTTTGTCTCATACTAGTAATCCAGTATTCTCCTTTGCCGGACCCTGTGGAATATAAGCAAAAATTGTGTGACTCTATAAATTTCGTCAATACTTATAAAGGAAAATGTCTGAATTTGCGGTTGAAGTGTTCAGGTGGCAAAAACGGCCATTTCGCTAGCGTGTAAGTTAGAAAATGTTTAAGAAACACGATTGTTTGAAGGGTGCGCCCACTTTGTGTACCATGAAAGCACCAGAGAAGCGGGTCAGACCGCGTCGTGCGTTATGTCCACGCGTCGGACAACCACCGATATTGCACTTCAGCTTATTTATGCCCACAGCGTCCCACTGATTTTTAGTGTAAACGCTTTTTCGGAGTTGTTTGCGCAAGGGGCATCGAACGAGGCGGTTTGGTTTTGTAATCGGTGGACTGCCTCGCAGTGAGCTGGCAACTTAACTCTTTAAGTACTGCAACACCTGACAATTCATTTACCTTATGTGACTTTATCCTTGATGGAGGAACCGAATGAAAATCTGAAACGTAAAGTTGGTAAAATTCTTGTTCAAGAAGACACATCAGCCCTGCATTTTACCCAACGTTCGACACAAAAAACCGTTCAGTACTTTTTGAACACAAAATGCCAATTTTATCATTTTTCAAGACTAAAGCCTGTTTACATGCCACAGATGTATTCAACCTGCATTAGATGAGCAATATCTTTAATAAAACTAAACATTAGGAAAGTGGTTAATAGAACAGACAGGCTTCACGGCCTAGTATTTTTGCAATCATGATTCAAAATAAGGCCTGCTGTGACAGATAATCAATACACTTCTGCGGGCGGGTTTGTTTCGGTCGCACATATATTCTATATTTCCTTTAGTAATTGTGTTTTGAAATATACGGGCTAAATGCACATGTAACCAAAAAAACATATTTCAGTAGACACCAGAAAAATAAAATGAACTTTGAAAAAAAGAAGTCGACTTGCATTTACATGCGAGGATGTAAACATACAATGAGTGACCAAGCTAATGCAATTCTAAAATGTGCTTTCGATTAGGAAGGATTCCTTAGGTGGGGTTGTAATATTAATCCTTACGTGGCATAATCGTATAATATTTCGAACTGCCTACGATGTTAGCGTTTCAATGCATCTCGTTACGTCATCCTACAGAGGCCGCACTTGATAAAACATGACTACATATATAGGATGCAATTTTCACACTGTTTGTGATGCTTTTATACACTTACATATATTTTGTGAAAACACTAAACATGTATGCTTTCTTTTATCCGTTTGGTAGAAAACCGCATTGATTTCACATTTTATGCCCAAAGAGAGTTTATACTCAAAGTTTTAAAAAATTGCCCATTTGTGAATACTTTTGAGCCTGATCAGCCTTTGTATTAGCGTTTAGCAACTTAATTTTACAAGCTGCATGCTTTTCGCGTAAGAAAATTCATATATTCCTCCAAGTCTTTAAAAAGATGCCGTGCAGAGTTCGTAAAATCGTGCAACGGATACGGACGGTTACGAGGCTGTATGAATGAACATTACGTAGTTTTAGAAAATCCCATAATTAAAAAATTGTTTAAAACCTAAGTATACCTTTTCTTGAGGCATACAATGTAAAACAATTCGGATGTCTACCGAATGGATAAAAGAACGCCTACTTTTGTAATCTTTTCATAAAATATATTTATATGTATAAGACCACCATAAAACTGTGAAAATTGCACGCTACTTAAGCAGTCATTTTTACCAAGTGCGGCCTCTGTAGGAGGCCGTAATGAGATGCATTCTAAAGCAAACATCGTGTCTAGTTCGACATGTTATGCAATCATGCCTACTCGAAAGCCCATTTTAGAATTTCGGCCAACATTTCATAAGACCGGTCACTTTCTGTACTTTGAGGTCATCACAATCAATCAGTAAGACCAAGAGCTTAACTATGTCGTTCAGCATAACTTTCATCATATTGCCGATAACTTTCAGGCAACGGGTGTCTGAGTGGAAAAAGGACTGTCTTTCAATCAAAATACTAATGAAAATTAAAAACAGAACCACAGTGATGAACTTCTAACTCGTTAGTTACACACCGTTCGTTATCAGCAAAAATGACGACTGAACTTTAGTCTCATGAGGTTGCTACAAATAAACGCGACATTATTCTCCACGATCACTGTTTGCACCCATCATTTTTGCAATGTAGACTAAATAATAACAATTTTCCGCAGCGTTCCACGATATGCAAAAAATTGGTACAGTAAACACGAGAAAACTCTAGCTTTAGCATTTCTAATTACGATCCGACTACACAATAACTGATAGCGGAAGCTGGGTCAACAGAAGCGTCAGCAGGCGTAAAAGACTCTTTGCAAACCAGCCTCGGCAACGGTATGGAGAAGGACCCCACTTTACTGTCCGTAGACTGTAGATCGTGTGATACGTGATTAATGGGACAGAACGCTATAAAGTAAGCTAACGAAATTCAGGAAAACACATAAAATATTTGGTTTTCTCCCAAAAGACTCATCTTACCTTTTCGCACAACAACGGAAATGAGCGTGGCATTTAAAAATACTTAACGAAGTAGATTCAAACATGTTTTCGCAGACATCGAATAATTCATATTGGACCAACTGTGAAAAACACAGTGCCTCAAAAAATAAAGAAGTTTAAATGATGGTTTGAAGTCATGGAAAGTGATTATTACTGGCAGTCTAATAGCTGCAGAGACCTGCGAGTGGATGCCATGATAAATGCCCATATGACGTGATCTACAGTCTGCCTTCATAGTGTCGCCTCGGTCTCTTCTAGCGCAGTCCAACCGTTTGGCAAAAAGCACAGTTTTGTTACTGTGTATCACAATTGCAAAATGACGCAAGCATATAATTAAAAGAGATGGTAGCTTCATAAATTCTGAATGCAGTGCTGCATTCCTTCGTCTCACTAACAGTCATCTGTCAAACTAGCAATTTTAATGTGCCCGATGGGTTCGATTTGTGCAGTTATAAATGTTTGAAGAGGCAGGTTTGTATTTCTAAAATCAGATTTAAACTCCATCAAACACAGTGAGAACAGTTTGTCAAAACGACGAGTATTGCACGATTGATTAGTTGCCGTAGTGTCTACGCAATCGAATTAACCTCAAAAGTGTCACAATTGTGATATGAAACGCTAAAAGCATTATTTGGAAAGCAGTTCTGTCTGCGTTGAAAGCCTTCTGCCAGAAAAGGCGTGTCAACGTGATGCTGGATTTGTAGCAATCATGCTGTTGTGGCGGACGCATTTTTCTGAGAATTTGCTGATTATTAACCAGATTTAAGAGTTGACTACAAGCGAGACATATAAGCGAAGTTCGCATGTCGCTTTCGCAACAATAGTTGCAGCAAAACAAAGTGTGTGATCGATTATGCCAAAAGATTGGTCTCATCAGAACCTAA
The DNA here is from genome assembly GCA_902702965.1 of Spirometra erinaceieuropaei. Taxonomy (NCBI): domain Eukaryota; kingdom Metazoa; phylum Platyhelminthes; class Cestoda; order Diphyllobothriidea; family Diphyllobothriidae; genus Spirometra; species Spirometra erinaceieuropaei. The sequence goes on along the minus strand of CACRXP010000368.1, from coordinate 432,077 downwards.
AACGAAAATTAAAGGGTCAGTGAAGTAAGCCAACAATGTTTATAATTGTTGTCACAACAACGACCTTGTGTAAACCTTCTTTATATCGTACGCACCCGATAGGGTGGCAACATGGATCAGAAGATCAGAGAGCGCAAGCATTGACCCATAAACGCTGTTTATCTGAGTCTGCAGAAAAGAAGTGATCAATTAAGTATTTCACACGACGCATGAAGTCCAGCTCGGGTGATGTTTAACCATGTTGCCTTAGACACAACTGGGATTTATTTGCGAATGAATAAACACAATACGCAGACAGAATGTGTCAAAAACGCACCGGCCCATTCACTAACAATAAAATGCATCCAGTCAGAACCTGTGAAATTGAGGCGTTAATTAGCATAGCGATCGAGTCACATCATGCTCCATGGTAGCGGAACGGCTCGACGTTACAACTACCTGCATTGCAAATACAGACAGACTGTGGGGAATGTTGCAGTATATTCTATGTATATACATACATGCACGTCAATAACACGTGACATTTCCCTTCATACTATGACGTTATTTTGCGTGTAAGTCCTGTGGCACGACTGTTAATACGCCGAGTGTAGGGCTCCCAGACTCAACATTCTATATTACTCTTTTCGTAAGATGTGGTTATGTAACCCCACCTGATGGACACAATACTGTTGGGGTTGGGATTGGGGGTAAAGGTTAGAGGTGAGAGTTAGTGGTTCCGGCTAGACGTTAGGGTTAGGAGTTAGGGCTTGGTGTCAGGGTTGGGTCTAGAATCAGGGGTTAGGTTGGGGGTTGAGGTTAGAGGGAGAGTCACGAGTTAGGATTATGGGTTGGGACAACTACTCCCAAACCACTCATATTACAACCGCGCATTCCATATAGCTTTATTTTTGTATACAAATACTTGACCTCGTCGCCCGTGCGTTTTCGACCCCACATGTAAAAACCCCTATCACCACCGGTCTCGCGTCAAAGGTAGCTACAGTTATTTTATTCTTGGTGGGGCTACATAGCCACATGTGAGGTTTTGGAATCAATACCATCGTTGGCCAAAATGTACTCACAAAAATGGAAACCACAGATATGCCTTAACAAGTTGAGTAGGTTTAGCCATAGTTACTTAACTGTTCAGGTAGGTAGGCGAGGAAATCATCAACAGATTCTTTAAATGCATAAAATTCATGCTACGCTTAGGGAAGGGTTAGGAATGATTTTGTTGCAACCCTTTACTGCTGAAGCATCTCCAAAATACAATGCACACACTTATGTTTGTTATCTTCCTATGATTTTTGGCCACATACCTTCAAATATTCCGTTGACCGTGGCGTACATTGAGTCATACCTACAGGGCGTGACCGATCTCATGAAATGTCGGCCTAAATTCAGCAATACCATTTTGATTTGGAAGAATTACTTAGGTGGGGTTGTAATAATTATTATCGTACTGCATAATCCACCAATATTTCGGACTTGCAAGGATTTCGGCTTTTGAATGCAATTCGTTTTGATCTCCTAACGAAACCTCAATCGGGAAAAAGGCTACTTAATCAGAAGAAGAAGCGATCGCTGGAACAATGGCTTTATTCGCCTGACGTTTCGGATTCTCTCTTGAATCCATCATCAGAGACAGTTGCAGAAAAGGGTGGCTAGTGCACAGGAAGTCGCAGTATTTATAGGATGCGGTCGCC